>CM014730.1:9580887-9690349 GCA_004329165.1 Spatholobus suberectus | reverse complement strand
CTAATACTCGCTGGGATGAATGAATGTTACAAAGTGTGTTGAAATGGTTCGCTGAATGAGACTTATCCTCACTGAGCGAATTGGAGCCCTGGAGATTTGTGACTCTTTGTTTGAGTGTCTCGCTGAGCAAAAAATATGTTCATTGAGCGAGAATAATGACTGAGATTTGGCTGCTCTCTAGATTGGCTACTCGTTGAGCGACATTCATGTTCATTGAGCAAAAGGTAAAGAGAATGCTTGGATGCCCTGAGCGACCCTTGTTGTCGCTGAGCAAGAACCCTGGGTATAAAGAAGAGGGTCATCTCTAAAGTCGAGTTATTAAGCGAGACTTACACTCACTAAGCGAGAACCTTCGAGAGAGGAAAGTGTGGTCTCTATATGGAAGGTACTCGCTAAGCGAGCCTAAGGGTCGCTAAGCGAGATATGTTTCTATGTGTTGTGCGAGAAATTGTAAGAAATTAGTAATTGAGTGGAATGTTGCTTAGGTAAAACCTCCACTAATTGTGGTATGTCGTGATGGTGAGATATCTTACCAATGACATATAAAGGGTGTTGGTTGCTTAGATAGGACCTCACCTAAGATGTGTAAGATGTTTCTCAAGGCATGTGCTGCTTGGATAGAGCCTAGCTGTTAACCATATAAAAGGGGAATGGGGCGGGCATGGAGTTAATAGTGATTATAGGACCACAGGTAATGCTGAGTAGGCAACGTGGTGTTGTGTTGACAAACACACACACACACACAAAAAATCTATATATATATATATATATATGCATATGATGGTTGTTGTGGTTAAGTTGATTGTTATGGTGACTCATACATTTTACATGCATATGTTGTTAGCTGAGGTTGTGTGGGCCTTATACCATGTGCAAGTAGGCACAAAAGTTGGATGGTTGACAGGAGCTGCGGCTCAGACACGCCTCCAACCTAGTGCTTGGATAAGACATGGGGTCAAAAAGATGTGCCTAGGAAATGAGTGGATAGGTAATCTCGCAAAGGGCCAAGGCGGTGTAGGCCTTGTGTCGCTGCAAACCACCACCCACATTCACTTATCCTGACAAATCACTTAGCTTATCTCTAGATCAGAGTTTTGGCAATCCCTAAATGGCACTTAGAAGGCCATGGTAGGGGGTAGGATCTAGCTGATTGCCTAGAACATAGAAATCTCTCGAGAGTTGTGTCATTTATTTATTGACATGTAGGGGTTGCAAGAATGGTGTGTGGTGTTTTGATGTATATAAAACCATTTCATTAATGATTTGGATTCCACATTGGCATGTTGATGGTTGATGGTATGAATTGAATATTGTATTTTGTTATTTTTTATTTCGTAAGCTTACTCTTGTCTTGTTGTTTTGTTTTGTTATGTTGTTGTTGTTGTGGTTATGGTTATATGATGTTGTGACTATGACGATTACAATGTTTGGTGTGGGAGCAGAAGGCAAGACATTTGCAGATCCAACTTCTCGAAATGGATGAGGGAGGTCTCAAATGGAGACTTTTAGAGACCCCAATTAGGTGGAGCTCTTTTGGAACCTATTTTCTTTTGATTTTGAGTTGATGTATACGTTGTATAGTTGACTAGCTATAGGGAGTTTTTTTTTATATCTTCGTTGGTTTTGTAAATGGGCCTGTATATTATATTATACTATTATGTATCCTATGCATATATTTATTATAGTATGTTGATTATTTATTATTGAATATCTTAGTATGATTTGGGATTGTATGTTGTGTTTTGGCAACAGAGGGTCATTATAAAAAAGGGTAAGAAGTACCATTGTTCATGGATGAGTTGGACTTAGCTGAATTGAGAAGATTATAGTGGAAATCTTTCAAATAGGTGGGAGCCTACCTGTATCTTTGTCACTTGCAAAGAACGGGACTTGAAGATTTAGGTGGTGATTGTAAGAGCTAAGGGGCGGTGGGCAAAGGAATATCCTAGAGGAAATTGTAGGGAAAAATGTGATTAGTTGGTGCGGTGGATGCTACATCTGCTTTTACATGATCAAGGGGAGTAGATTGATAGGGGAACACGTGTTCATGAAAAATAACATTGCATGAGATGAAAATTTCCCTTGTTCGCAAGTCAAACAAGATATATCCTTTTATTCCTTGTTTAAAATAAATGAAAATGCATTTCTTAGCCCAATGATCCAATTTTGTTCTATGTTGTGTTAATGTCGATGTGAAACACAATAAACCAAAAACCTTTAAATCAAGTAATGTGGGTGGAGTTTTATAGAGTAGTTCGAAAGAAGATTTGTTATTTAAGGTGAGAAAAGGCAGCCTATTTATGAGATAAACCGCATGAGCAGCAGCATATGACCAAAAAATTTTAGGCAAATGTGCATGATATAGTAGACTACGAGTTACATTAAGTATGTGTTGATGTTTTCTTTCAACTACAGAATTTTGTTGTGGAGTTTTTGCAAGAAGTTGGGTATATGATGCCGAATGTGTTAAATAATTTAGAAAAATTGAACTTAGTGCCATTATCGGTTCTAATTATTTTAACTATTCAATCAAACTGAGTTTTAACCAGGGTGATAAATTGTTGGATTAAATCTCTAGTTTCAGATTTGGCTCTCATAAGGTATATCCAAGTGTGTCTTGAAAAGTCATCAACTATGGTTAAAAAGTATGATGTCCATGCAATGACTTAACATTAACAGAACCCTATATATCTATATGCAATAAATCAAAAACATGTGCGGTTTTGTTATTGCTAATATGAAAAGGAAGTCTATGTTGTTTAGCTAAGTGACAAAAGTCATAGATTGCCTTATCATTAAATTGAACATTATTGACACTTTTTTCTGGATGGCCGACAAAATGCCACAAATCAAAAGATGCTGAGGTAACATTATTAGCATTTACAAAAAAGTTGTTTTCACAGTTGAAAGTCAGTAGGTGATCCCAATTACTCCAAATAGTATAAGCCATGTCGCAATTTAGCAATTCTAATCATTCTCAATGTAGGAATATCCTAAATGACCAAGTATAAGAAATAAAGATTAGTTGACATGTCAAGGATGAGAGAGTTTTGGTACAGAAATTAAATTAAAGGTGAACTCAGGAATATATAACACATTATAGAGATGAAAAGAGTTAGAAAAGGAACTGTCCTAGAATTGCAGCTGTTACTTTTGATGCATCTGGCATTCAAACCTGAAGTGTTTGATAATGTGAAAAGTGACAAAGTGTGATAAGGAATGGGTGACATGATTGTAGCCCTGGTGTCCAAGATCAAGAATCAAATTTGAAACAAGAAATGTTACTTGTGATAGGAGTTGAAGTTCATTGTTGATGAGTGGATGACTCACCAACCTGATTCTTGATGACTTGATTAACTGTAGAGTTGTTGGTATCGACTTTAGACTACTGAAGCAAATTGAGTAACTGTTAATACTGCCCTAGGCTAAGTGTAATAGGTATTTGATACTAATTTGTTGTAGAAGAAGAGGTCTTATTGGTTGGTTGTGATGCATCAATGGAATGTGCAATGTTATGATAATTGCTTACTGCATTGTTGACACTAGATCCATTGCTATTTTTGAACTTGAATCTAGGAGGAAAACCATGTTTATAGTAGCACATATTGATAGTGTGTCTTGCTTTACCACAAAAATGCATATCTTATTCGAATTGCCTCGATTGTTGTTAGATTTGCCTCTTCTTGGACCATAATTGGTATGTTCAGATTTTGCTCGGAGATTTTATGAAATTAGCCAACGCTTTTGGTTCCCCTAAGATGCTACCAAGAGAGTGCCTTTCTTGCTACAAAATCATGGAAAAGACTTTGTTTATTGGTGGCAATGGATTCATCAACAAAATCTGGTCTTCTAACAATGTTATAACTGTCATTAAGTCTTTAGAAAGCAAATCACATATTCCAAGTCCTTATGTTTTCTTCATAGTGGTCATCAAATCACATTTACAATTAGTCTCACAAGTGCAATCAGGTATTGGTCTAACGGATTCCAGATCATCCCAAATGATCTTTAAATTTGTGACATAATTGAAAACATTTCAGTCTCTTTATTTAATTGAATGTATATCTTGTAACAAATTAGAAATTTTGAAATAATCACCTTTTGTGAATCTTTCTTTCAAATCAATCCATAAATCTTTGGCACTATCAATGTGAATTGTGCTCTAAGCTATCTACAAAGATAGGGTTCTATTGATCTAGGAAACCACTATGATATTGCATCTGTCCTAAGCTTCGTAAAGTGTATCATTCTCTATAGGTGTGTTGATTGAACCATTGATGAACTTTAACTTGTTCTTTGTGGATAAAGCTCTTCACATGGCTTTGCTCCAAGAGTAGTAATTCATTCTATTCATAGGAGGGGCAACAAGAATCATTCCAGGATTTTCTCCTAGATGAAGATAATAAGGACTTGAGATATGCTGAGTTGGATCTTGAGCCATGATCAATCCATGTAAAACGCAAAAATAAACGCAAGAAGGGGTTGAATTATGTTGTAGCAAATTTTCACAAAACCTTTTAAAAACATATCATCTGAAGGATTAAACAAGATAATTTTAAAACATTGTTTAGGGAAAGACAAATGAAGAAACATATCATACTGGTTCGTCTCACCCCAAATACTACATCTAGTTCTTGGCAATAACCAAGTCCTACTAACTTAAACAAGTTACAAGTATTCTTTTAACCAAGCCTCTTTAGACTCACCCAAGTAGTCTTTGACTTACCTTTCTAAGCAAAAACCCAAGTATTCTTTGAATCAAAATTTTGTTAGGCTTTTACCAATTTTCTTAGAGAAAAAAGTTGAACATGAGTTATCTCCCTTAGTTTAACGTCCTATCAGTCGAATATGCAATGAAGTTTAGTGAAAACATTATAGACATCGTATACGAAAATTACAAGTTGAGAGCTTTTCAACAGTTCAAGACCTATCATTGATCAACAACTAGACTGAGGTCTCTTCTTATATTTATAATGATCTCCCAAAAAGTATCCATTGAGATTGTCATAGAAGACATCCTTCATCTGGTGTAAAAGAGTCGTTGAAGCATTAAATACAACATTTAATGCCTTTCACCAGCTTGTCACCTTGATAAGATAAAGCAAGTCTACTTATCTTATCCTTTCTCGTACTCAATCTTGTAGCAATGGATGTATCTACTTTCCCGTACTAACATCCGCACCCTTATTCCTTATTTTACGCGTAAAAAGGACTATTCTCAAGAGTAGGTATATAGATTTCATCTCTTTCGAGGTTGTTTATGCTTTTACATACTTGTAGTGCATAGATTATTAAAGGTTTGTCTAAAAGAAGTTAGTTACTGAATCTTTTAAAGAAGGATAAAGACGATGCATGATTAGGTGATCAAACAATAGTGAATAGACATATAACGAGTAACTAGACGATTAAGCTTAAAAGATTGTTTTGGACTATTTGTTATTATAAAAATAAATGAGGGTTTCATCCTTTGTCTAAACAATCCAAGAATCAAGAGGTGCAAGTAGAAGCAGAGCAATGGCATCCACCCTTGCTTTGATACTATAAAAGGTTCAGATACCAAAAAGGAGAAAGGGAGTTCCAAAACTCAAGAACAAAAAACTCGAGAGAAAAACATATATTAGATCAACTTGAAAAATACATTAAACAGAATGGTTTATATATTGGAGGTGTTCAACTCTAACCAGCTAGGTACAACTCAGCAAGCTAATGGTAATACAAATATATTATCCTAATAGAATTATTATGTGCCTA
Source organism: Spatholobus suberectus (assembly GCA_004329165.1). Lineage (NCBI taxonomy): Eukaryota > Viridiplantae > Streptophyta > Magnoliopsida > Fabales > Fabaceae > Spatholobus > Spatholobus suberectus. Next base: position 9,684,598 of record CM014730.1, on the reverse strand, counting down.
ATACTTTTAATAATCTAACATCATTAATATTTGAAGTCAATTTTATTTCCAACTCCAAACTACAAGAAATTCATCCACAAAATTGCATTCTTTTGGATAGAAGTTTTCTTGTTTCATCTACTTCCACAATGAATTCTTCATCTTCTCTTTTCCACCTTGATCTCTCCCATAACTTGTTGAAATCATCTGTTGTGTTTTATTGGCTTTTTAACTTCACCACTGATCTTCATACCTTTTACCTTGATGGTAACTCATTACAAGGTCCCACTCCAGATGGATTTGGAAAAGTAATGAATTCGCTTGAATTTCTTTCTTTCACCCATAACAAACTCCAAGGTAAGATTCCATCTTTTTTTGGGAACATGTGCAGATTACAGAGCATATACCTTTCATGTAACAAGTTGAATGGGGAAATTTCTAGCTTCATTCAAAATTCTTCATGGTGCAACAGACACGTATTTCAAACTTTGGATTTATCTTATAACCAAATTACTGGCAAGATACCTAAAAGCATCAGATTGCTATCTGAGTTGGAGTATTTATACTCGAGGGAATTCTTTAGAGGGTGACGTCACTGAATCTCATCTTTCTAATTTTTGAAATTGGAATACTTATCCTTATCAGAGAACTTGTTGTCTTTAAAATTTGTCTCTAACTTAGTCCCTTCTTTCCAATCAATAATCTTGGACTAGCATCTTGCAAGCTAGGTCTAAGTTTTCCTAGTTGGCTCCATACTCAAAGTTTCTTATAGTGGCTAGATATTTCGATAATGGGCTTAATGATTTCGTACCAGAATGGTTATGGAATAAATTGCAATATATGTTAATGTTGAATATGTCACACAACAATCTTGCACGTGCAATTCCTAATAGACCATTGAAGCTTCTTATAAGACTGTTTATAATGCTAAATTCGAACCAATTTGAGAATAAAGTTTCGACAGTTTTTGCCAAGTACTTCAGAGCTTTTGCTCTCTAAAAATAAATTATCAAATTTGTTTTCATTCTTATGTACCCAAGCACAGTTGTAAACTTGGCCACTATTGATTTATCAAGCAATCAAATAAAGGGATAACTTCTAGATTGTTGGAATCTGTAAACCAATTACTGTTTCTTGATTTAAGCAGCAACAAATTGTTAGGGAAAATTCCTATGTCTATGGGCACCCTTGTTAAAATGGAGTCTTGGTTTCTATAACAATAGTTTAATGGGTGAATTGCCTTCCACTTTGAAGAATTGCAGGGATTTAATTATGTTAGATATGGGTGAAAAAATGTTGTCTGGTCCAATAGCATCATGGGTTGGAGAAAACATGCAACAATTGATAATCTTGAGCACGGGAGGAAATCATTTCTCTAGAAATCTTCCTATTCAACTCTGTTATTTAAAGGGTATTTAACTATTGGATCTTTCAAGGAATAAGTTATCAAAAGGAATTCCATCATGCTTAAAGAGTTTTACTACAATGTTTGAAAAGAGCATCAATAGAAGTGAAACTCAAAGTAGTACATATTGGTACAATAGTACTTACCATGCAAATTATGATTTTGTTGGCATTAGTTATTATTTACTTTATATAACATGCATGTGGAAAGGTGTGGAATAGGGGTTCAGGAATCCTGAATTCATTCTTATGAGCATTGATCTCTCATGTAATAATTTAGTAGGTGACATACCAAAAGAAGTTGGATATTTGCTTGGGGTAGTTCCTTTGAATTTATTAAGAAATGAAAGAATGTGCCACAAATTCTAGAAGAGTGTAGTATTAATATATGTATATGAAAAGTAAAGAACATTCTAGAATACTCTTGTAAAATATTCATAATGTATTTAGAAAAACTTAGAAACTTATAGAAATGTAGCTTTAGGAAAAGAAAAGATAAGAGAAAAGTAAGAAAACTCGAAAAAAAAAGTCTAGATATTTCTAGAACTTTCCTTGCATGCCTATAAATAGACAATTGTATCATCAATTATAGTAAGCATTTCCAACTATCAAATAAAGCCTTGCTATCATTCACTATCAACTACTATATCATTCAACACCTTTACACATTTTTTCTAATATTCAATCATCTACTGGACGTAGAGATATTATCCAACTACACTTTCAAAAAACATCCTACTTTATTCTCTACCAATCCCATAATTTTTTCTTAACCAATGGCCAATACTATTCAACTCTCATCTATTCGTGTCCTTATTTTTACTAAAGAAAATTATGATTTTTTAGCATTAAAATGAAATCATTTTTTTTGCTCTCAAGATCTATGGGATATTATAGAAGATGGATTCATTGCTACCACGAATTTTCTACTTTTACTACAACTCAAAAAAAAGAGCTAAAGGAAAAAAAGCAGAAAGATTCAAGGGTGTTATTTATCTTGCAACAAGCAGTAGCTAATGTAACAATCCCCTGTCACTACAGTATTCCATACAATCCTATACATTTATAAAATATTTAATATTAAGTAATCAACATGCTATATAAATATACATATATGATATTACACTATACAATATACAAGCCCAAAATATCAAAACCACGGGAGATACAAAAAAACAAACTCCCTACAGCTGGTCAACTATAAAATACATAACAAAAGAAAAAAAAACCAAAAGGATCTCTTCAAAAGATCCACCCACAAGGGCCTTCAAACGCTAACTGGAAACATCCACCCTCAGCTATGGGAAACCGAATCTGCTGAAGCCTCTCCCTCTGCTCCCACGTCAAAATGACGTGATCATCACAGTCATAGCAACACACATAACCATACTAGCAACAACAGCAACCATGATAACCCAAAACAAAACAGCAAGACAAGGGTAAGCTTACGTAATAAATAAACATATCTAATAGAGAAGGATTCTTTCATAAAACCCTCCACGTACAGCAAACATGAAATCAAAATCACAAAAGAATAAGTTTCCACAAAATCACTACATACATACCATACTTTCAACATCAATATGTCAATGCATGAATGACACGACTCTCGAGAGATTTACTACATTTTGGGTGATCAGCCAGGTCTTATTATCCGCTACCATGGCCTTCTAAGCACCATTCAGGGATTGCCAAAACTCTGATCAATGGATAAACTTATGGTTGTCAAGATAAGTGAATGTGGATAGTGGTATATTGTGACACAAAGCCTGCACTGCCTTGGCCCTCTGCGGGATTTATCCATCCACTTATCCCCTAAGCCCATCTTTCAGACTCCACTTCTTATCCAGGCACTAGACTAGAGGCCTGGCTGAGCCACAACTCCATTCACCCCCAACTTCTATGCTTGCCCACATATGGCATGAGGCCCATACAACCTCAACCAACAACATATGCATGCAAATGCATGACTCACCACAATAACTTAAACATAGTCATTCATCAATATCCATACATAGATATGTACCAACATAATACCACGTGGCCTACTCAGCACCACCTGTGGTCCACCAGTCACTACCAACTCCTTGCAAGCCCAATCTAGCCTCTTGCATGGTCAACAAGTAAGATATCTCATCATCACAACATATTACAACTAATGGAGGCTCTACTTGAACAACTTTCCACTCAATTACCATTTTCTAACATTTTATCAAACCAATCCATAATAATAATAAAGAAAATCAAGAACCAAGTTTGGAATAATAACAACAACATGTGGAGGTCCTATCTAAGCAGCCTTCCATGTCAACCCATATCCAACAACATCACAAGCCATCAACATCATTCATAACCATTCATTATATAACAACACAAATATCATTAAAATCAAGCATACCGTAAGAATTTATCTTCTTTTAAATCTAAACATTTATTTTCCAATGTTTCAAAGGATTACATCTAAACATGAAATCCAAGGCAACCAACTATCTTTCACATTCTTTCTTGGATCCAAGTCTCACTCAACTAAAAAAAAAAATCAAATTTTTGTTCACAGCTGCCCAATGGCACAACATTGCCGCTCGGCAATAGGTTACCAGAGGCCCATTTTTTTTTGGGCTCTGGCTGAACATCGCTTGACAGGGTGAAAATATCGCCCGGCAAGAAAGGGCCGCCAGTGGGAAGGGTTGTTGCCCGGTGCCACCTGCGATGCAAACAGGGTATATTGGCCTTGATTCTTCAATCCCTTTGGTTTTAATTGCTATACAATCATTCCAAATCAATTCTAAACACTTTTAATACATTTCTAATTGATTACACAACAAATTTAGGCACAAAACATTCTAAATCTCAAAATCCCTTCCAAAAACCCATTTTGTTTCAAAACTTCATACATAAGATTTTCACCAAAATCAATCCATTCCAAGGCAAGAAATCAACATATTAATGACCATAAACATGAAATCAAGCAATAGTAAGCTTCCTTTACCTTTAAAGCTTCCAAATCTAAAAGTTGGGAAGATGAGGATGTGAGAAAAAGAGACTCTTGAGCCAATCTTCCAAGAAATCTACCCTTTGCAACTCAAGAACATGAAATTGGGGTTGAGAAACCTTTGACACCCCTAACTAACTCGAGAAATCTAGAGAGAAATAGAGAAGAGAGAGAAGGAATGAGAGAGAAAATGAAGAGAGAGAAAGAAATGAGAGAATGGGGGAAATCTCCCTCCTCTTCCTTTATATACTCGACCTCTCTAGAGCTCTCACACAGACTTTTGGCAAACTGAGACCCAAACCTCACCAAGCAACTCCCCTTATCTTAAAATTGGTCTAACGTAACTATTTTCTCTCAAAAGCCCAAAATCACTCTCACAACATATCTAGATTGGCTCAAGCACATATCTCAAATTCCCTAAAATCAAACTCGAATTTCAAATAGACAACACCAAACCATCATCACATACAACAAACCATACAGAGCAACAATTCATTTATTTCTTTTAATCACCTAGATTACATATCTAAGTTTCACTTTTAGTTATTAAAACACTTAATCATGCATTAGGAAAACAAGGTGTTACAGCTGACACAATTTTTCCAAGAATAATGGGTGCCACAAGTGCTAAAGAAGCATGGAGTACACTACAAGAGGAGTTTCAAGGAAGTGCTAAGGTACATGCTATTAAACTTCAAACTCTACGACGTGAGTTTGAATTAATAAAAATGATGGAGTCCAAGATCATAAAAGATTACTATTCTAGGATAAAACAATTAGTTAACCAAGAGAATTGTTGAGAAAATTTTAATTTCTATTCCCCATAACACTAGTGCAGAGAACACTTTTAAAATTGGTTAAAAATGACTTTTTAAATCGGTTGATGAACCGATTTAGATACAGCCGATATTAAAAATGGGAACTTTTTAAATCGATATTGAACTGATTTAGAAAAGTATTTTTAACTCAGTTATTCCATAACTGAGTTAAAAGAAGGCTACCACTATCTACAATCAAACATCATAGCACCACAACTCAACTAGTTTTTCCAATCCCGATTCATCAATTCATTTTCTACAAATAAGATCAAGCTTTCCTACTCTTGATTCATAATCCTAACTGCTAAACTTCATGAGCAAACTTATGAACTAAAAGTAAAATCATCACAAATCTAACCAAATCTAAACGAGATCCAACAAATTCACAAAGCAAAAGAGAAATTGCAACAACTACTCACTATTGCCATGCTCAAAGAGTGTAACCTTCCTCTAACAACATCTCAGTTGGTGGCAAGAGATTGGAACGTCGAAGACAAAAACACTGTTGCGGTCGCTGTCATAGACATTTTCATTTTTATTTTCGTTCTCTACGATGGCTAGTTTGAAGGGAGACATTGCTGTTGAAGGAGAAGGCTTTACTTTGCGCAGTGACTTTAAACTTTGTGTGATTTGAGATTTTAAAGAAGAGGGATTTAAAATTTTAAAAGACTTTTTAAATCGGTCACAAGAGAACCGATTTAAAAAGAGCTTTTTAAATCGGTTGCATGAGAATCAATTTAAAATGTGAAACTTTTTAAATTAGTTCTCCTACAACTGATTTAAAAAGTTTTCACTTATTTACAAAAATGCTACTGCATTTTTTTCTAAATCGAACTCGAAAAAGCCAATTTAAATTCCTGTTTTAAAAACTCTATTTTGTAGTAGTGTAAGCATGATACGATCGCAACCACAATTGAGAAAACCAAAGATCTATCTACCATGTTGGTGACAGAACTAATGGGCTCTCTTGAAGCATATGAGCAAAGATTGAGTTGGCATGATGTAGATTCTGTCAAAAATGCCTTTCAATCAAAGCTTAAATTACAGTCTCAAAATAAAGAATATGGATGGAAGAAAAATAGTGAAGAAATTCCTAAAAATAAAGGAAATTTTAGAAGATTCTCTAAGACCAATCAAGATAAATATCCTCCATGTGGCATATGCAAGAAGACAAGTCACTTGGAGAAAGATTGTTGGCATCGAGGAAAGCGACAATGTCAGTACTGCAAGCAATTTGGACATGTAGAGAAGAACTGTCGCAACAAAAACAAACATCAAACAAATTTTGTTGAAGAGCACGACAGTAAGCAGCATCGTTTCTATGCTTCCCGAGATTCAAGTGATGAAACAAATGGAAGCTAGTACTTGGATAGTGGTTGCAGCAATCACATGGCAAACGATAGAAGCATCTTCAAGGAAATTGATAACTCTGTCAAAGTAAAAGTTCGACTAGGACATGGCACCATGGTGGAGTCCAAAGGCAAAGGCAATGCCATGGTGGAGACAAAGAAAGGTATGAGACTCATCATAGATGTCTTACTTGCTCCCAATCTTAGAGAAAATCTCTTGAGCATTGGCCAAATAATGGAGAAAGGTTATGCTTTACACTTTGAGGAGATACATGCACAATCTATGATAACTACAACAAAAGGCGAGAAATAGCCCAAGTTAAAATGGAGAAAAGAGAACAACTAGGTTCAGAATTTTCTATAAGCAAGGGGGAGATGATGAACTTCTTGCTTACACAGACAGTGATTATGCAAGAAATTTGGAAGATAGAAATATCACTTCAAGCTATGTGTTCTTAATAAGCTCAGGAGTTGTATCATGGTCATCAAGAATGCAACCTATAGTTAGTCTCTCCACCATTAAGGTAGAATTTATTGCTATAACTTCATGAGCATGTTAGGCAGTTTGGCTGCAAAAGATATTAGGAAAGTTCGGTCAAAAACAAGACAAATGACTGTTATTTATAGTGACAACAGTTTTGCACTCAAACTTTCAAAAAATCTTGTAATGCATGGTCGCAGTAAGTACATAGATGTACATTTTCATTTTCTTCGAGAGCTTACAAGGCTGATACTCTGGAGTTGGTGCAATGTGGTACTAAAGAACAATTGGCTGATGTGATGACTAAACCACTCAAGCTAGATGTTTTCTTCAAGTCGTGAGAACAATTAGGGGTTTGTTCTAAAATTGAAATAAACTGAATGCTTGTAGCTTTCAATTTAAGGGAGGAATTGTTAGATATTTTATTAGTTTTGTTTTGTGGGTAGTTATCAATTAGTCATCAGTTGTCAGTTTCTTATTGTGTTGGCTTACTCTTCCACGTTTTTAGGATATGAGGAATGTGGCTGTTTGAGTTTGTTTTTTCTATTGTTGTTGTACAGCTTTATTAGCCAAATCTGGTTTTTTCTAAATTAGCATAATACAGTTCCTCCAACTTTTTATTCTTTCTTCATGATATTTATCTGATTTATAATAATTTCAAATAATTTTGATGCTTTATGCTTTACACTCAAGTCAAAGTGACATTTGATATTGAATAGTTGAATGATAAATGTTAACTTAGAGAAGTTCTCACAACTAGGATATAGTTATTGTTCATCAACCTGTTTATGTAATCATGTGAATGACTGCAAAACAAAAAAATAAAAAAGTGAAATGAAACAAATAAAGAGAAATAATTTACTCTATTATAGAATGAAGTATTGTGTATTTCAAATTTTGGGATCCCAATGCCTTCGCTATATGGGATCCATTCATGGATTTTCCTCTCCCTCCTCCATTTCCAAATTTTTTCCCTACCTTTGGATTTGGGTTATTGGTGAATACACGTGTGGATTGGAGGTAGGCACCAAGAGCCTGTACTATTAACATGCCTATATTGTTAAATTTAACTCTTCCTATGCTCGTATACTCTCAATACACCTTATATATATGGCAAACTCATTTGTAGGACAAATACTCATTATAACAAGATATAAAATGATATGATATAAATATAATTAACCAGACTTGGTACCCATGTGATGCACAAGTACAAATATTTTTATTTTACATTACTTTTATAATTTTTTATAATACTATTTTATTATTTTATTATTATAATAACAATTTATTATTCTATCTGATTTTTTATTATGTTTGTTTCTTTTTGTAATATTATTTTTCTATTATTTTCAATTTAGATTATTATTATATTATTATTATAGTAACAATTTTTTAATTTTTCTTAAGATTGTAATATTCGCTTACTATTATTTTGAATTTTTTTATATTTTATTAGTATTGTTTAAATTCATTATTAATATTATTTTTATTTATATTACATTTATTTTCAAATTAAAATATACATATATATATAGAATTTTTTATATTATAAATATTAATCTACATTTTTCTTATTATGTTAAATATGTTTATGTTATTTTAAGTATTTATTATGATATTATTTTAGTATTATTAAGAAATATTTATTTTTCTATTCTAGATAAATTGAATTTTAAGATTATTTTAATCTTAATTTGAATTTAATTCCTAAAATTTTAATTTTTACACAATGTACAATAAGGTAGATGTATTTTGATTTAAATAATTTATTTTATATTTTTCTCATCTATTAAAAAATCTTATATCTTTCAGTAATATTTTAAAATTTTTCTATTTTATAATATTATTTTATTATTTCTTATTTTTATAATATCAACTTATTATTATGTGTGACTTTTTACTATGTTTATTTTCCTTTTATTGATATTATTTTTCTAATATTTTATATTATAGGTTATTATATATTATTGTAGTTATGTTTTTTTATTTTTCTTAAGAATATATTATCAATTTATTATCATTTTATATTTTTAATATTTTATTAGTATTATTTACATTTATCATTAGTGTTATTATTATTTATTTTACATTGTTTGAATAATATATCTATATATATATATATATATATATATAACTTTTTATGTTATAAATTTTAATCAATATTTTATTATTTTTTAAAATATATTTCATATATTTTAAATATTTATTATAGTGTTATTTAACTATTATTAACAGTTAATTAATAAAACTACTGGTATAGTTTACAGATTTAATATTATTATAGTTAAAAAAGTTCATTACATTTGACAACAAATTATATACCCAGAGAAGAATAGTCATTCCACTTTAAGGTGTTTAATTTAGGAAATTTCATAATCCTTTTTATAGTACTGGCAGACTTCAACAACCTATAAATGGAAATTTTTTCATTTTACCTCATTCCCCTTTTTCTGTGTCATTACTTTCATAATGATCTTCCTTTCCGTCTTGCCTTGAGAACTCACTTCCAAAAACCTCACAATTGTCCTCTCATACGCACAATGACTGTGTTCAACAGTCTCCGATATCTACTCTCAATCAAAGGAAACATTCAGAAGGGGAAAAGTGAAAGAGTGTGACAGTTGCTTTACCAGCCACGTGGATTTAAATTTAAAAAAAAAAAAAAACAAAATTACTTTGCCAACCCATTTAACACATTTAAATAATGATCACTCCAGCCAACTTTTCCTCTCACCCTAGACTCAATCCATCTGTGCATATAAAGCATAAAACATCTCTATACATTCATCAAAATCCACTCATTTCGCTGTTGTCTCTACACTGTTGAGGAGGTAGAAGAGGAGAGGTAGTGAACCAAATTTGAGGTAGAAAATTCCTCCTTTTTGTTTTCATAATCTGTTTTTCATTTATGGTTCATGCCTATCCCTATTATACAGTGATTGGATTAGGTTTCATTTGATTTCGTTCCTACCTTCTTCAGAAAATGCCAAGATATATATATATATTGTACCATTCTCGCAATTCTATCCTATTTGATGTTTATGTTTGATAAAGTTCTGTGGTATGCGGTGGGCATCAAAATTGGCACAAAAAAAGTGGAATCAAGTGTGACAATGTATTAGGCATGACTATATAATATTCTCTACATGTGTGAGCATCAAATGTGTTTTTGAATGTGTAAAAAAAAATTATGTACAATTTCTGTGTAGCATTATCAAGTTATGTAAAAATTATATAAAGTTAAGACTAGAGATTGTATCTCTGTCAAGTTACTTGTCTTGATGGACACCATCTTGATCTTGTGGACAATTTGTTGTTTGTTTAATGGTCAGGATGGGATTTAAAATTCAATAGTTACACTTTGACTGCATTACTGACCTAGGCATATTGTGACCCAATCATTTTGTACTGTTTTTATATAGCATTGGCAAGTGATTGCTGCCTGTATTTGAATCGATTAGGATTACTCCATTAGAACAAGTGACAGGAGTATTTTTCCTCACTTTGGATGCCTTATAAGAATGCTTTCTTGTAGTGTCATCAATGTTATAGGATGTTGCTCTTGTCTTTTCAATTAATTTTAATCTTGTTGTTTCAGGTGATGTAAATGCTTAAGTTAGTATTTACTATTTAATATTCATTGTATGGATCACATGAGCGTTACTTCTATCTCTGAAATTTTTTTTCCATTATAATAATTACATGAGTTGCTGCACTAGTCTTGGTTATGAAAATAAATATGAATTTTTCAGGGAAAGCATCCAGTGCAATTGAAATCTTCAAAGAATCTTGTTTTAAACGATTATTTTTGCTGGTGTTAATAAACAATAATAGTCAACTAGTTTAAAACTATTTCTGAGCTAGTTCTGAACTGGTTTTTACTTGTTAAACTGGATAAACTAGTTCAAAACTAGTTTTAAACTGGTCACTGATTGGTTCAAAATTGGTTTTGAACCTATCACCAAAAGCAAAACCAGTATGGCATAAAAATGCTTGTTGTAATTAGCAAAACTTTTTTTTTTTTTTGAGGTAATGAAGGATTATTGATTTAACTTTGTTTTGGGTGTTGCAGTTTCAACACAAAGTTTGTTCCTTTGCCAATTGTTTTCCTATACACTACACTTCTCTTCCAAGCAACAAGAATATGGATGCACAAAATGTGGAAAAGGCTTTGCTTTGTGCTAAATTGAAAGCCCAGGAGGAAAAACACATAAAATCTCCCCTTGTGAGGTAGGTTCTAGGTGCATATCATGTACTTTTTCCATTCGCAAACATCAATTTACTTGGCCCTTCACAAATTTACCTATAGAGTTTTTTATTCTTCACACAAGAATGACACTTTTGTTTTGCTTATAAATTGGGTTATGCCCTTTTATTGATTTTGTTTAATTTTCTATTAATATACATGGCATCAATATTTGAGTTTGCAACAATGTGTACAAATTGTATTTACTCCTATTATGATTTGCATCTGATTATAGCAACTCATGTAATTGTTAAGACATGCCTTTTCTTGTTCGACTCAGCATAAAATTAAACTTTATCAAGATAAATCATTATTTTGTTTAGCATAAAATTATGCCCTCTTTATTTGGACAAAATCATACTGTTATTATTTTGACTGTTTGTGTCTTTCTGTGCATATCCATACAGGTATAATGAATTTGATCAGCCTATTTGCCGGGTTTGTGATATTGTTCTGGAGTCTGCATCTTTATGGGATGCACACCAAGTTTCTTGCAAGCACCGTGAGGTGATGGTGTTTACAATCTCACTCTTGTTATGTATATGTGCATAGTAGTCAATAATAGTGGACTAACAGAGTAGAGCAGCCCTGGGCTGCTATGGGATTCACATAGTAGATTAGTTTTCGATAGCGGCCATCATGGCTGCTATAGCAGCCAAAATAGCTGCTTGTTGCATGCTATAGCATCTAACTATGATATAGGTTTTAAATTTAAAAACCCTAAAATAATGTTGTTTAGGTCTTTGACATGTTTTTGGAGTATAACTTTTATTTGTCCCTTATTTTCTAATGCCTTATTTGCTTCAAAAACATAATAAGATTTGAAACTCTTCTTCCTTGACCATTCACACCAAAAGTTACCTTTGTTTTGATCTTTGTTACAGGAATTTTTTTCCTTGAAAAGTTACTCCTCTTTTGGCCTTTATTCCTTTCTTTCTTCTTTCTACAGACTTCACACAGGTTGCATGCTGTTGTTTTGAAAGCCTTTTTGGGGATGGTCTCAACAGCATCTATAATGATAGGTGTTGGAGTAATCAACCAAGACATTAAGGCCATGATCCGATTAGGGTCTCTATTGTCGGTATCTTTGATTTTTAGCCAAGCCATGATGAAATTTCAGTCTGTGTCCTCTAAATTGGACAAGAAGGTTGCTCAAATGAAGAGAGAGAAGGAAAGCAGAAACAGTAGAGAGAGAGAAGAAGGAGATATTAATGAAACAAAAGAAAGTTTGCCAAATCCATTAAAAGCAGCAGCAGCCTCAGCTTTAGCCAGATTTGTTGGTGCAATGGTGCCATTGCTTGCAGTCTTCTTTATAAAGGAATACAAGATGGGGCTTAGAGTGGTTATGGTTGTTGTGAGCTTTGCTTCATTGCCATTTGGTTGGGCATTGGCAGTGTTGATCAATGCTCCAATATTGAGGTTTGTAGTGTTTCATTTGGTTGCGGGTTGGATGACGATGGCCATTAGTTTTGGGCTAATGAAGTGGCTTTGGTCAGGTCCAAGCTTGGAGATTTTGATCATTTGATAAGCTAGACGTTTTGTTTCTGTTTGGTCTAGATTCCATACTCTGATTGGGATAAACTAATTGCAAAAACCTTCATTATATCACTCACATTAGCAATGCACATTTTATGAAAATATTTTATGAGTAATATCTGCATTTTATAAATTTCGTGGAAAGTATAGTATTATGTGCAGATTAGTGAAATTATTATTACTAATGTTGTGGTCTTTTTGATTAAATATAATGTGACCATATTATGTTATTAAATTGAAAATATATATATATATATACATGTATACATGTATATATATGTGTATATGTATATATATGTGTGTATCTGTATATATGTATATGTATATATATATATATATATATTTATTGATAGATAGATAGATAGATAGATATTATATTTGTATAAATAGATTTTCAATATAAATAGATTTTTTTTTTTGTATTTTCTTGTTAAGTTTTTATTTTGTCTGGAATAAAAATCGATGGTGAACAAGTTATAGTGGGCTCCGCATATCTTCCAAAGTCCAACCGTAAGGCCTACATGTTCCCATGACAAAGAATTTGGCATAAAAATTTTGAAATTCGCCAAAAGATGTGATAAAAGAATATGTTCAAAGAAATTTAGATCATTGCAACTTTACATCTCAATAACAATATTTTTTTTTTATATGGTTTACAAGAGAGGTGCAAGGTGGCCGTGTGGGTGAGGTTGAGGCATTGAACTATGTGCATAATTGCTGTGCTGCTACTGTGAATTCAGGAATATGACCCTAGCTTGTTAGCCCAATGGCTGTAGTCAACAATGCAGTTGGAGGGCCTATTGATAAGGGTAGCACTGTATGTTGAAACAACATTGAAAGTTGTAAATGCAAATTGTGCTGATTACGTACCTCAAATATCAAAACATAAGAATGTAAAATTTAGCATTCGTAAATCGTGAATGTAAAACAATAATAACAACCTTATTTGACAATTTTTCCTGCAGCCTTCACGCCGGGATTTTCTTTATTCAGTATTCAATTTTGGGAAAAAATGTTTTAATACATTCTGAAATTAAATTTTAAGCAGAGTATTTTGAATGTGTTCCATAAATAATTTTTTTACTTCGGCACTACTCTAAATTTTCTACTTAAATTTGGAAGAAATGCTCCAGCAGCTTGGTGATGAAGAGGAACAATAGATGAAAGTGCCAACCACCGACAATCACTCTTCTCCGACAGCCAATGAAGCACAGTTATGTAGAGCACCGCCTTTCATCACTGAAATCTGGAAGCACTACCTCACTTTAGCTTCTATTACATTAATCTAAGGGCCAACATTTTTTTAGACTTTGATTTGTTGGGTTTTAATTTTAATCTAACGTTTACTAATGTTATTGGAGAGAGCTAGAGAGAAAACAGTGATGGAGAGGATCCGGTTCCCTATTAAAATTGGTACTTTCTCTCTTTACATGTTTTTCATTTTTTAAATAATGCATATAAGATTTGAGATGTATGTGCACTGCAAAAAATTTAAATGAAGACCAATAGCTTAAAGACATTTTAGATTAGTTTCATTTTTCCTTTGTGTGTGTGTGTGTGGTTTCGTTTTCCCTCTTTTTCATGTCATTGGTGTGCGTAATTTTCTAACCCGTAACATGGATTAGACTAGAAACTTCTGAAGCATCCTCATTTTATTTAAATATTTATTTGATTGGATTATGAACTTTTGCTATTTTTTAATATTTTTGTTTAATAAAATGAGATATAATTTCAAGATTCTGACTGAACAGCTGGGTCTGGAATATTGGAAAACTTAGAAAAAGAATTTTTATTTATTTTTATGAAACTAATACAAACAATTGTAAAAATGACAATTTCTTCCCTAATCAAAATAAATAAAACTCTAATAAATTAAAAATCTTAGTAGAAGGTAAAACAATAATATAATTTTAAGTTTAGAAATATAATAAAATATAATTTAAGAAATTTTTCTGAAAATTTTCAAAATTTTAGTGTAAAAAGACGAAAATGTCCCTAATAGACAGTAAAAAGTTAAATAATGATCCAATGATTTATCAAAATTCTAGAAAATTATTTAAGTAATATTTTTAGGTTAATAATTATAATAATATTAAATTATTTTGGTAATTTTAGACTTAAATAATTGATTTAGATAATTAATATAATAAAATAAAATGAAATTAGTAAAATAAATATGAAATATATTTATAAAAGAAAATTTTGGACTACTCTTAGACATGTGGGCTGGACAAAAATCAAAGCCCAAAAACATTGAGCCGAAACCTAACTAAATGAAGATAAACATAGAATGAAGTAAATAAACTAGAGTTTAATGGTCATATACTGTCAGTGTAAAAAGTTTTACACTGTCATCCAATTAAAAATTATCATAATATGACTTTTAAAGTATTTATTATAAAAGTCAACAAACTTACAATAAATGATGGTTTGTAATTGGATAATAATGTAAAACTACTTTACACTGTCAGTATGTGATTATTAAACTCAATAAACAAAATCAAAATTTAAAACATAATTATTACTATTTTTTTTTACCATAAGCATTTATTGCCCAAAGGAGTCCCATTACAAAGCCATGTGCAAAGAGCAGTCCATGTTACTTCCTAATTTAATGCAATAGATAATTATCCAATTAACTAAAAATAAAAGCACCACTCACTCTCTTTTCCTCTCCTAGCTGGACGAGACTTTCTCTCTCACCCCTCTTCTTTCAAATTTTTATCAAGTAGAATACAAAGAACTACTAGCTTTTGGTGGTTGGAGCAAAGAAAATTCTATTTTCTTGGTGGATTCTTCTAGTTGCGTGCAAGTTTCCTGTTCGCCCTCTCTTGTTAAGCTTCTCTTGACTTATTATTTATTTACACAAAAGCTTGCGGGAGAGATTTGACCCCTAAATCTCATTTAGTTTTTTTTTTTTTTGTTATTATATCTTTGTACGATAATCATGAGATTGCTGTGGTTGTATGATATTTATATTTGAACTTTATTGCGATTATTTCATTAAATTATTGATTTTTTTATTGATTAATTATTATTAGTCATTAATATGAAATAAATTATTTTTTTAGATATATGTATGCATATTAATTCAGCCCAGTTAAAAAATTTAGGAAGAATTATTAAATTTTTATTATTATTCTGTTTTACTGGTTAACAATAAATTTTTATAATTATTATGTTTTAAAATTCAATTTTGGGTTTATAAAGAAAAATATAGGAAATATTATTAACGAAAATTTTAGGTATCAGATAAATTAGTTTTACATGATAAAAGTTAAATAATGATTATATAGATGTTTTCAGTTATTTGAAAATATAATTAGTAAAATTTTATTAATTTTTTAAATTACTTAATTATTATTATTATTATTATTATTAACTATAAAATATTTTAATTCTTGGTTTAAAATGAAAAATTAGCTTTTAGCCATACTGAGATTTAAATGTCTAGAAAGTGATTTTAATTATTATATACAGATTATTTTTTATAATGAATAGGAAGTTAAAAATTAAAATTCTGGTTTAATTAGAATACTCAGTATAGTATTCGGCATTTTTTTATTATTGTGTTGCAAATTTATCTTTTCATTTATCACTATTAGTAATAAATATAATTAATTGATAATATATTTAAAATTTAAAACTATTGCTAAATATTGATTTTAGTTATATATATGTGTGTGTGTATGTGTGTGCTAGGTCTATTTTGATCTATTTGAAAAGTATTTAAGTATATATTACGTCCATTTTGATTTATTTAAGGGATCAAATAATTTTGGATTAATATAAAATTTTGTACATATGATCGATATTAAAGGAACTTTCAATCCAACGGTGGGTTTTGAGATAAAATCATTCAATTGAAAGTTATTGAATGATGTAATAGTTAATGTAAGTTACACTAGTATTATTTGATCTCTCCCCTATATATATATATATATATATAAATATATATATATATATATATTATAATTAATATTTTGTTAAAATTTTATTAAATTAGTAATGGACTAATATAATATTAATTACATTATGTTTTATATATATATTAAAACATGCATACGGTTTTAATTAAATATATATATTTTATAACCATATTAAAACGAATTGAGTTTTTATTTATATTATATACAAACTATATTATTCTAATATTATTAAATTATGTTTTTATTTACATATAAATAGTATACTTTTAAGATTATAGTAAAATGACTTCCAACATAAACAAGAAAAATGTTTTTAATTATTAAGATTATATGTTAATTTTACAAAATTTTTAAATTGGTTAGATGTGTAAGAGCTAAAAGTTTTGGCTTGGAATGCTAAGTTTAGCATTCGGTCACCACAATAAAATTAGAGGAAATTTTCATTGAAATTTTTTAATATTTATTTAAATTAATTATTAAATATATTTTATAATAAAATGTAGTTATGCTAAATCAGTTAAAAAATTTAATTTGAGTTATTTTTGAGAGAATGGCATTCCACCATTGTAAAATAGTTTAAGAAGAAGGATTTCAAATATTATTATAATAATATTAATTAGAATTAAAATTGTTAGATTTATAAAATTAAGAAAATTTTTGGATGGATAAGTATCAAATTCAAATAATAAGTGCAGTTTTACATAAATTTTTGAAACTTATATGAATTTCAGCTTTAATAGAAAATTAATTAATAGAATTTATTATAAATATTATTATTTGATAAAAAGTAAATTTTATAGTAAATTATTAAAATAGCCGAATAATATATTTTAAAATAGTTAAATTTTTAAATAATGTTAATTTAGTTTAGTCACATAAATTTGAAAATTTGAATTGAAAAGAAATAAAATAAGTTCTTTTATAAAAAAGGTTAAAAGATTTATATTAAATCATTTAAGAATAAATTAGTGATACTATAGCTTTGTGGTTGATGAGTTGAAATATTTGTGTTCTTGAGGTCTGTGACAATACCTATTCAGAGAAGTATCAGTAAACAAATTGTGGAGAAAACTCTGCCAGATATTCTGGAGAGATATTATGTAAGTATTACTGAGTCTCTATCGGATATTTCGGAGAGATATTGTGTAAAATATTGTTGAGATTTACATCTGATGGAATCTGATATAAGTTGATGATGATGATGGACCCTGCAGTGAGGCATGTGTATGACAAGATGAAGGTAAGGACTATTATTAAGGTATAGGAGGTATGTGTGAACACCCAATTTTATCCGGATAATTAGAAAAATAACAAAAATAAATATAGAAGAAAAATATAGTAATAATAATATTGGGTCATTCTATTTTAAGCCCATAAATGAAAATGAGAGAAAGATAGAAGCTAATAAGAATAAGGTTTGGGCAAGCAATTATGGCCTAATAACAGAAGAATTTCTAAATAAGAGGTTTTGGGTTGGTGGGCTTTGGCCCAATTTCATTACAAAAAAATAATAAAGAAAGAAAAGAAAAAAGAGAGGAAAAAACATAAACAATAGATATTTTGAGAAAACTTCCACAGCAAGCTACAGTAACTTGTAGAGTAAGACTAAAGCTTATAAATAGGACATTATACACATTTTCTCACATAAAAAAAAAACTCTCCCTCAAGAAAATTCTCTTTGGAGATCATATCCTCTACCTAACTAAGTTTTGGGAGGTATAATTCTTGGTCTCTCTCTTTTCCCTTCATCGTATATCTTTTATTATTTTATCTCCTGCTTGGTTTCTTATTTTATTGTTATTACTGTTGCATTGATTCTTCTCTTAATAAATTTTTTATTGGGTTATCATTTATTTAATTATCATTCTTTTTGAAACACTAAATAATTTTTTTTTAAAAAAAAATTGTATATTCAAGTTTAATTAATAAAAGAGATTTAATGATAGTCATTTTGGATGCACCTCCAATCTAACTATTATGAAAATCTTAAAAGGTGAAACGATAACCATATTAGATGCACTTCCTCGTTGGTTATTGTAAAAGTCTTTTAAATAAAATTCTAAAAAATTTAAAACAAACTTTTCTATAATAAAGGTTTTAGTAATATCCACTTTGGATGTACTTCCTATTTGGCCATTGCAAGAACCTTAAAAGGTGTATTGATAACCATTTTAGATGCACTTCGAAAATTGGTTATTGAGTAAGCCTTTTAAAATATTAAAAACTAAAAAAAATCAACCAACAAAATGATTTTCTACCCAAAGAACTACGTGAGTCTTATTCCTCATTACATTGAGGATACGTAGGAGTAGAGGCCCACCCCTGTCGATTTCAAAAAATAAAAAAATTAATTCTTTTCAAAATAAATGTTTTTTCTAAAATTCTTTTGGTAAATAAAGATAGTAAAATTTGTAAATAAAATAAATCTAAGGGGTAAAATAAATATTGTTGAAGCTATCCATTTTGCACATTTAATTAAGGATAATCGTCTTTATGACGGACGTCATAGGGTGCTAACACCTTTCCTACACACAATCGACTCCCGAACCCATTTTTGCTTTCATAGACCACATTTCTTTTAAAGGGTTTTTCTATACGTTTTCCCTTGATAAACTTTGGTGGCGACTCCTCTGATTTTTATTTCTTTTTCACCATCCGGTCGTGACCCCAGTTGCGACAGTATGGTATTGAGTGGTGAGCGTCCTAATAGTCAAGATAGTGCTCTTGAGCTAGTAGAACCATCTAACTAGCTTATTTAATAGCCCTGACACTTAACACTTGCTCAGCATCACCAAGGTAGCGCTATTTGCAATTGGTCAGGTATTCTCCTAGCATTATTTGAGATATTTAGATGGTGTTGTAGTTCTGTGGATGTAATTAGGCTATGCCAAAAGAAAGAAGAGATGAAATTTTCGTGTTTGACTTTGATGTTGTTCATGGCACATAAATGGGGGATCAAATATCCAAATTTTCTCCAATATGTGCATAGCCATTTTATAATCTGGAGTAATGTATCTTTTAACATTCTCTTCAATTTTGTCATGCCATTCAAAAGATTAAAGGAAGAGCTATGTTATACTTGATGTCATGCCAATTTGTAAAATCTACTTGAATGTAGACTTGTCATCAATTTGAGAGATTTAGTTCTTTGGGCAAGAAATAAGGGAAGGGGAGGGGGGTTGTTATATAAGTGTGAAATTTGTTGCTTCTAAATTGTTGCGATTCTGATAGTAAATTTATTGTGCTTGGGGTTCAAAATAAGGAAAATTGAATATTTATAGTTATATTAGCACCCCATCAACCCTAGAACATGATCACACTTCTCTAAAGATGATGACTACATCTTCATTTTATTAATGCTAATGACAAAAAGCATAAAACAAGGTCCGTATAATTGTCAAAACTGGAAAAATAAATACCTGCATTTATGCAACAATGTTAATATTTTCTAGATGTTGCCATTACATTAACCATTTCCTCTGGTCATTCTAGTTGTCATACGTGGTGCAATTATGCTTTGTTGCCAGTATGCCATTCAATTATCATATGGTTAATGAGGATAATCTTCTAGAAAAGCATAACCAAGTCCTAATAGAAATTTCTACAATAAGATGTAAAGAATAGATTGTTCTTGAATTATTGAATTTCCATTAACCACTTTTCCTAAAAATGTTCATTTTGAATAAAAGGAACAAAGCAAAAAATTTGTCCAAGTATGTCTATATTTTGCCATTGACAATGGCATAGTTGCATTCCAAAGAAAAGTTACTGAAATGTTTAGTGATCATGTAAAATTAAATAAAACTTGAAAGCTAGCATCATGAAACTAGTCCTTGGCTGCTAATAAAATGAAAAGAAATATGAAGAATTATGTATGTTGTTAACAAGTGTTAATTTTGCCTTAACACTGATAGTGGTCATGAAAAGAAAATATTTGTAAACTTTCTAATAAGGAATAGAAAGTCTACCCAAGCAATTTATTTTTATTTTAACATCATTAGGAGTCAGGACACTCTTTGTAAACAACTAATTATTTGCTCATTTAGTCTTCTTTTTTAGCAGTGAAGCACCAACCAACTTTCCTTTGTTAGCATGCTGATGAATTTGTCTAGTATCAACATCAGAGCTCTATACAAGTAGGTCCTTCAAAGCATATCATCAATTCAAACAGGGTAGTCCACTTTATCCCACAAACAAGTGTGAGTGGTCTGGTGACGTGTTCCGTTAATGTGAGCTAACGATGATGTAAGTATGTAGAGTGTAATACCCTAAATTTCAGGTACTAGAAAGAAACCATGAGGTAGCCCTTAGTATCACGTGTTATTAGATAAAAAACGCCTTAAGAGTTATTGTTATTATTATATCTCTTATTATTATTATTGTTGTTCCTATTGCTATTATTATTATAATTATTGTTGTTGTTGTAGCAGTTATTATTATTATTTTTTTATTATTGTGTTGTGTTGTTGTTATTATATTTATTATTATTGTTGTTGTTGTTATTATTATTATCAACACCTTAGTATTAGAAATTAGTAGGAATGTTATCATGGAACCCAAAAGAGCATCTAAGGCCCAATAAGGGACTAAAACCCCTTAAGCCACATAACCACCCACATGTTATAAGAAGAGAATATTGAAGGAGAATTAGGTTTAGCTGTCACAAAATAGAAGAAGAAAGAAGGTAGGGAGAATGAGAAGAAAAAGAAGAAAAGGAATAGAAACTGGAGAATTAGCCTTTTGCATGCCTCTAAAGGTGAATGCCCTCCCCCTATCCTTCCTTGTTCTTTATGTTGTGCTTGTTTATCTATTTACCTTTTCCTCCTCTTTATGTCTAAATTAGGGATTTGATGGGTTTTAAGGAGATTGTGAGTGAGTGAAGAGTTTATAGATTAAATTGACCAATTATCAAGATTGAAGAAGTGAGTGACAATTTAATTATTTGTTGTGGAGTACTTAGAAGCTAAAGACAATAGGAAAAAGAAAATTAAAATTTGTATCTCAGATTCACTTGGTGAGGTTAGATAGCCGCTAGGTGACCTTCTATCGAAAATTGGACTCCACAGGGGCACCGAGCGACTGCATTGTCCACCAAATGGGATGAACAACCCGCGGCAGGATGCACAACCCACCGGGCGGGTTCGATCTTGGTGTGACCGCTGGGCGGATCCCTTTGTCTTGTTGGGCGGATATGACCTTGGTTATTCTTTTTTTGTGCCTATGAACTTCTTTTTATAGTTTTTAATTCATTGTTGCTTCTTTTTATACCTTGTTAAGTTTATACTTTTGATTGTTATTTACCCTAAGAAAATTGAGTGTGATATGAAATTGTGTCAATGTTTCATGATAAAAGCCTATGAAAAGCTATAAACATTGTATGTGATCATGCATCATAACATTTGAGTCATGTGATGAGAAAAGTATGTAGCAATCTAGCTGGTGGAGGCCATGATGGGTTGTCTAACCCTAGCCTTGACTGTTGTCCAGATGGGAAAACTCTAATGGTCCATGCTAATCCTATGTAGCCGGGGTAAACTGGCAAAACTGGGCAACCCTAACTAGTCACCAGGGGATATCATACTAGTTGGGTGCAAAAGCTGACGGCATTAGTATCAATGACGCTTCTTATGGGTGTGCATTTACTCTTAGTCTACTTTCTGACAAGTTTAAGTTGGTACCATATGTGCATGAGTAGTGATTTAAGAACATAACATGCATATGTATCCTATTGTAGTGTGATATTTTGAAGTGTGCTACGTTGCAACTATATGAAACCTGTGTGACCTTGTTCAAGAGCGATCAATGTAATATGTGTGACACCTAATCACATTGACACTAATTCCTGCGATTTATTAGATTTATTTTAATTAAATTGAGAGATTTTTTTTATATGAAATCAATGTAATTCTAGAATTATAAAACAACATATGTTCGAGATAAGTGTAAACATCATGCATTCCAATGATAAACATACATCACTATTATCAATATGATTACTTTAAGCCTCATTGTAGAATAGATACATGACCAGAGGAATAAATAACTACCCATCAAAAAGGACCTAAGTCAAAGCAATGACTATACATAATCCCACCTTTTTCCTAAAACAGAACATAAAGTGTAATACAACAGTTATGATGATTCTTCTATGATGACACCTTGTTTTGAATTCTTCCCAGTCTTAGCACCTTTGACATCAGCATCTCCATCTTCATAATATGTCATGAACACATATATAGAGCAAAGAAATAGAAAGAAAGAAACAAAGCAAAGGAGAGAGGATATATATAACCTCAAATCATTTTCACAAAAGATCTGTAGGATTAACCTACAACCTAAATAACAAACAAATTATTGGCAAACAAATACAATGGGGGACATAAGGTCTGACCTAAGTTATCATGGAACAACCCAACTATCATAACTTGTATGGATCCATACCCCACTGATGAGTATCATCAATCATCATCCATCCTGAGAAGTGACTGGGAGCTCGCATCCCCCTCATCATGGTACCAACATCATCATCATTATCATTTTTCTCAAGAAACGAGCACGTAGCTCCTTAGGGGGTATACACTACACCAATCCTGATGATGCTGAGCAGGTGTCAAGGTTATCAAGTCGGTTACGTGATTGTCCCGACATCCAAGGCGCTACCCTGACCATAGGACTCTCACAACTCGATACCAATACCCTCTAGACCTTATCAATGGTCCTTGCCCTCATCCCACAGTGTACCAAATTGTAACTTCCCATTCCATAAGCACACATGCTCTCACAGCATGGTCATTAATTCAACAGACTCATCATATTTTATCAATGCATGTTGAACTCAACAATATTTTACACAATATCATTTCCTAATATCTGGTAAAGACTTAATACTTTACCCAATATCTCTGCGGAATAGTTTGGCAGAGTTTTATCTACAATTTGATACACAATACCTTTATGAGTAGGTATTGTCACACTTCAAGAACACAAATATCTCAACTCATCAATCACAAACCTATAACATAATTAATTTATTCTTAAATAATTTAATATAAATTTTTAACCTTTTTTTTAATAAAATTTATAAGTTAAAATACATAACTTATTTTATTATTTTTTAATTCAAATTTATGTAACTAAATTAAATTATTTGAAAATTTAATTATGTAAAAAAATATATAATTTGGCTATTTTAATATAGATTGTCAAAATTTACTTAAATTTACTTTTTATCAATTAATAATATTTATGATATAGCTTATATAAATAGAAATACAATTTATTTTAATATGACAATAAGCCTTATTTATTCAATTAAAACTGTATAAATGTTTTAAAGACATAACTTAATTAATATTATATTATTTTATTAATATTTCCATAAAACTTTAAAAAAAATATTCATTGAAGTATATATATAACTGAAATCAATATTTATCAATAGTTTTAAATTTTATTAAATATTCATATAATTCATATTTCTTTATACTAAAAAAAATTACTATTCTTTAACATAATATATGATTATGTTTACTAAATTTAATTAAATAGTAATATGTTTACAAATGTGTAAAAAAAATCTTATATATAAATTAGAGAAATATATTTATATATTTTATTACTTTTCTCTAAAATAAACTATGTTTATGGATTTTAAATCACCAAGTATATTTTCTGTAAAATATAATTAGAATCACCGAGTATATATACATATACATATAAAAATAATATTTCTATTTTCTATTTCTTTTTAAAACCATTTATATATATACCTTATTTTATTCTAATAGTAATATATATAAAATTTTATATATCATAAACAATATAACATAATACAGTTTTTAATTACATTACTGTTAGTATAACATAATAATACAGTAATAGTATAATAATAGTAACCGAAAATATATTTTATGAAATATAAAATAAATAACAACCGAAAATATAAACAGTATATTTTAATTGTATTACTGTTAATATGACATAGTAATAACAGTAATAATAATAACAACCAGAAAAAAAAATGAAATATGGATTTAATTAAATTATTATCAAATAAAAACAGTAGCTATAATACTTTTCAGACAAACCAGTAACTATACAACATAATAAACATTCACAAGATCATTATACAAAATACGCAGCCATAGAAATTCTCCTAAACAATATATACAAATAAGGAGAAATAGAAACTATGAGATTTGGGGGCCAAATCTCTCCCACAAACTTTTGATCAATGACATAAAGATTTAATCCCCCCCCCCCCCCCCCCCCCCCCCGTCTTACCTTAATAGAAGCTTTGATGGAAAAGAGGAGTAAGTTGGAGAAGATAACTTGATCCACAATACTAAGATAAACCACCTTTGGACTTTTGTATAATTACTAAGTGAGTATTTAGTGTGTTTAAGTGAGTAAGAAAATGAAAAGTGAGAGAAGAGGGAGAGAGTGCAGCAAAGAGAGAAAGATGGAGAGGAGAGAGAGAGAGAGAAGATGAGTTGTGATTAAAGGATAGGTGTTAGTTTTTTTTAAAATATGTGTAAATTTTAATTTATGTTAATTAATTTAAATGAAAACAATTGTTATTATCCTATTGAAGTTTCTAGTGTTGCCACATCCCTAAAACTGGCGTGAAAGGTAAGCAGGGATTTATCCCTTATTTTTCTAATTTTTTTATATATATATTAGGTGTAAAATAGGTTATTTAATAATTAATTAGATTAATTTAATTATGGGTTTTATAATATGGTTTTGGGCTTCTGTGGGCTGCAACGTCCAAGCCCAGTAATTACAATAAGCGCTTCGTTACGCTACGTTTTCCCTAGGCTTGAACTGCTGTAGACAAGACCGATAGTCAGACTAGTCAAGCATCTATTCTTATTCACCCTTTGGTGTTCTCTACCATGAGTCAAGGGCTAGGAATCCACTGAATAGCTAGTAACATAGATTGTGTCTAACAAGCTAAGAATCTCCAGGTCCCTCGGGGCAGGACAAGAACAAGAACAGAGTAGTTACTTGTTCAATAAATATCGTATGTGGTTGTAGAAATTCTATCGATAACTCAAGTCGGCGCACGTCGGTCTAACAATAGCTGCCTAGGGATAGATGGGTTCCAATTCAGGAGTAGTGATGGTGTGGGCTCTTTCACCTAAGGGATGTAAAAGCTTCTGTTGAAGTAAAACAAATTTTTTTTAATAAAATTTTATTTACTATATAATTTTTAATAATTATTTTATGTAAAAATGCTAAATAATTGCTTAATAAATCATTTGTATATCAAATAATTTCCAAAAAATTTCTAAAATTACATTTTATTATTTTAAGCATTTTTTTAAATTAAAAATAAATTTTAAACCTTTCTATTTATTTGTATTAATTTTCTACCTTGTAGCGTTTTATTAGTTTGTAAGGACATAACGGGCATTTCAAATTTTTCGGATTCCGATCCGAAAAATCTACACTAAAGTATGTTCATTATTCTGAATGCAACTATGTACGTAGAATTTCTTAATTCCTACCCAAATGCTTAAAATAATTAGGAAAATGAAAAGTAAAAATGAGGGTGTTACAATATGTACACGTGTGAAAATGTATTTGTGTCTTGTGATGAAGTGTCAAGACTATGCATGTGCTCATGTTATACGTGTATGTTATTCTTGTTTGATGAAACAAAACAAGGTGTATATCTAGTTACTAGGCAAAAGATGTGAAATAAATGTATGCTTGTAATTAGAATTGCGTCTACTACCTCAAGGATAAGTGAGAGGCTGGCCCTAGGATAGTATTATGAGGGTTCTAATTGGATAATAATAGTTGTGAATGAGATAGAGAAAGGGTGAATTCCCACACAACATAATAGAAAGGCATAAGACAAGTAAGAGAGAACAAAATGAGAGTATTAAGGTGAGTGTTAAGGGAGCATCAAGAGTATTTTAGAACGCCTGTGACCTTAGACTTGACCCCTAGAGGATAACTTTAAATATCAAAAGGAAGAAAAGTAAAATTTAAAAATGAAGGGTTTAAATACTAGAGAGAGTTTTGGGTAAGAAAGAGTTCTTAGGTTAAAAATGAGATAGTAACCAATATAATAGTTGTGAGAATAAAAGAGCAGTTAACAGGAAGTATTGAAGATTAAAAGGTATAGACTCGAGCGTGGGTATGGAAAATTACAAGAGACCTATTGAGGTTTAAGCCATGAGAGATAAGTGATGAAAGTTGTTCGGGTAGAAGAGTCTAACCTAGTTGCAAAACCCTTAGAGCACTCATTAAGACATTATGTCTCACTCCTTTAAGTTTTTCCCTTTTAAGGATATAGGTGAAGACGTGTGCGGATGGAGCTTAGAGTCACGTGCAAGAAGACATAGTCTAGTTTACATTGTTTCATTGTATTCCTCTTTATATTTTGTAAGACGCCTTCTGGTGATAGATGAGGTGTATTAGGCATGTATGGTATTTCATTGTATTATTCTTATATAAATATAATTATATTTATGAGTAGCTTCCACATGTTGTTTCTATGTTTTTAAGTCTTTCTTTTCGTTTTTAGAAATCTAGGCTTAGTTATGGTAATACCCCCTAGGATGTTATATAGGGTATGGCTATGCCAAGCTCTAATGTTGCCATTGAATGGTCGTGGGCCAAAAGGCTTTTGCTTGAAGGAAAGTATACCATGTGGAAAAGACTCATGAGGAAGAGGTTGTTGAAAAATCAAGTGTGAGTGGTTAGTCCTACATTGGCTAGGAAAGAGGTCCATGAAAGATGTCGCTAGTGATGGACTCAGTTGTGTGGTTGAATCATTGTCCATTGATGAGATCTCCCCAATGTTTTATCCTCTTCTATTCTCTGACATTAGATATGTATACCTATGTGAGATATGTCTATGAGGATCAATGACTTGAGACATTGATGGACAAGTTTCATTATTTTTTTTGATGTGATTGGGATGCTTAATTTTCTAACTCATATTTTATGGGTTAGAAGACTTAGAATTAAATAATCGTCTAAGTCTACTAAACCAATTCATATTATTTTTTATGATTTTCAAAATTACTATTTTATGTAGTTTATCTTGTAATTTAGATGTGACCCTAGATAAAACCAAGACTTGTGGCATATGGGTTCTACATTATTCACTCTTTTGGTGAAGTTGACAATGGGAGTTTGTGTTTGAGGGTAGAAGTTCCAGGTCCTCAAACTTACGTACATAAGTGTGCCTAATGGGTCTTCACAATTTGATTTCTTCAATCAAAGTAGACAAAGAATGTAAGCCTCTCCTATTGTTGATAACATTTTTGTACGTCAATTGGAGAGTTGTCAATATTCCCATATATGAATGCTTATCTTTTCAATTGTCTAGCTTGCTTTGTGGGGTAGAAAAATATCTAGCATGCTTTATAGGGTAGAAAATTAAGCCGGTCAATCACGTGAGAGAGGAAAATGCAACTAGTGCAAAGGGTTCAAGCTGTTGGTCTTTGTAGAAATGTGTTTCTTGCAACTGTTATGTCATTATAAATTGTACATAAGGTTCTTTTGATTTTAGAGTTACTTTTGTAAGATGTCCAAAGTCATTCATGTATTAGTTGAGACACAAACTTACATTAATCAATTATATTACGGTTATATACATTGAGTTGCAAATGTATATTTTAATTTTTGACGTTATATCAGTATAGAAAAAAAATGGCTTTAGAATGTTTTTGTTTTGTTTTTTTTTATTTTTATGAGCCCTTCTAATTAATAATGTGTTGTCAAGAAGTTATTATTATAATTAGATGACATTACAAGAGTGTGAGTTTTTGTTTTTTTTTTTTTGTTTTATATAAATTGAGAGTGCCTAAAACATTAATTCAACTAACTAATTTAATTGATATAATCGTGATTCTAAAAACAAATTACTCAATTTTGTACTAAAGATAAACATTCAAATAATAATAAAAGTAAAATAACATTTTAGAAACACAATACGAACTCATACCTATATTCACTCTCGTTGCATTAGAAACAACAACAAAGTGAATTATGAGCCCCTAATTGCACACACAATAGTACAATACACATATTACAAAGAAAAAATATCCAAGTTTAGTGAAACCTGCACTTAATTCGTTGGAAGAAAATTTTCAAAAAGTGAAAAAAAGCATATCATATAACTACACTTGCTAGGACTATATATAGATGAAAAGAAAAATCAAGGAATATCCCATCCTATGGCCAACAAAATAAGAGTCTTCAACAAAACAAACAATCTACTTTAGACCAAAAAAACATGAGAAAGAAGCAAAGATTAGTTTCAAAGACTTGTCATTTTTCATTCTCCAAATTCATTTATCCAATCTCAAAAATCTTACGTTCATTAATTTTGAATATGCTTCATTCAACCATGAAATGGGGGCAAATACATATCTTCTTGAACCTGGGAGTTTTATCAATTTCTAGTTTCTCAAATCTTTATGCATTGCCTAATTAAATACTTGAATTGATCCATTCACCTAATTTGAATGTCTCTCAAAAGCATTGTCAGAGTTAATCATTGGCTAACTTGTCAGAGTTAATCATTGGCTAACTTATAAAAAATTGTTTGAAACTATTTTATTGTTTGAGTTTAATGACTATCTTTTGTTAGTGTAAAACCTTTTTCATTGTCAACCTATCAAAAATCACTATTGGTATGACTTTTAATATTGCTATTGTAAAAGTCAATAAACTTACCATATATGGTAATTTGTAATTAGATGATAGCGTAAAATTACTTTATATTGTCAGTGCATAACTTATTTTCTCTTGTTATATTTAATATTTGTGTTGCCTAGTAGCATGCAAAAATTTAGTAAACTTGTGCACAAGGTTTTAAATTGCAGCCGCAATCACACTTTCACCACAATCTTTGATGTTGTGAGAAATTATGGACAACTATAATCAATACAACCATAGTTGCGGTCACAATGTAGTCATAAACTTTGATATTGTGGTTGAAATTACAATCATGAATCATTTTTTAAAACTTTGCTTTTGTCCATCTTGATCAGTTACTAGGTATGCAATACGGGTATATGATCATGGTTCATTTAGGGACACAATTTATGAGAACCAAGAATGCGGTACACAGTATAGGGAATTTGATACATGGTACGCAAGATTATTGAGAGAATTATGTAACTATGATCTTGATATTTGTTTAACTTGTGCTAATTTTGGATGATAATCGTGCTGAATCTCAAACTGTGCAAGTTACAGCCTCACCAAAACCAAGAATCACTGATTACGTTATAGGGATTGGTTTGGATATTTTTCCTATCACACATCTAGAACTCTCTTCTTGTAATATCCTTCCTTCACTTAGACAACTATCATCTCCCAAAACCAATTTAATTGTTGCAAGTTTTTACAAGGATGATAATTTAATTTTGTGAGATGCCTATGGAAAATACCTTCCTATTTTGGAATGACATAGGAATGTTTCATTTCATTTATTTTACCAGAGACTTAACAGTTATTTCATTTCATATCATGTGATAATTTAACCTAATTTTGCATTCAACAAATCTAAGACTAGTTGGTCTTCTTGATACTTGATTGCAGATTTACGTAGTAATACCAAAGACTTAACAACAGCACCTTAGATTATTTGGAAAAAATAAATAAATCTATGTCTAATTGCAATCCCTGACTAGCTTTAGGGAAATTGTGAAAAACATATTTGGAATAGGGAAAATAATAGAAACTACAAGAAAATGTACATTTTTTTACGGGGGAGAGGTAGTATGGTTGTCCGTCCAAATTGTACAAATGAACACTACAACAAATTTGACTTATAGTAACAGACAAAAATTGTGAAGTTAAAAATCTGTAGGTACATGTTAATTTGACATTAACGAAGAAAATTCCATATGAATCCACAAAGGAAACAATTGAGAATGAATCTCTTTAAAATCATAACAACCTAATTCAAATATATATTTTAATTTATTTACAAGATAAAAGTAAACTATTTTGCACCATTCTATTATAATTGGCACTTTACTCTCTTTATAATATGAGAAATCTTCATGAAAATCACTAACTTCAAGTCTTTTAAATTAGTTTCATTTTTCCTTTTTTTTATGTGATTGTTTTCCTTAATTTTTTTGTGTGATTGTTTTAGAATAGGAACTAGGAAGATCAATAACTTAACAAGTTTCACTTTTTGTGTGTGTAATTGGTGTGCTAATTTTCTAACCCATAAATTAGACCAGGCAAATCAATAACTTAAAGTCTTTGAACTAATTTCATTAATATTTTTTTCTAACACGTAAAACGGACTAGACTAGATAGATTAATAACTTAAAGTTGTTGGACTAGTTTCATTTTTCTCTTTTCATGTGATTATGGTGTGCTCAATTTTCTAACCCATATAAAATGCATTAGACTTGGAAGATAAATAACTTGAAGTCTTTGAACTAGTTTTATTTATCCTTTTTTGTGTGATTGGTGTGCTAATTTTCTAATCCATAAAATGGATTTGACTAGGAAGATTGATAACCTAAAGTCTTTGGACTAGTTTCATTATGTTTTTCCACTTTTCATGTTATTGGTGTGCTTAATTTTCTTACCCATAAAAGGAATTAGAGTGTTGGATTGAATAATAATCTAGGTCAATATAAACCGGTCTAGTAATCTTGTCATTGAGAAAAAAAACCTAATTAGACTGAATTCATGTAAGAGATGATGGTTTTTTTTTTCTATATGCAAATGGTGATGAGGATTTTTTTTATGTTTTTTAATATTTTTTATGTATTATTTAATTTGGAATGTGTTTGGTATGTATATGATTTTTTTGAAAAGAAGTACGAAATTATATTTATATAAAAAATAAGAATAGAGTAGGTGAAGATGGGGTTATGCTACTATAAGAAGGGAAAATTGGATATTAATTTTTCATCACCAATAGAAACCGAACAAACCTCACTGACAATCATGCTTTGAAATAATACACATACCATATGTTAACTAATAAGCATAGTATATTTATGTGAGGTATATTTTTGCTAAAGACCAACTTTAAGTCTTTTCACTTAGTTTTTTTTTTCTTATTAATTTCTAATGTGATTCATCTCTAAAATTTTCATTTGTGTGTGTGTGTGTGTGTGAAACCTCCATAAATTTCTGCCTTGCAAAGTAAGTTAGAAAACTGAAAAATAAAATAAACATACATGTCAACATCAATCAATACATATGATATATACTCTCTTTTATAGATTGAGAAAATAGCCTATGCATTGTTAGTGTAAAGTTGTTTTCCGCTGTCATCTAATCACAAACTACCATGTATAGTAAGTTTGTTGACTTTTACAAAAATTACCTTAAAAGTCATAACAAAGGTGATTTGTGATTGGTTGACAATGTAAAACTTTTTACACTGACGGTACATAGTTATTAAACTCATATATTTATCACTATAAGAAGTCCAAGTATTCACTGCAACATGAAGAAGTATCCATATATATATATATAGAGGATGCGTATTTGATTGTTTATGAATTTGTGTAAAAAAAGTTGAATCAATCTTCTTCTGATTAGTAATTTTGCATAGTAAATCTAACTGCCTTATAAAGCATTAGATTGGTTTGAGAACATTAAAGCTAGAAGGCTTAGATCTATAAAATATCTCTAATAAATTTAAAATTGAACTCTTTGTAGTATTTCTAAAATGGAACATGAATAACTAGGGAAAATAAGGGAGAGATCACAAAATGGATATGTGTCAATGAACAATAGTGCTGGTGGTCACCCATACTAGAAAAAATTCAATAAGAGGAAATAAAACACCATAGAGAAAGGAAAAAAAAAAGAAAAAGAAAAAACTTTAAAGAGCAGAGAAATTACCTTGAAGTAGTGATATTGTTTACCATTTGTTCCAACTCATTCGAATAGCTAAAGAGCACAGAGAAATTGTTCCAACTCATTCGAATAACACAATAGGCAAACGCTTTTATAATTCCAAATATAACTAAGTTTTAGCAAAAGTAATTGATAATCAAGCTTAAAACGTATAAGCTACTAGCCAAAACTTTATAAATTAACTTATTGAATTAGAACTGTTTGATAAAATAAGTTGATTAAGTAATACATGCAAAATGGTATAAAAAGATATATTTATATAATTTATATATATAAATAAAATTAGAATATAGACATATATATATATATATATATATATATATATATATATATATTCTATTTTTGTTTTGTAAATAAATATATAAATATATAAATATATATGTAGGTACTTATAATTTTATTTTTTATCAATTTTAAATTATTATTAATTTTTCAAATGCCAAATACTTTATTAAAAATTAAAGACTTAAATATGTTTTTTGTTCTTAAATTTTTGATATTAAGTCTTTACCATTACTTAGTTGTCGTAATTGCTACTTAGTTTGTCATGTGATAACACATCACTTTTTACAGTTTTTAGTTTAGTCCCAATATTATTTTAGTACATCTATTATACCCTATTTTTATTTTATTCCTCGACTTTTTAGCCACTAAGTAATTACAAGGACTGCCATAAAAAAATTGAATATTACATCTGTATTTAAAAAATAATTTTAAATAGACTAAAACAAAAGATTGTGTACATTATAACGACCAAAAACATATTTAAGCCAAAATTAAAATAGTAAGGATAAAATAGAAGAAAAAATAACCTACAAGCTTGTATGTTATAAGCTAGTGAAATAAATTTATTTACCAAATATTTTTATTTGATCAAACAAAAGCATATAAGCTAGTTAGTCAAATAAGTTAGCAATAAAATTATTTGACTTGCTAAAAAATTTAATCTAATTGTTTATAAAATAAATAAATTATATTAATATAGCTATTAAGTTTTATAAATATTATACACTTTTAATTATATACAAATAAAAATAAAAGAGCCATTTTATTTATCGGCGAATGCTTTTCCTACTTAACACGTCATATTTGATAAAAAATGCTGGGCTAAAGTTCTAAGCTATGCTAAGGTACGTTGAAAGTATATTACTTTCACCGTCTTGCTGCATATTGCTGCAAATGGAAAGGCATTCAATGCAACAATGAAACAGGTCACGTACAGGTACTTGATCTTCAAGGTCTGGATACGGAATATTTGTCAGGTCTCAGCTGCAGTCAAACAAGTTGAACGGGGAAATTTCTAGTTTCATTCAAAATTCTTCATCGTGCAACGGACATCGTGCATCCTGCGAGTTGGGCCCAACTTTTCCTAGTTGGCTTCAGCCTCAAAGTTCCTTAATCTATCTGGATATATCTGATAATGGGCTTAATGATTCCGTACCAGAGTGGTTTTGGAACAACTTGCAAAATATGTACATGTTGAATATGTCTCACAATAATCTCATTGGTGCAATTCCTAATATACCATGGAAACTTCTTGATGGACCGTCTATAATTCTGAATTCAAATCAATTTGAGGGAAAAGTTCCATCATTTTTGCCGCAAGCTTCGGAGTTGTTGCTCTTTAAAAATAAATTGACAGGGAATATTCCTATGTCCATGGGAAACCTTGTTTATTTGGAAGCCTTAGTTTTACGAAACAATAGTTTAACGGATGAATTGCCTTCTACTTTGAAGAATTGCAGCAATTTAATTATGCTAGATGTGGATGAAAATATGTTGTCTGGTCCAATAACATCATGGATTGGAGAAAGCATGCAACAATTGATAATCTTGATCATGCGAGGGAATCACTTCTCTGGAAACCTTCTATTCAACTCTGTTTTTTAAGGCATATTCAACAGTTGGATCTTTTGAGGAATAAGTTGTCAAAAGGGATTCCAACATGCTTTAAGAGTTTTACTGCATTGTCTGAAAAGAGCATCAACAGAAGTGAAATTCAAAGTTGTATAAATTGGGACAATTTTACTTACTATGATATTTAAGATCAAAGCTTTGTTTATTAGAAGTTTTATATAACATGGATGTGGGTCTGGAACAGGACTTCACGAATCCCGAGTTTCTTCTAAAGAGCATTGATCTCTCAAGTAATGGCTTAACAGGAGAAATACCTCAAGAGGTTGGATATTTACTTGGATTAGTTTCTTTGAATTTTTCAAGAAACAACTTAAATGGGGAAATTCCTTCTGAGATTGGGAATTTAAATTCACTGGAATTTCTTGACTTATCAGGAAATCATTTCTCTGGCAAAATTCCTTCTACTCTTTCCAGTATTGATTGTCTTGCTATGTTAAACTTTTCAAACAACTATCTCATTAGAAGAATCCCTTGGGGAAGACAGTTGCAGACAGTTGATGCCTCAAGTTTTGAAGGAAATCTTGATCTTTGTGGTAAACTACTTGAAAAATGCTGTCTTGGAGATGAGACACCGTTAAAGCCTCAAGGACCAAAAGTCCTTGATGAACATGATAATTCACTTTTCTATGGAGCATTATACATGACCTTGGGGCTAGGATTCTTCACAGGCTTTTGGGGCTTAATAGAGCCAATACTAATTTGGCAACCTTGGAGAATTGCTTACCTGAGGTTCTTGAACAGACTGACAGACTATATACTTGTAATGGTTGAATTGAACATAGCAAAGTGCCATAGGTGGCTCAAAGGCTAGAAGGTACATAATTCTAGTAACTTCTTTCTTTCAACATTATAGTGTTTATTTCTCTGCTTCAGTGAAATGAATCAATAACTCATTTTGATATGGAAAGGGGGAATACCTTTCTAAAAGGAAATGTACATCTTGGCACTAATTTAATTGTTAGAATTTACTTATTTAATTCTTTATCCTTGCCGATGCTTGCACCAAGAAAATACTTACTTCATTATATATCTCATACATGTATGTCTCTCCCTCACCCACAAATTGGTTTTCATCGATTTAATTAAACATCCGATTCTCCTGTTCGTACCTTTAGCAATAATGGTAGTTCCTTTTCCAGGAAATGATTGTTTTTCTTATTGTAAAGAGATTATAAACAGTGTGTTCTGTTTCGACAAATTTTCTTGTTTTCAAATGACTTCTACTTAAACCATATTTTAAAAAATGCTTACAGGTTATACACTTTTTTGTACTCTAATGGCTAGCTAGATTTTCATTTTCATTTTCTATCATTACGAATGTTTGTAATATGTATTTTAGGACAACATTTGCATTTTATGCCGATTAGCTTCAAGACATGATTCTTGGATGAAAGCATGAATTGCTGGAAGCGTAAGATTTGAAGTATTTGCAATGTAAAATTAGATAAATCCCATTTCGAAGTAATGACCTGCAAAATCACTATTTCAAGACGCTTATTGATTTGATAGTCTGTGTAATACCCATACTTTTATATATTAAATTATTTTGTATGCTTAAAAATTATTTTTAAGTCATTAATGTATTTACAATAATTAATAATAATTTTAGAATTTTTTCTGAAATTTATTGAGATAATTTTTACAAAATAACAA
Source organism: Spatholobus suberectus (assembly GCA_004329165.1). Classification (NCBI taxonomy): domain Eukaryota; kingdom Viridiplantae; phylum Streptophyta; class Magnoliopsida; order Fabales; family Fabaceae; genus Spatholobus; species Spatholobus suberectus. The sequence continues at coordinate 9,648,421 of CM014730.1, read as the reverse complement.
TAATACTTTTAGTTGACTGCGGGAACCAACTAAAAGCTTTTTGACCTCAAAATATTTTAAAAATTTTATACTAAGTATCTTTCATTATACAAACTTTATTGTGAAAAAAAAAAGTAAAAAATATAACAATCCTATTTTAATTTTTCAACTGTTATTTTAATATTTGATAATGCAATTTTAAAAAATCAGGATGAAATTTCAAAACTCAAATCTCCACCATTACGTTTAAAATTCCAAGAGTTGTTTAATCATCATTTTTAATAATTTTTCCGAGCTGGAGCTAGGAGAAATTAAAAATAATGATTATGTCCCTATTTCTCAATATTAAGGATTCACTGGAGAAACAATTGACATCAAAATGTCAATTTGAGCTTGAAATCATGTCATATGTATTAAAATATAATTTTAAAAATTTTCTAGAATTCTTGTGTAAAATGACCAAATTACCCCTAGGTGTCTAATAAGCCAATCAGTATTGGTTTGATATCCAAAAAAGGTGAAAATGGTATTTTTAATTTATTTATGGATAAAATATATATTTTAAAATTTTCATAAAAATGTTGGTATTTATTGAATTAAAGTGGATTTTTTTATAAATTTTCTAGCTTAAAAATACAAAATAAATACATATAATTTGAAATAAATTAATAAAAATTAAAATTTATTATTAGAAATTTATTTTTGATAAAAAATTATGTATTGTCCAATTTTGCATTAAAATGCATTATTTTGATATTAAAAGCTAATTTTTCAAATTTAGGAGTTCTTATCGATACCGGTTAATGCACCTATAGATAAAAATTTTATTGAGAAGCTTGAGAACAACTCATATAGCACGTTCCCAAGCCTAGGAGGGGTGATTCAACACCCTAAACGGTGTATGTGTCCCTAAGTTTGCATATTTGTCCCTAAATTTAAATTGAAAATAAATTTAACACTTAATTTATTGTACCATTGCTTAGGTCATTAGTAAACACCTAAGACCCCTTCCTCTTCTACAAAGAGCCCTTCCCTCCTTCAAATTTTCAGCATCTCCTCTTCCTCTCCCAAGCTAGAGAACTTCTCTCTCTAAAATTTTTTATCTAATTTTTATGTTAAAATTTTGATAGTTTTCAACTAGTAGAATTTCTTCTCTAGAAGCTTTGCACCAACAAATCCATCCACTTCATCAACCACCTTAGAGGTAGTGGGGGGAGTGGGGTTGGTTCTAAATTATTATCACTTTGCATATTGGTAGGAAGGGTTTCTCCTAAACTCGTTTAGGCTTAAGTTTTATTATTGTTATTATTATTTAATGTTAAACTTTAATTTTTGCTAAGTTGTTACTCTACCCAAATTTAGATTGTTAAATCATAATTATTAAATTGTTACTCTACTCAAATTTAAATTATTAAATTATACTTGCTAAGCTGTTACTCTGTTTAATTTTAGAAAATTAAAATGTCTTTGCTAAGCTATTACTCTACTCAAATTTAGAAAATTAAAATGTATTTATTTAGTTTTTATTATGCCAAAATTTTAGTAATTAAATTATAATTATTGTATCGTTATTCTGCTAAAATTTTATATGATTACTAAATTGTTATTTTGTTAAAATTTTGATATTATGCTCAAATTAAATGAGACTAGGGAAACCTTTGCTTGAGAAGTTAGGAATTGATAGTTTAATGAGTAATGTAAAGTGGAATGAAAGGCAGGGACCCACTTGCGGAGGTCTTGGGGGTAGGCATCGAGTGGTGAAGGTCCCAATGGCTAAGGTAGCGCCCTTGAACCGGGATATTCGCCTGACCAAGCTCGATAATCCTAACAACTGCTCAACATTCTAGGATTGGTTTGAGAGTATACCCCTATAAATGGATATCTTGACTGTTATTTTCCTCAATGATAATGAGAACTGTACCATGTGATGTGTTGAGAGAGATATATGTACTCCCAGCCACTTCCTAAGTTTTGCTAAGAACTATTACCCACTAATGGGAAGTATGGATCCATACCTAGTTAAGGGTAGTCTGATACAACTTAGAATGAAACTTAGGAATCCCTTTTGTTGTCAGCTGTGTTTTATCTTTGTTTATGGTAGATCTCCTACCATACATGAAAAAGTGATTTTAGAACAAAACACCTTACTCCATTATTTATTTTTTATGTATGATTGATCATGATTATTGAAAATGACATTCACGCCTTGGGATGCTGAGTATGAGTTGAGGGCATTCCAATGGCAAGGATCTGATGACCTATAATTTTTGTTTTTATATAAAGGAATAGGGTAGATTGACATTGCTCTGTATAGAATGCTTTTAGTGTACATATTGGGTAATATAGTGTCTATCTTTTAATATATTTTTAGTTTTCTAATTATAATGTATTATTAAACTATGATGTACAGTTTTACGATATATATATATATATATATATATATATATATATACAGTCTTATCTTTCATCTTTTATTACCATTTCCAAATTCTATTAAGTTTGGAATTTTTTTATTATAATAGTGAAAAATATTTATACACTTTTCATTTACTTAAACTTAACAACTAAATTGATATGAATTGTATTTAATATGAATAGGTGTTACAGTCTATAATTGTATAATCTACTAGTAATTTTATTTTCTTTTTAAGCCAAGACTATTAATTGTTGGAAATAATTAGGGACTAGCTATAATTTGATTTCAAATTGTTATTGATCCAAATCTTTGTATATCTTCTCATTTATGTCTTGTGATTTTGTTTCGATTTTGTATCTCTTATAATCGTGGAGATTCTGTATTTATCTCCTATAATCATGCAGAGTTTGTAGATAGGATTGTGTATTTATTCACTATTTCATATCAATACAAATGACTAAATACCATTTTCTAAATATGGTATCAAAGCCAACTCCAATTACCTCTCGTCTCTAGGAATTGGAGATTAGCTTTTGAGTACGAAAATGGTGAATATGTCAAATAAATCAAATCCTGCTCTACATATGTAGGATTTGTTTTCAGTCCTTACACCTGAGCATCTTGATGGTACGAATTATACAGAATGGGCCTTAAATGCAGAGAATAAGATAAGGTCATAGGTGTTGGGGTTATAACTTTGGGAAGATGGTTACACCTATAGATAAAACCTCTGAGGAATATGACACCTGGGAAGATGAGAACTATGTGGTCAAATCTTGGCTCTTGGATGCAATGACCAAACATGTTAGGTCACTTTTCATCTATTTACCTATAGCCAAGAAGATTTGGGACTCTATCAAGGAGACTTAGTCAGTCAATATGCATCAAAAGCATATCAGTTTATTGTGAGGCAATATCTATTAAACAAAATGGTGGTTCTGTTGTTTCTAACTTTGCAAAATTATAAAAACTATGGCAGGAAATTGACAAGAGTGAGAATTGTACCATGGAATGCACTAAAGATGTTGAGACATATACTAATAAATTGAATGCCCAACATGTATACATCTTCTTAGCTAGTCTTGATTCACACTTGGATGGGGTCCATGATCGAATCATTGCAACCATAGCACTCCTGAGTATACAAATTGTACATGGAAATGTTTGTGTTGAGGAAAATTGCCAAGAAGTCATGCTTTGTGGAACAAAGAATGAAGGCATTGCCATGGCTACGAAAAAGACAGCCAACTCCATGAAAAGAAATCATAATGTACACTTTGTAATGGCAGCAACCATACAATGGGTACTTACTTTAAGCTACACAGTTATCCTGAGTGGCACCCAAAATGGTAAAAGGAGAAGGTTCCCAAGGACAACCTATCACTACTATTGGATTTGTTGCTAAGTCAGGTACATCTCAATCTACTTGTGGTTTTTCTATTGTTACTAAGGGTAGTGATTAGATAATTGATACAGGTGCAACAGATCATATGACTTGTGATAGACATATGTTTACACTTTTATCATTTCAGTCTTTGTAAATGCTAATGGTGTTTCTTCCCCTGTTATGGGTATTGGTACAGTATCCATTTCGCCCTTGTTATCCATTTCTAATGTGCTTTTCGTTCCCTCTCTCAACTGCAATCTTCTCTGTGTTAGTCAACTAACTAAGTCCCATAATTGTGCTTTCTTGTCCTTTCTTACATATTGTACTCTACAGAATATACATACAAAGGAGAAGATTGGCAGTGGTAAAAGAAGTGAAGGATTATACTATCTCGAAGGTAATTCTCAACATTCCAAAGGAAAAGCACTGGCTCACTTCATGAGTGTTAATTAAAAAAAATAAAGAAGAGATTTGGCAATGGCACAAGTGATTAGGACATCCCTCTTTTAGCTACCTTAAGAGGTTATTTCCTTCATTGTTTAGCTGTTGTAATATCTTTGATTTTAAATGTGAAACTTGTGTAATGGCAAAAAGCCATCGTGTTACTTTTCCTATAAATGATAGTAGAGTTGATGCTCCCTTTTCAATTATTCACTCTGATGTTTGGGGACTAGCCTCTCTTCCCATACACAATGGGATACGATCATTTGTGACCTTTGTGGATGATTGTACAAGAATGACTTGATTATATCTTCTTAAACACAAAAGTTAAGTGTGTAATGTTTTTCAAGTATTTCACAAAATGATAATTACACAATTTAATACTCCAATTAAGATAGTTAGATCATATAATGGGGGGGGGGGGGGGGGGGGGGGGGAGGGGGGGAATATTACAATAATGAGTTGACAAATTTTATGAAATCAATTAGTATTCTTCATCAAACATCATGTCCTGATTCCCCTTAGCAAAATGGAGTAGCTAAGAGAAAGAACAAACATCTTTTGGAGGCTACTAGATCACTCCTGATTGGTAGTTATGTTCCTTTGTACCTATGGGGTGAAGCTTTAAGTTGTGAAGTTTATCTTATTAATAGAGGTCCTTCAAGTGTGTTAAATTTTAGGAGACCTCTTGATGTCCTTTTTAAACATTGCACACTTAATTCTATCAATAATTTACCACCCCATATTTTTGGTTGTGTCATATATGTGCATTTGCATCCTCATCAACGAACAAAATTAGAATCTAGAGCAATGAAATGTGTTTTTGTGGGATATAGCACCACTCAAAAGGGATATAAAGCTTATCATCCATCTTCAAAAAAAAAATTGTATCAATGGATGTTACATTTCATGAATATGAAATGTTTTTTCCCTTAAAAAAATGTCATTCTTCACCTCAGAGGGGGGTGTGATGAAGAGATGCAAAATCATGATATATTTAATCAAGATATCAGGCCATTTGATGTTATTCCAGTAACAAAAAAGGATGAAATTCAAGATAACAAAAATGAGAATATGGCTGAAGAAGATGATAGTATAATCTCTCCTTTAACCTCAAATCCACAACTAATCCAATCCCCAAATAATTTTGTAGAGGTATCACTTGAAACTATTGCTTCTGTTCATTCTATTGCTGATACAACACTATGTTTTCCCTGATACACAAAGAAATGTCTCTACTTCTAGTCTGTCAAATCCTAACCTTGTAGTAAGTCCTTACACTCTTCCATCTCGTACTAACAAAGGACAACCCCTAATCAGGTATGAACCTGATCTTAATTGTAAGGTTAAATACCCCATAAACAACTATGTGTCATCTGGTAATTTTACATCTCAATTATCCATTGTCTCTACACCTAGTAATATGCAGGAAGCTCTAGCAAATTCCAGGTGGATCCAAGCAATGGCAACAAAAATGCAAGCATTGGAGAAAAATGCTACTTGGGAACTCGTGCCCCTATCGGTTGGAAAGAACACTGTAAGTTGTAGATGGGTGTTTACTATCAAACATAAAACCAATGGAAGTGTTGAGAGGTATAAAGCAAGGCTAGTTGCAAAGGGTAACAGTTAATCCTATGCAGTTGATTATTAAGAAACCGTTGCACCAATTGCGAAGCTCAATACAGTGAGGGTGCTATTATCACTAGCAGCAAAACAAGATTGGCAACTTCTTCAATTCAATGTAAAAAATGCCTTCTTAGATTTAATGGAAGAAGTTTATATGGATCCTCCTCTCGGTATACCAAAGTACTTAAATATTCCTATGGTCTGGATGCAAGCTTAAAAAGGCCCTATATGGATTAAAACAAACACCAAGAGCTTGGCTTGGAAGATTTACAAAGTCTATGAAGTTTTTTGGTTACACACAGTAATTTGATCACATCTTGTTTCTTAAGCATAATCAAGGTAAAATCACTGCATTGATAATATATGTTGATGATATGATTGTGACTGGAAATGATCCTAATGAAATTTTAAGCCTATAGAGATATTTAGCTTCCAAATTTGACATGAAATAGCTTGGAGATCTCAAATATTTTTTAGGGATCGAAGTTGCAAGGTCCAAACATGGAATCTTTCTTTCTCAAAGAAAATATGTTTTAGACTTGTTAACTAACACAGGAATGCTTGGTTGTAAACCAATTGATACTCACATAGAACAAAATCACAAGAATTTTCATTATACGAATGCAACTAGTACAAACAAAGGATGATATCAAAGACTTGTTAGGAAGCTAATCTACTTGTCTCATATTAGGCCAGACATAGCATATGCAGTGAATGTTGTGAGCCAATTTATGCATGATCCAAAAAAACCACATTTGGATGTTGTTGAACGAATATTGAGGTACTTAAAATCTACTCTAGGAAAAGGTTTGTTATTCTCAAAACATGGCCACCTCAGAGTTGAAGGTTATACTGACACTGATTAGGCCGGATCAACAGATGATCGAAGGTCTACTGCGGGTTACTTCACTTTTGTGGGAGGAAATCTAGTAATTTGGAGGAGTAAACAGCAACAAGTAGTTGCTAGATCAAGTGCAGAAGCGGAGTTCAGAGGGATAGTAGTAGGAATATGTGAACTGCTATGGATGAAAAATCTGTTGAAGGATATTGCATATGAATAGAAGGACACGATGAAGCTTTACTGTGATAATAAATCAGCCATAGAGATTACTAACAACCCTGTCCAACATGATCGTACAAAGCATGTGGAATTTGACAGGCATTTCATCAAAGAAAAAAATTGAAGCTGGTATTATTGCCTTTTCTTTTGTAAAATCAGAACAGCAACTTCCAGATATGCTTACAAAGGCAGTAGCATCCAAGGCTCATATCATAAGTTGCACACCTTTTTTTGTGAGTAAATTAAATTATCTAACGAAATAGCATAATTACATTAAACTATTGCTTCAATGTCAAGATAATTGCAGATTTATCTCACATAACAGAATTGTATTTCATAATCTTGCATTGGGGTAAGTCCATAATTGTTGATCCTATAGTTGTATTAAGAAATTAAGAACGGTTTACTATCGTGACAAGGACAAAATTATAACAACGATGACACTGCAAGCCCCATATAAGTAACTATAACAGAGGCTGGCTATGTCAGTGGTAAAAAGCAACTCTGAAAAAAGGGTAGTGGTGGTTGATGCGATGGACAAAGAATGTTGCAGTTAGTTGGTTATGTCATTAGCTAATCAGTTAAGAAGCCTAAAAGTATAAATAAGCCTTGGATGACTAATGTAAATCGTTAAAAATTGTATGTTGTGAATAAATAAGCCTTAGATGATTAAGCATTAGTTTTTAATGTTATAAACTTATAGTCATTAAAAGACCTAAAAAGACAAAAAGATGAGTTTGACATAAAAAAAAATTAAAGAAGCTGCAAAAAGATAAAATACTAAAAGAATAAAAACCACAAAACTGGTGCTCTTAATGTTCAGACACTTTCTCTTGCCCTTTCATTTTTAATAAGCTACTAATTATTCAGGATAATCTATTGCAAATGACGATTGAAATGCTACTCTTTTGGGTAGCTATTTTTTTAACAAATAGGGAAGTTGTGACAGATATGAGAGCTCTAATACAGGAAGAGTTGTGAATATTTGGAGTTCTTCAAAGGACATAATGATTTCTTCACTTAAGAATGATCTACTCAATATATAGGATAATAATAAAAATCATAAACTACTGTTACGAGGTAACACAATAGGCGATATTGGTCAGTGGTACATACCTCTGCTGACAGGATACCAACATTTTGAATTCTCATAATTCATTTTTCAACCTTGTCCCATGTTAAGAATTTAATCTACCCACTCATATGTGGGGGTTTGTATTTAGTTTAGAATAAATTAAAGACTTTATCTTATCAATGGGCTGATTAAGGAACTATTTCTTTCCAAGTACACGATAAAATAATAAATAAATAAAAATTGGACATTACAAAGGAAGTTAGATATATTTTTTGGTAGAAGGATATTAGATACATGCATGATGCTTAAGTTTTTATTTCTTTTTTAATATTGCAATTGTTAACCTAACATAACATGCAAATTAGAATCTCATTCTATTAATAATTTAAAACTTATATTTTTCCATGCCTATATGACTTTTAAAATTAATCATTAATATAAATAAATAGATATTTTTATAAGCATAAAATAAATGTATTCCTTTTTCTTGTATTTCATTTTTTTTATTCATAATTTTTATCATTAAATTCATTCAATTTCTACTTCCCAACAATATTGCAAAAAGGTGAGAAAAGAAGGGAAAAAATGAACAGAATTGAGGAGAAAAAATTAATAAAGATTTGATGTTTGCATTTGCTTATTAAGGTTTATGGCAAATCATGAATTGTGATTGGTTTTAAATGTTTCCATCTACTAAAACAGGAACTTTAATATGTTTTTTCCTTTTTGTTTTCTCATCCCCTAAGAAACAAAGATATGTTTTGTAGTCCATGGAAAGACACAGAAATGATACACAGTGTTTTGATCTCATCAATCGAAGGAAACTCTGTTCCTCATTCTTTTGTCTTCGTAGTTTGGGCCACATATAGACAATAAAGAGACGTAATTCGTAAATGGTTGATAATAGTTTATTCAGGAAAATAAAGCCACCAATGGTTCTTTAGTTAAGTAACTGAAGTACCACAACCAAAATTAATATAACAGGTAACAGATAAACGATTGTTTGAAGGAGATGCGGCTAGACTTATAAAGATGTGAAAGATTAAACCAATACTTAGCACAAATGACGTAATGTTAATATAGCACAAAATATATCAAATAAGTAATAAAAATGTCAACACCTCAAATTACGCTTTATATCATTATAAATAAATTTGAGAATCTATTCACAGGTTCGGATTACATATGGCGAATCAAGAGTACCTTTCAAGATTTGAATGGCACATATCATTTACAGAAAGGTTCGAATGACACGTGTTGTTATATGATGCTTTGTAAATATTTGAATAGGTTACAAACCATAATTATAATTATTATAATTATTACATAAATGAGTTTTAAATAGATATATTTGAATTTTGAATTTGAAAAATCTATTAAAGACCTACCTTTTAAATAACTACCTTAATTATAATTAAAAATTCTATTGCTCATTTGACATAATTATTTGTTAATAACTAACAAGAATAGTATATATAGTTTTCTTAATAATTTTTGAAATCAAGGATAAACTAACGAGTATTTTTTTTTTTAAAACTAGTGTAATAACCCATTCCATGCACGGGATCTTAAATTTATAATTTATAATTTTTATATTATTATAATTATTTAATACATTTCCTAATTATTTTTTAATTTTATAAAAATATCTACAAGTAAATATGTACATCAACATATATATATATATATATATATATATATATATATAATGTGCCACAATCCTAACAATGATTTTTGGAATATTTTGAAGCAATTATTCCTGTTTTTATTTATTGTATGATACCAAGCATGAGATATTATTTGTATTGCTTTAGATATTAAATGTTACATTTTGTCTGAAATTTTTTATAAATATGTATGAATATAGAGTAGACGTGTATATATTCATTTATATTAATCTTATCTTAATACTATACAATAAAAAATTAAATGTAATAAGATAACAAAAATAAGAGATAAAGATAACTTCAATTGAAGGAAAGACTAATTAAATTTATAAGTACTTGAATAAATTATTGATATTTAAATATATGTTTTATTATTTTTTTGTTTCATATGTATAGTAATTATTTATTATGGATATCATCCTAAAATTTTAAACTAATTAAAAGATTTGATAGCATTATGTAATGGAGTTTAATAGTCATACACTGTCAGTGTAAAAGTTTTACACTGTCAACTAATTGGAATTCACCATTAGTATGACTTTTAAAGTATTTATTATAAAAGTCAACAAACTTACAATAAATGGTGGTTTGTGATTGGATGATAGTGTAAAACTACTTTACATTATTAGTTCATGGCCTATTTTCTCTATGTAATAACTTGTTCCAAACATAATATTCATGATATACAAACTATTGTTTTGTTAAAGAATTCTTTTACTAATCATTGAAAAGATAATAAAATATAAATTACATATAGAGGAAAAAATAAGTATGATAATATATATATCATATATATACATATATATGTGTGTGTGTGTGTGTGTGTGTGTGTATGTATATATATATATATATATATGTATATATATCATACTGATTTTCAACACAAATTTGAATATATTGAGTACAAAATTATAAGTATACATTGTCTATAATTTGATGTAATTAATACCATATAAAAATGTTATTTATATTTTACACTTTGAAGAAAAGTGACATCTATCAAAATACACAATGTAGTCATATGTTGAAATAATTAGTTTTAATTTGATATAACTTTTTGTCCTGTACAAGTTAAAACAAATTTAATTTGATTTAGATTAATTTAAACAATTATATCCTGCCCGAACCTAATAGACCCACCATGAGTAACAATTATTGTAAAATAACTTAATTTTTATTTTCAATTTATTAATTTATTTTTTTACTGTATTTATATTATATTTATAATTTGTGTGTGATGTTTTTATTATAAATTAATGTAATAGAATTTAATTTTATATAAACCAAAAACATTATTTATTACTTAACTTTTATTAATTTGTTGTTATGACTTAAAATGATAAAAATTAATTAAAAAAATATTTTTTGGATGGAAAAGAATTATTATGAATATAATAAGTGACACATAGGATTTAATAAATAGAAAAATTCTTTAAATGTTTTCAAATGTTAAAAAAATTAAAATAATGAAGAGACTATTGTATAAAAATTATTAATATATTTAGCAATACATATTTCGTTGGCATATGATTTTTGAAATATTAGAGAGAGGGAGTAAGGTTGTTTTTGCTTCTCTATAAGATTCTTTTTTTTAAAGAAAAAAAAAGCTTTGTAAAACTACTTTGTTAAGTCTTTTAGTCCAATCCTTCTTAATAATTGAAATAGTAAAATCTATAAAACAATGTTAGCAACTTAGGATGCAAACTAATTCAATTACCAAATATTATATTTTTAAAATATTTAAAGAAAGAAAAAAAGACAGAAGATTAACTTAATTAAATAAGAAAGATAAAAAAGATGAAACTATCAAACAAAATATAAATGAATTCAATAATAATAACAAAAATACAAAATAAAAAATGAATCAAATAAAATTAAAAAAAAATAAAATCTCTAAAGTTTAAAGAATCCACAAATAAATGATCTTGAACAATAATGTTTACAATGGAGTCAAAATCAAAAGACACATCACAATAGAAGAAGGATTGAAGGAGTTCTCACAAAGTTAGATGTTCACTTAATAAATTATTTATAATATTATTAAATATTTTTCCTTAATTTGAATATGTTGTAACTTAATTAAAATATACACAAATCATAATTACCTTAATTAATTTATCTCATAATATATATCTCTCATAATTACCATGCTTAATGGAATTTTGAATTTGAAAATTCTATTAACTATCTACCTTTTAAATAACTACCTTAATTATAATTAAAAATTATGTTGGTCATTTGACTTAATTATTTGTTGATAACTAGCGAGAATAACATATATAGTTTCCTTATTTATTTTTAAAATCAAGAATAAACTAACGGGTATTTTTGATTTTTTAAAAAATTATATACTTAGTAATCAATAATTTTTTACTTACATTCACCTTAGTTTATCCTAAATAGAAATAAATAAATAATTTTTACTTAATAAATATTTTTTTGCTTGCATTCTATTATTTATGACAATAATTTAACATAAGTTTTAAGGACCAAAATAATTATTATATATTTTAAATATAATTTGGAAGATATTTGTGCATAATTTTTAAATTAGTTTGTAAGTATAATTATTATAAATTAATATAAGATATTAATTTTTTAAAATTCTTCAAAATTATATAATTGGTACTTTTTATATTAATTAGTTTTCTTTTTGCAAGACCATTATTTGTGGGTAGTGTAAATGTTATAATTTAAGAAAGGAATATCATATTGTTTATAATGATTCCAAATTACCATAAATATATAAAGGTTCATGAAATTGCAATTAAATTATTGCCATAAATATAATCCAATTTCAATTTTATTATGATTATTTATACGTTTTTAAATTAAATTATATTAATTAGCATCACTTTTGTCAATATTGGATAATTATAAGATTTCTAATTAATTGTAATTACACAAATAAATAATGTTTAGATAAATAATTAAAAATTCATTAAAATAAATTTATTATCTATTATTTATAAATCTATAAATAATACAAAATAGAGTTACAAATTACATGTGTCATTACTTGGTGTAATGGCTTCTCTAATACTTATAATACTCTTACAAGTTACTTTCTATTTTTGGAAAATTTTCAAATTTGAAAGGCATTATATTTCCCACCTTATTTTATTTAAAATATTATTTTTTCTTTATAATTAATTTGTAACTGATGGTGTTGACCCAAGCCACTTCACAGGAAACCACTCTTATGTTCCAATTACTAAAAAAGGCTACTAGGAGGTCAGCAAAAACACATTTAGTTTAATTAGAAATTCCTTTTAAATATGTAATTATTCACACCAGAAAATTCTTTAACATGAAATTTTATTTTTAGATTGAAATGGAATATTTTTTCATTGGAGGTGTTTCAACACGTTAACTTTACTGTTCCTCAACAATAAGGAAGTTCTACTTTGGGAATTCATTAATGGAGTAATTGAGTGGTTAAGATGATTTGGAATATGGTATAAGGAGTGAATCAATAATGCTTTTTTTTTGACTCATAATTCAGTATTTTTATTTTATTTTTTAAAAATACGGTCTGTCCAGTGATAATAAAGTGCGTCTTTATATCTATGTTTATGAAATAAGAATTTGTTCTTATTTGTTGCATATGCTTTGATTCCAAAGTGCATCTAATTCTGAAATATATCCCGTTCTTATATTTCTTTCTAACTTGAATGATGGTTTAAATAGGAACTTGATCATACAATTATGATGCGTCAACAATCTCCAAATTTTAGAATTTGGATCAAGCATAGCCGTTGAAAGGGTAACTAGGTGGATGCATAAAGAATCAATTGAAAGTAGGCAATGCTATGGGTCATCAACTTGATGGGAGCTTGCATGAAATTGGATGGGAAGCAAATGATGCCAAGTAAAATCAAAGACTCAAGGTGGCTTTATGATATGCCTCACTTCTTTAAAGAAAGGGAGATATACATATTCTGACATGATTCCCAAGGATTGGTTATGTGATTGGTTTCTAAGATATCAACTATATGATTTGTTAACTCTACTATGAAAGATAAAGCAAATGAGTTATTTAATTAGGAAGATTTTATATAAATTTTTCACATGGTGATTAGTCTGGTGGCTTTCAGGTTAATTGTACATGTAAATTTTATATTCGATCAAAATCAATTGTTCAATTTTCTGAAATGCACTTCAAAATCGATTGCTTAGAATAATTATATTGTCTATATATGTATTTAGTGTTATTAAATTTAATAATAAAGTGATTAATTGAAAAATCTTTATATTCATCATTTATAATAATTTTAATATAAATTTATTTTTCTCTTGATTATTATTTACTAACTTGACAATCTATTGACATGGTTCTTTTATCTAATCAAATTTGAATTTTCTTTTAAGTAATTACTTTAAATTTAATTAAATGAAAAAATTATATTTAATTCAAAAATTTGTTTCTAAATTTTTTAACTACATGATATTTAAAATTTAAAATATTAAAAAATTATAAGCAAATCAATTTTCTTTTCTTATTTTTATACATTAAAATCTATATGTAAATTGATTAGTATAAAAAAATGCATATAACAGAACACAAGAAGATGAACATTTTGTATGAAAGTACATAAACATATGAATTATTATAAAATTTATATTTTATTATATGTTCAATATCTTTCTATAATTAATTATTGTTTTTATGATTTTTACTATGATCAATATATTTTCTTTATTATTTTTTTCTCACCTAGCTTTTTTCTTAAGATTTTTGTCTCATCAATATATAGGGATGACATTTTCTTAATGAAAGTATGTTGGGAAATTTGCACTTAATGCCCGAGAATGAATAATTTACCTAAAATCACATTAACATCTTAATTGTTATGGTGAAATTATACTTTTTTAACTCATTCTTATAACAATTTTAACATAAATGTAACTTTTCATGCATTTAAATAATTTATTGAATGTTTTATTTATTTAACATTAAAAATATGAAAAAAAATATAACAAACAGGGATGAATATTTTCTATGAAGTATGAAGAGAAATTTAGACTTAATTCATAGGATGAACAATTTATCTAAAATCACCTTAAGTTTTGAATTACTTGGAAGAAATTATATTCGATTATAATTTACAATTTTTTAATTATTGCTATAATGATTTTAATATAATTTTTTCCCTCTTGCTTGCTTTCCTTTTAACTTATCTAATTAAATAAACATTTTCTTTTATTTAATCAAATTTTAGTTTTTGTTATGTAATTAATTTACATTTAATTAAATAACAGAAACTAAAATTCAATTCATTTTTTTCATTGTTTTTAGATGATATTTAAAATTTAAAATATAAAAAAAAATCATAAATCATTATTCTTTTTTAAGTTTACATGTTAAAATTTATAGACAATTGACTAGTCTAAAAAATACGCATAAAACATAACATAGAAGATAAACATTTCGTATAAAAAAAAACATTAGAGTTAAAAAAATATTATAAAATTTATATTTTATACTTCATACTTTAAACTTATTTATTTCATTTCTAAATACAACATCAAATGTGATCTATAGCATACACAATGTCAAGGTCTCTAATTTGACATAAAATTACTTTTAATGGTATTTTCAATTTATTATTTTATTAATATTAACAAAAAAATATATCATTAAAATAAACTTATAATTTTCATCAATAAACTCTTTATATCCCTCTGCGTTGCTTTTTTTTTTCAATCTGAAAATATAAAGATTTAACTACACTTTTTATCTCTTCAAGTTTCATAATCTTGCGAATTTTACCTCCAAATAATTTTTTTGCAATTTTTTTTCTCTAAATTTACAAAATAACACAAATTTTTGTTCCCACATAAAAAAAAACTACAATTAAAATATTTTTGTGGCAACTTTTCCTTTAAACTGCAACAAGACAATTTTGTGCCAGTTTTTCTTTTAATATTCCACAATTTTCTACACGGTGGCAAATTCACAATATTTTGTAAATTAGGGAACAAAATCGCAAAAAAAGTTATTCAAGAGTAAAATTTGCAAGATTTTGAAATTTTAAGTGTAAAAAATGCAGTTAAAACAAATACAACCATTAGACCGATAATAGTGGGTTAGGCTCAAATCTTATTACTACTACTATATAAAAAAGATTAAAATGTCAAAATGTATACAAAAGTTGTAGAATATTGGTGTAATAATTTCCAGACCAAACCATCTGTGCTACATTTTAGTAGACTGACACAAGTAGCACATGATTACACCCCAAACATGATTTGACGAATTTTCCCTTACATACTTTCATTAAATAAGTAAAACGCACTTTGCCAAAAATGAAAATCTCCATCAGTTCCCTATCAAGAATTTGCACCCATGTCACATCCATTTTACAATTTTTACCTTGAGTTATGAATAAAAGTGAAATGTTCAAAAAGAAGAAAAAATGGACTATAAGTTTTTTGTTCTAGATTAGGGCTAGATTCAATGATGACCCAATGTATTATCCATATTGATTATTAAATATAAAGAAAATTTTATAAAAATTCTAAACCTAGAGGGCATGGAGGTCTAGGAGGGTTTAGAGTTAACTTGTTGCATGGGACAATAAGGAAAGATGTGGGGAATAGGAAAAAACTCACTTCTAGAGCGAACTGTGAAAAGAAGGGGAGGTGTTGCATGATCATTTTAACAAACTATACACATTATCAACAAATGGGGAGGATAGAATAGCATGAAGTGATTAAGAATACCACAAGGGGGTTGAATTGTGGTTGTAAAAAACAATTAATTTGTTTATAATAAACTTTATACACTTTTTTTATTATATATGGATAATTTGTCAACAAAATGTATTTATAATATTCTATATCACACTTGAAATTTATTTTTAATAAAGAGTTTAAGCTAGTTCAAAATAGTTTTGGTTACAAAGAAATCTTTGATAATTAATATGTGGAAATTCTCAATTTCATCACCTTTCTAAATAAATCAGTTTTTGAACCAGCAATTTTTATCTTTGAAATTTCGATGAATAATGAATTAGGTAAATAAGATATGAGTTAGAGAGAGAGCACACAAGTGTTTATTCTGGTTCACCCTTTACCAATGGGCTATGTCCAATCCCCACAACTTTGTGCGTTTTTTCATCAATCAACTAGCAGAAAGCTTACAAATAGAACATTGTTAACCTTCCCCAAGATCTTTTCTACCACAAAACCACTCTAGTCCTAGGAAGGCACAAACTTAATTCACCCTTTATAAAATACAGCTAGGAATCAACAGTGGCACACTACACTACTCCTCTTGCGCACCTCAAATTGGTCTAAAGGCATGCACTCAAAAGAATAATAGGTTTTTTTTTGTGGTTATACTGCGTAGAGCACAGTCCCAAACCAACTCCTAGCAGAGAGGATTTTTTATAGCTGTGTCACCTTTTCACACTCCTATATATCTATACAAAACTGGATTACAAATTGTAGGACTGGACACTTTCTCACAAAATGAAAGCTAGATTTTGGAAGTTTTTCTTTCTCCTTTCAGAGTGCCTTACACAGAGGGCTTAATGCTCTTTTGTTGTATGTTCTTTTCACAAAATATAGCTTCCATTTTTTAATGTGAGCAAAAGAGAATCTTCTTTGCAGTATCAGCAAAAAAGTAGCTATTAGACAGAAAGGATTACTGCAATTTGTAGCTACTTTTGTCAGTTACAATAAGTACTACTCTATGTCAGATATAGTTGCTACATTTCTATAGATTTCTAAGGTCATCTGATTTTGATATGCCTTTCTGAAGCACCTTTTTGATAGTCCAACAGAAACTTTCTTTTTTGTAGTGAATCTTGCTCATTGATCTTAATTAGAACAGTTTGATGCTTTAATTGATTACTTCAGATTATGATCACCACTTAAAAAATCTTTAAAACTATAATTTTATCCTTTCTAAAACACTAAACAACAACATTAGATCCTTACAAGCTTATGCATTAAGTTCAGAAGGTTTGTCATAATTAAACAAAGGTTTGGATTCAACATAATGGACCTAGGATCCTGGTGTAAGGAATGTTGGGTATGAAAATGGAAATGGATGAGGAGTTTGTTTTAGTGGGAGGAGGACAAGCTAAATGACATGTAGATGCTATTGGAACAATAACAATTGCAGTAAGACAAGGAGGACAAATGCATGGGTATGGAAAGGGGATTAATCTCATGTTTACATGATCAAGTCACACTAGTTGTTGATGAAGAACAATAACTCAAAGGCAGATGAATTTTTAAGGGGAGTGTGGAACAAGTTTGGCTCAACAAAAATAACATCTTTCCTTTGGAAGTTAGCACAATGCTGGGTTATGGAACCTATGATATGCCTATCTGGAAAGGCATAATCTTTTGTCTTTCCTAGGGTCACAACACAAAGAGCAAATGTAGGCAAGAATTAATAAGTGGGCAGAATGTTACGTACTAAGGTTATAACGAACAAGTGATCGAGGATAGGTTCTAAAAAGAAAAAGGGGAGGTGACAACCACTCACACACGGTGATCGGCGTAGAAAGAAGTGTTGGGGGATAAGGAACACGTTGATGCCTTTGTGAAGCAACACACATCCTTTTGGAGGGCATCATCTTTTATTTTTTGTCACGACAGATTTGTAAGGGCCTGATTTAATGATTGCTTTGTAACAAATTACATGGGAAGGCATCATTCTTGATGGGAATCTTGGGATGCTGCACAATGTCATGAGGAGTGCTTTCCAGAAAAGCCTTCTTTGAATTGTCTACTCATCAAAATCTCTTGGAACACGATTTTTTGGATTAGGGATGTGAACAGTAGTCATATTGGGTGCATCTTGCTATCTCGTGGGGAGGATTTTTTTACATTACAATAGGTTAGGTGGTTTAAGCAATTGGGTGGATAATGTTAACCTTTTTATACTAGGGTAGAACGGAAACACATCAATCTTGTAATGTGCCTATGTATTTCCCAACTCTTGCACATCTTGGGCAGTGCTTAGGCCTTCATTAGTAAAATCTTCTTTTTCCTTTCAAAAGAAATTCGTTGAGTTAAAATAAGAGAAAATGCAGTAATGGTGTATAATAATTTTATACTGTCATTTAATTACAAACTATTATGTATGGTAAGTTTATCAACTTTTATTATAAATGTTTTGAAAGTCACATCAACTTGATTTTTGATTGATTGAGAGTGTAAAAATATTTACACTGAAAGTTCATTGTCATTAACACTTAAAATAATGGTAATCAAATTCATGATAAAAATACAGAGAACCAAATTTGTAAAATGAGAATAATTAAGAGATAAAAATGCAATTAAATAAAAAAATATTACACGACATGATTATGGCAAAATATAATTTATCCTAAATCCAAACATAAAAGAAAATTCAAAAGAAGAGTAATAACTGACACTTGGGGTGGGAAAGACAAGGCATGAAATGTTCCCAAAAGTTCGAAAAAAACAAATTGTGGAAAATTGTGACAGACTACCAGTAACAGTAGTATAGGGGTAACATGTTTGTACCTGTGTTTCGTGTTCATAACAAAAGCTAAGAAACCAAATCAAATGAAGAAGAAGAGGAAGAAGAAAGAAGAAGAAGAAAGATATGGGAATGGCCATGGCGAGTGGAGATTCGTTGAGTGAGAAAGTGTTAGCAATGAGAGAGTCTTTGGAGAGAAGTCAAACCATCACAGACGATGTCGTTTGAATTCTAGGTTGTTTCAATCATCACCTCTCCACCCTTGAAATTGCCATGCCCCCTACCCAGGTCACTCACCCAATTCAAAATCTCTTTTTCCGAATTGGGTTTTACAAGGTTTTAGAAAGCAGTCTACTACTATGATTTTGGCCACAACATCAAGATTTTTGGAGTTTGTGTGATTGTGGTCGAGTCGACCATATTTGTTTGCAATATCAAATATTGCGACAAAATTGCAACTGCAACCACAAACAAAGATTTTATTTGGATCTCTATAACTGCAACGAGATCGTAACTTTGGCCACATTTATCCGTAATTTTTTGCAATATCAAGGACCATGATGAAACCACGACCACCATAAACAAAGGCCTCATTTTTTGCTTAGAGTGTGTTTTGCCCAACTTTGTTTTTAGCTTATTTTCTCGTTAAAAGTATAAGTTAGGCCAAACACATTTCACAAAAAGCTCTTAAAAAAATAAGCTACTTATTTTCATAGAACAGAATTTGAAAAAAGTAACTTATAATTAAGTTGGTAAGAGGAGCTTTTTTTCAACTTATACAAAGCTTATTAATACAGATCCCTCTTTGAATCCCAACATCTTTTTTTAATTTTTTATTTTTTTAAGTTAAGTGCTTCACAGCTTGCCTATTAAATAATACTTACATATATTAGTTTATTTCAAATTATGTTTATTTATCATAAGGTTTTAATCTGTTTTTAAATTATTTATTTTAAAAATTTAAAAATATTATTTATTTTTTAATATTGTAAATGTTCCTTACATAAAATAAAAAACATAAATTACATGAGTAAATAATATTAGTTAAATAAATTTTTTACATTTTAAAATATTTATAACTTCTTTTCTTGAAATTTAATTTAGATGTCACGTTTTTTCAAAAATTTTAATTTATAGTTAAATTTTTGAATTCTTAATTACAACAATATGTTTATTAAATACATTTTTAGATTATTTGTTAAAATTTTTTTAATATAGATTGATATTATTGAATTTTGTTTAAATGAACTATTTTTTATCTTCTAAAAATATTACTAAATAATAATATAAAAGTTATTACATATTTTAACTTTTGTAATTAATATTTACATTTATTTAATTAATTATATATAATAAAATATTTTTATTTATCTTTAAAATTAAATTTTGTTAATTAAATTAATTTTTTTCATTTTTATGACTAAAAATTTTAAATGTGTTTATTACATGAAATAAAAAAATATTACTAAAATAAGTATATAAGATAGTTAAATAAAAAGTTTATATTTAAAAATATTTATAATGTTTATTCTTTAAATTTAATTTAGATTTCATGTTTTTTAAAAATTTAAGTTATAGTTAAATTTTTGAATTCTTAATTACAACAATATATTTACTAAATACATTTTTAGATTCTTTATTAAATACTTTTAAAGATATATTGATATTATTCAATTTTGTTTAAATAAAATATTTTTTATCTTCTAAAAATATTACTAAATAATTTAAAAGTTTTTACATATTTTAACTTTTGTAGTTGGTAATTAAATTTTTTTAATTAATCATATATAATAAAATATTTGTAATTTATCCTTAAAATGAAATTTTTTTGATTAAATTAATTTTTTGTATTTTTATGATTAAATATTGGAAATGTATTTATTACATGAAATAAAAAAATGTTACTAAAATAAGTATATAATATAGTAAATAAAAATTATGAGAGAACACATTAGTGATTTGATCTTTAATATTTATTTGATAGGCATGGTAGAAAGTTGGATTTTTAAGCAACTTTGAAAATATTGCAATAAATAGCCTGCTTCCCCGTGTACCAAACTCTATTTCAAATTGGCAACATTTGTAATGTATAAATAAAAAATGTGCTAATAAATGAACATTTTAATATGGATATAAATTAAATGGACATTCCAATTACATAAATTATATATAAAAATTACATGTATTGATTTTAATTTTAATGATATATATTTAATAATATATTAACTTCGAATCAAATGACCCCCAATTGATGATGCAAACTTTAGTTTATTGAGTAAAATCATACAGAAATGATCAAATTTGCTTTAAAACTTAGTTTAGAATATCCTCTTCATCCATACTCTTATTTCTCTCTTGAATTCTGTTGGATCTGTACATGCAAGAAGTATAAAAATCTTAGTAGATCAAATTTAAAGTAAGAAAGAAACAAAATAATAAAGAGGAAGTTCATAGCAAGTTAGAACCTTGAGTACCATCTTCGCATCCATCCTTAATTTCATTATCCTGACTATCCATTCTAGACTATACACTAATCAAAAACAACATAAACAAACAAATAAAAATGGAACAATAAAACATAAAAGTGAAAAGGAAAAATAGAAGTTTCTTAAACGGAGAAAATGCAAAAATAAAAAATAAAAAAAATTACCTAACGTTTATGCATCTCTATTTGACAATATATTTTTCTCACCTAAACAATGATACGGAGAAGACAAAGGCAATAGACGAAATCAATGCAATGGGAGTGACTTTTCAGAACATGTAACCAAAAAATACTGTCATTAGAGAAATGAGAGGAGAGTTTGGGTTTCTTTCGAACATGCGTCCCTTTTTCATTTCTTCTTTTCTTTGTCTCCTTTTTATTCTCTGACTCTATTTGAATATCAAAATAAAAACATTAGGTACTAATAATTCTTGTAATTGTGTATAAGGGTGATTGTGAAATTGTGGTCAATTAAAATATAAAATAAAAATTAATTCCCTAATTTTCCATGTCTTAATTGTCCATAAATTATTTTGTGTGCAAATAATATAAATTGATTCATGTGAAAATGAATGTGAGGTCGACATGCAAGCAAAAATAGAGGGAAATGTTCTGGTGTTGCCAAGTGGGATAAGATTTTAAGTGAAATTGTTCAAAAGATTGACACGTAAAACTTTCCTATTTAATATGGATATAACTTAAATGGACATTCCAATTATATAAATTATATATAACAATTACATATAATGATCTTAATTTTAATTATATATATTTAATAATATATTAACACCAAATCAAATGATCCTCTATTGATGACATAAAGTTTGGTTTATTGAGTAAAATCATACAAAAATGATCACATTTTCTTTAAAGCCTAGTTTAAAATATCCTCTTCATCCATACTCTTAAGATATATAATAATAATTATACACAAATATCCTCCCAAATTATACTTAAAATATACAATAATAATTATTTTGGTCCTTGAAACTTATATTAAATTATTGTCATAAACAATAGAATGTAAGTAAAAAAATTATTTATTGATTTTTATTTAGGACAAAATTAGGGTGAATGTAAGTAAAAAATTATGGATTAAATATATAATTTTTGTAAAAATAAAAAATACTCGTTTGCTTATTCTTGATTTTGGAAATAATTAAGGAAACTATATATATTATTCTCATTTGTTCTTAACAAATAATTAAGTCTAATGACCAATAGAATTTTTAATTATAATTGAGGTAGTTATTTAAAAGGTAGATATTTAATTGAATTTTCAAGTTCAAATATAGCTATTTAATACTCATTAATGCAATAATTAGAATGATAATAATTATGATATCTTACTGAACCAAATATTTACGCAGTAGCATATAACGACACATGTCATCCAAACCTTAAAAGTTACTCTTGATTTGCTATGTGTAATCCAAACCTGTGAATGGATTCTCAATAAATAATTTTTACTTAATTGATAATTTTTTCTTACATTCTATTATTTATGACAATAATTTAATATAAGTTTCAAGGACCAAAATAATGATTATTATATATTTTAAGTATAATTTGGGAAGATATTTGTGTATAATTATTATTATATATTTTAAGAATATGAATGAAGAGCATATTCTAAACTAGGCTTTAAAGCAAATGTGATCATTTCTGTAACACCCATTTAATTTTAAATATAATTCATATTAATTTAGTTATTAAGTTTAAGTAAATAAAAATGTGTGTAAAATTTTTCCAGTTTTAAAAGAAATTCCAAACTTAACAAAATTTGGAAATGGTAATAAAATATGAAAGATATATACATATATTTCATAAAACTATACATCAAGGTTTGAGTAATACATAACAGTCAGAAAACAAAAGTACATCGAAATACATATACTACCTAGCCCACTATATACATCAAAAGAGATCCTATACAAAGCAGTATTTATCTACCCTATCCCTTATACAAAAAGAAAATACTATAGGTCTTCAGGTCCTCCCCCGTTGAGATGTTCTCTATCTCGTACTCAGCATCATGGAGCGTTAATGTCGTCTTCAATAATCACGACCAATCATACACAAAAGAAAATAATGGAGTAAGGTGTTTTGTTCTAAAATCACTTTTACATGTGCGGTAGGAAATCTACCATACAAAGATAAATCACCACTGACAACACAAGAGATCCTAAGGTTCATTCTAAGTTGTATCCGACTACCCTTGACTAGGTATGGATCCATACTTCCCATTAGTGGGTAATAGTTCTCAACAGAACCTGGGAAGTGACTGGGAGTACATATACCTCTCTCAACACCATCACTTGATACAGTTCTCATCATCATTGAGGAACAAAATAACAATTTAGGATATCCATTTATAGAGGTATACTCTTAAACCAATCCTGGAATGCTGAGCAGTTGTCGAGGTTATCGAGTTTGGTCAGGTGAATATCCCGGCTCAAGGGCGCTACCCTGGCTATTGGGACCTTCACCACTCGATGCCTACCCCCAAGACCTCCGCAAGTGGGTCCCTGCCTTTCATTCCTCAGCATACCAAACAGTGGCTTCCCTAGTAGGGTGCTATGCCATTGCATGTCACTTGCTTTACATTACTCACTAATTTATTACTTCCTAATTTCTCAAACAGAGGTTTCCCTAGTCTCATTTAATTTGAGCACCAGTATAATCAACATTTCTACCTTATTGTGCAGAGATTGCATTATACCAAAGTTTTAACAGAATAATGATACAATTATAGTATAATTACTAAAATTTTTGGCAGAATAACAACTAAATAAATGCATTTTGATTTTCTAAATTTGAGTAAAGTAACAGCTTAGTAAATGTATTTTTATTTTCTAAAATTGAATAAAGTAACAGCTTAGCAAGTAAAATTTAATAATTTAAATTTGAGCAGAGTAACAATTTAATAATCATGATTTAATAATTTAAATTTGAGCAAAGTAACAACTTAGTAAAATTAAAGTTTAACTTTAAACAATAATAACAATACTAAAATT
Organism: Spatholobus suberectus; assembly: GCA_004329165.1. Lineage (NCBI taxonomy): Eukaryota > Viridiplantae > Streptophyta > Magnoliopsida > Fabales > Fabaceae > Spatholobus > Spatholobus suberectus. Next base: position 9,623,802 of record CM014730.1, on the reverse strand, counting down.
TAAGTCTAAACGGGCTTAGGGAAAAACCCTTCCTACCAACATGCAAAGTGACAGTAATTTAGAACCAACCCCACTCCCCCCATTACCTCTAAGATAGTGGATGAAGAGGATGGAATTGTTGGTGCAAAGCTTTTAGGAGGAGAAATTCTATTAGTTGAAAACTAGCAAAATTTTAACATAAAAACTAGATAAAAAAATATTTTAGAGAGAGAAAACTTTAAAAAGAGAAGCTCTCTATCTTGCAAGAGGAAAGGATGAGTGAAAATCTGAAAACTTTGAGGCCTATTTATAGAAGAAGGAGAAGGGTTAGGTGTCCAAAGATTTACATCATCCATTATGTCATTATTATGTCATAAATCTAATTTTTATTTATTTTTAATCCAATTTAGGGACACATATCTCAAATAGGTGGTGAATCACCTATTTTAGGGTTGGGGACGTGCTCCACCAACTGTCCCAAGCCTCCATGTGTCAAATTTTATCTGTAGGTGAATTAACCGGTACCGACAAAAACGCCTAAACTTGAAAAATTAGCTTTTAACATCAAAATAATGTATTTTAATGAAAAACTGGACAAATACATTAATTTTCATCAAAATAAATTTCTAATAATAAATTTTAATTTTTATTAATTTATTTCAAATTATATGTATGTATTTTGTATTTTTAAGCTAGAAAATTCATAGAAAATCCATTTTAATTCAATAAATACCAAAATTTTTATCAAAATTATAAAATTAAATATTTTACCCATAATTAAACTAAAATTACCATTTTCACCCTTTTTGAATGTCAAACCAGTACTGCCTGGCTTTTTATACACGTGAGGCATTTTGGTCATTTTACACAGAAATTCCAGAAAATTCCCAAAATTATATTTTAATATATATGACATAATTCCAAGCTCAAATTAACATTTTAATGTCAATTGAATCTTTTCCTCATGTCAATTCTTAATGTTGAGAAATAGGGACAAAATTGTCATTTTTTAATTTCTCCGGGCTCCGATTCGAAAAAATTATTAAAAATCACGATTAAATAGCTCTTAAAATTTTGAGTAAAATGGTGGGAGTCAAAATTTCAAAATTCCTTTTCAATTTTCAGAATTGTATTGCCAAATATATATAAAAAAACAATAGAAGAATTAAAATAGGATTATTATATTTTTTCACTACTTTTCTCTCAAAATAAAGTTTTTATAATGAGAGATACTTAATATAAAATTTTCAAAATATTATGAGGTCAAAAAGTCTCCTATTGGTTCTCACAGTCAACCAAGGGTGTTTTTGTCATTTTACAAAAATTATCTCAATAAATTCTAGAAAAATTTCTAAAATTATTATTAATTGTTCTAAATACATTGATGACTTCAAAACAATTTTTAAACATACAGAATAATTTGATATATAAAAGTAGGGGTGTTACAATTTCCATATGATTTTACTCAATAAACTAAATTTTGAAATATCAATTGGGGGTTGCTAATTTAATTCGGTGTTAATGTTTTATTAAATATATAATTAAAATTAAAATTATTACATGGAATTGTTATACGAAACTTATGTAATTGTTATATATAATTTATATACTTGAAATATCCATTTAAATTATATCCATATTAAATAGGAAAGTTTCACGTGTCAATCTCTATAACAATTTCACATAGAATCTTAACCCAATTGATAACAACAAAATGTGACCCTCTATTTTTTTGTTTACATATGTTGACCTCACATTCATTTTCATACAAATCAATTTATAGACAATTATGACACGCAAAATTAGGAAATTAATTTTTATTGTATATTCTAATTAAGCACAATTTCACAATCACCTTATATGCAAATTATTAGTACCTAATGTTTCTATTTTGAAATTAAAATAGAGTTAGAGAATAAAAGGCGATCAAGGAAAGAAGAAATGAGAAAGGGACGCATATTTGAAAGAGACACAGACTCTCCTCTCATTTCTCCAATGATAGTATTTTTTTGGTTACATATTCTGAATAGTCACCCCCATTATGTTGATTTCATCTGTTGTCTATGTTTTCTCCATGTATGTATTGAGGTCGGAAAATATATTGTCAAATTGAGATGTATATACGTTAGGTAATTTTCTCTTTTTCTTTTGATATTTGCATTTTCTCCATTTGAGAAACTTCTATTTTTTTTTCACTTTTATGTTTTATCATTCCCCTTTCATTTCTTTATTTATGTTGTTTTTCTTTAGTGTATATTAGAATGGACGATAAGGATAATGACATTAAAAATGTAGGCAAAGATAGTGCTCAAAGTCTCAGTTTACTATTAACTTTCTCTTTATTTGAGTTTTTATTATTTTGTTTCATTAATGCTTTAAATTTGATCTACTAAGATTTTTATTCTTTACACACATACAAATTCAAAAAATTTCAGAAGAGTAATAAGAGTATGGATAAAGAGAATATTTTAAACTAAGATTTAGAGCAAATGTGATCATTTCCAAATGATTTTACTCTATAAACTAAAATTTACACCATCAACTAGGAGTCATTTTATTTAGTGCTAATGTATTATTAAATATATATAATTAAAATTAAAATTATTACATTTAATTGTTATATATAATTTATATAATTGGAATGTCCATTTAAATTATATCCATATTAAATTGTTCATTTATTAGCATCTTGTTATTTATATATTACAAATGTTGCCAATTTGAAATAATTTAATAGCATTTTAATGGAAAAATATTTAAAATGGACAATTAATTTGACTTAAATACATAATATTCAATTAATTATAAATATTCAAATCACCAAAAGAAATATACAATATTTATTTATTTATATGAAAATAGAACACACAAAAATTTCATTAATTTTTATTTATAAATAGAAGTTTAAATAGAAATAAATTAATTATTCATTCAAGTGCACTGAAATTAACATCCCTGTCCATTTAAATAATTATAATAATTAAGATAATTCAACCTGTATATGTTCTAAATTAACTAAGACACTTGTGACATATAAATTTTTTAAAAGAAGAAGAGTAAGATTATTTTAAATTAAGGTAAATATATTATGTTAAAATGTATAATTAAACTAATTAATGTAATTAATAAACACATATAATTAGGATAATTGTCCGTAATTAGAAATCAACTAATTTATAAATATTCAATTATATTTAATATTAATTGAAGAAACTTAAACATTTGAATACAAAAATAAAAATATCTTTTATTTGAATAATAAATTAAGAAAAAACTAATTTGATTTATTTTGATTTAATTTGAAAATTCATGACACATATAATAAAACGAGAGATACATGACATGTATATATATAAATTAGTTTTTTATTTAATGTATTACTAAATTTGTTGGAAGTTTTTATTGATATAATTAAAGTAATTATTAAATATATATAATTAAGATAATTACTTGTATTTATTATATAATTTATTTTTTATGAAATGAAATTATTAAAGATTGTTAAAATGCTATTTTTATATGTTAAAATACATAATTCTATTAATTATGGTAATTATGATTGACTATATTGTGATATTAATTAAGGTAATTATGATTAGTATATATGTTAATTAAGGTAATGAAAATTATTTTAAACAATGGTAGTTAGATTATTTAAATTACATAATTAAATTGACTATTACAATTTTAAAATTAAATAGACAATTAATTTAAAAGGACCATTCATTTTGACCTAAATATAAAAATTTTATTTAAATTATTTTCATATTAAATTGTCCGTTTATTATTGAACTATCTGTTTATTTATTATATGTGTCATGAAATAATTTAAAAGCAAATTGATGGACCAAAGTTTAAAATGGACAATTAATTTAAAATTGATAATTAATTTGATTTAAATATGCAATATTCATTTGTTTAAATAGAAATGAAAGAAATTTTTCTATTAACTTTTTGTTGTAAATGACATTTTAAATGAAAATAAATTGATTTTTGCTTCAAATCCACACAAATACAATTGAGTTAGGGCAGTTGTGAGTAGTGGAAAATGGTTAGATGAACCATGGGTTTAGTGGGCCTAGAGCTTTTGTGAGGCCTAGGGAGGATTTTAAGATATAGAGACCCTTTTCTTCCTCATTCTCTCATTTCTCCCATCTCTCTTACTCACAAACTCTCCCATTCTCTCAATCTCTCTCAAGATCACCAAGAGTGTAGCAAGATTTCCAGGCCTTAATCCCGTGCTCGTGTGTGAGGAGAACAAATTTTTGGAAAAGTACGCTTAAAAGCTTGTTTCCTCACTCCCCTCTCCTTCTAATATTTGGATTTGGAACTCTTAGAGGTAAGGGAAGCTTACATTAGTTGAATGCTCGTTGTATGAACGTAGTTATAAGCATATATGGTAGTGGATTGGACTGAAATGTGTGATTTGGCTAAGTTGTCTGGAAATATTGTTGAAAATGAGTTTACTATTTTCGTGGATGATTTCTATTGAAATGTTGCATGAATTGTTATCTGTGTTGAGTATGTTGTTGTGGAATGATGTATGGGCTGTATTCGGCCCTTGGGAACTCGATTTGAGCCATGAGTGAGTGGAAAGTTTAGATTTTTGGGGTTTTTCAAAGGGAGTTTTGCTGTTGTCATTTGATAGTCACAGAGCTATTGTGAGCCTCGCTAAGCGAGAATGCTCCTGAAACTGAAGTGAGGCTATTGGTTGATGATTTGCTGAGCGATCCATTGCATCACTGAGCAAGCGTTCTGGAGTGGTAGTGTAGTGTAAGAAGGTTTTGCTGAGCAAAATGTAAGTTCGTTGAACGAGTGTTCATAGAAATCTAGAAATTTTCCATAAGAATGTTTGCTGAGCGATTATGGGCATTCCAAAATGCTTAGGGGGCAATTCGTTGAGCGAATATTGGGATCGCTAAGCAAATTGGGAGCCCTGGAAAGGGTGCTCTTTGTTGCAAGTAAGTCACTGGGCGAACAACAGGTCCGCTAAGCAAGGAGTGGGGGTGCAGGTTTTGGCTACTCCCTGGAATGGCTTGTCACTAAGTGAGCAGGTGATTCGTAGAGCGAAATATGGTCAATAGGAATTTGGAGAAAGTCCCTGGAACAAATTCGTTGAGAAACTCCAATTGACGCTAAATGAGTGACTTGGTTTGCTGAGCAAAACTCATGGTCGTTGTGCGAAAATCCTTCGTAGGGTTGGTACTCTGTAAAGAAGGTCTTCGCTGAGCGAGTAGGTGGGTCGCTGAGTGAATGTAGTGTTCTATTTTTGATCAATGTTGAAAATGTAGTTGTGTGAATCATGGTTGAGAAGGACTCCTAGTGTGAGTTTAAGGTTGAGAATATGAGAGGAGTGGCAGGTTGCTTGGATAGGACCTCCACTTGTCGTAAGTTTGTCGTTTGGGTTTTACCCATTGGTTATGGGCTGCTTAGGTAGCGCCCTAGAGTGGCAGGTTATTTGAATAGGACCTTCACTAATTGTGAATGAATTATTGTGCAATATTTCTCACGAGGTATGGGCTACTTGGATAGGGCCTTACCTGATGACTATGCTTGAGGCTAGAATGGGCCTTTATGGTATTGGTAGTGGTTGTGGACCACGTGTGGTGCTGGTCGGGCCCACATGGTGTTGTGTTGCTACACAAATATATATTGTTTTGTTGTGGTTGAGTGGTTGTGGTGTTGTAAGACATGCATTCCATGCATATATTGTTGCCTGAGACTGTGTGATGGGCCTCATGTCGTTGTGTGGGCAAACATGTAAGTTGGATGGTTAATGAAAGTTGCGACCTAGATGAGCCTCCAACCTAGTGTCTGGATAAGACGTGGGTTCTTAAAAATGGGCCTTTGGGGATGAGTGGATGGCCGATTCTATAGAGGGCCAAGGCAGTTTGTGTCACGATGAGCCACCACCCACATGCACTTATCCCAACACACCACTAAGCTTATTCGTGGATCAAAGTTTTGGCAATCCTTGAATGGTGCTTGGATAGGCCATGGTAAGGGGTGAAACTTGGTTGATCGCCTAAGATGTTGTGAAATCTCTTGAGATTCATGTCATCATGCATTGACATAGTTGTGATAGATTGGTTGTGATATGGAATTCTGGATGGAGAACTCTTGCCATGTGAATGAAGGCTATATATATATACATATATATACATATATATATGTATGTATGTGTGAGTACGAATGTTGAAAATTGTGATGGTTTCATAATGTATATGCTATGACTGTTGTTTTAGTAAGCTTACCCTTGCTTTGTTTTGTTGTTGGATATCTTGTTGTTGTTGCTATACTGGTGTGATTGTGATGATCACGTCCTATGGCATGGGAGTAGATGGAGATGCTTTAGTGGATTCAGCTTCTCAAAGCTGAGGATGGAGCTGCGAGCTAGAGATGTTTGGCTTGAGAAGCCAAGCCTTTGTTTCCTTTGTTATGCTTTAGTTTTCATTCTTTTGATATGGGGTTGTATAGTGTGACCAGCTGTAAGGAATGCATTTTATATCCCCCTCCCCAATTGATGGTTTGTGCATATTGTTTTGATATGGCCTAGTGATATCCCCATTATTTTATTAGATGAAAATTGTAAAGACTATGATTTTACGACAGTAGGAAAGATGGATGAATCTCTCAATATGTACCTGTTTCATATATATACATGTTATGATTTTCATTTACCTAATATGACAAAAAGAGTAGGATTAGTCATGTTTAGCAGTGACGGTTGGGTCGTTACAAAAAGCAAAAATCTCCTTTATTTGAATAATAAATTAAGAAAATAATAATGTCGATTGGATTGATTTAATGTGAAAATTCATGACATATATACTAAGGTGAGAGTCACATGGCACATATATTTTTTAATTTTTAATTTAATGTATTATTAAATTTGTTGAAAATTTTATTGATATAATTAAAGTAATTAATGTAATTATTATATTTATATAATTAAGATAATAACATGTAATTACCATATAATTTATGAAATATAATTTTTATGTTAAAATACATAATTTTGTTAAGCTTGGGCATTATGATTGATATATATTGTGATATGAATTAATAAAGATAATTATGATCAATATGTACTTTAATTAGGGTAATGAAAATTATTTTAAACAAATGTAATAAGATTATTTTAAATTACAAATTGAATTTATCAATATAAATATAATTTTAAATTTCAAAAAGGACTAATTTAAAAAGGATCGTAGACCTAAATATAAAATTCTCATTTAAATTATTTACATATTAAATTGTTCATTTATTATAGTACTATTTATGTATTTATTTATTTATTACATATCAATTCAAAATAATTTAATAGCATTTTGATGAGCCAAAGTTTAAAATGGACTATCAATTTATAATTAATGATTAGTTTGACCTAAATATGCACCGTTCATTTATTAAAATAGTAACAAGGAAAAATTTCCTATGGACTTTTTATTATAAATAGGATTTTAAATAGAAATAAATTGATTTTTACTTCAATAAATTGATTATAATGCTTATACAAAAAAGTAATGTGTTACAAAGTTAAAAAAAAAAATCATTGGTAAATCATCTAGTATATTTAATTAATTAAGCATTAATCAAATTAAATAAAATAATCTAATATAATAATTATGATATCGATAATATTATTATGTATTATAAAATTTTTGTTTTTCAACTCTTATATATATATATATATATATATACCATTACCACATTTATTTTTTCCTATATATGAAAATTTCACTATATTATCTTTTCAAAGATTAATAAAAGAATACTTTAATAGAACAATAATATGTACATCATGAATATTATGTTTGGAACAAGATATTACATAATGCTATCAGATCTTTTAATTAGTTTAAAATTTTAAAATGATATCCATAATAAATAATTGCTATACATTTGAAACAAAAAAAAATAAATTAATAAGACATATACTTAAACATCAGTAATTTATTCAAGTACTTATAAATTTAATTGGTCTTTCATTTGATTGATATTATCTTTCTCTTGTTATCCAATAGAAACTGAGATTTAAATGATAAATCAATTATTACAAAATATAATTACATATAAATTTTTATTCATATAAGTATTAAGATAAGATTATTATATATGAATGTATATTGTAACGTCTTATTTTCCTAATGCATGGTTAAGTGTTTTAATAACTAAAAAGTAGAACTTAGATATGTAATCTAGGTGATTAAAAAGGAATAAACGATTTGTTATGTATGGTTTGTTGCATGTGATGATGGTTTTATGTTGTTGTTTGAAATTCAGTTTTGATGTTAGGAAAACTTGAGATATGTACTTGAGCCAATGTGAGTCTGTTGTGAAGGAGATTTTTGAGTTTTGAGAGAAAAACAATTGAGTTAAATCAATTTTGAGATAAGAGGAGTGGTTTGAGCCTCAGTTAGCCAAAAGTCCGTGTGAGAGTACCGAGGGAAGTCAAGTATATAAGGAGAAAAGGGGGGTTCCTTCCCCATTTCCTTCCTCTTTCTCTCTCTCTACTCTCATTTTCTCTCTATGTCTCTTTAGATATTGTCAAGTTTGTGGGCATATAAACAAGGTTTGAGCTTGGTTTAACAGTGGTGGTAAGGAAAGAAACAATTCTAACTAATTTTGGCTCAAGAACATCAAATTGTTAAGGAACCTAAATCCAGATTCGGAGACTTTTAGAGGTAAGGGAAGCTTATTTTGGTTGTAAATTGATTAATTGTATGTTGATAATCATGATTTGTTCATTGATTGGTAGTGAAAACGAATTTGATTTGAGATTTGGTGGAGTTTGTTAGAAATGGGTTTTGAAAAGGGAATTTGGGATTTGTTGATGAATTGTGGATAAATTGGTTATATAATCGGTTAGATTGGAAGTGATTAGAATTGTTTTGGGTTGTTTTTCGTTGATTGATTGGGTCAAAAATGGGTTTTGGTGTTGGATTTGCGAAGAAAATGAAGGAAAATCGCACCTAGCGATTGAGGTCTCGCTCAGCGATGGAAATTCTCGCTTTGTGATGGATATTTTAGTCACTGGAAGATGAGCATTCGCTCAGTGATGGAAATGTTCGCTCAATGATGGATTTTATGGTTGTGAGAAGTCCATTCACTCAGCGAGTGAACGACTCGCTTAGCAACAGATTTCTCAGTCGCTAGACTCACTTAGCGATGGAAATACTCAGCTTTCTTATTATTTTTGTTGGTTGTTGGTGATTTTATTGATCCCTATGATGTCATATACACATATTAAGTTAATTGGATATTCAAATGGTTTTCTAAACTAATTTTTGGGTTATTCTTTTTTATTGTTGGAGAATTGTTTGCTGAATTTTGTAATTGTCTTGCTGAGTGACACATATGTTCGCTGAACAAGAATTATCCCTAGAACTTGGTTGCTCTCTGGAGCTGAGCTTGTTGAGCGAAACGTATACTCACTGAGCAAGAGCCTTCAAGAGAGAAATGTGCTTTCTGTATTGAAGGTAATCGCTAAGTGAGCGTATGGGTCGCTTAGTGAGTAGATGTTCTTTGTTGTGTTGGCTGAAAGGTTGTAAGGAAATGATGGTTGAGTGGCAGGTTGTTTAGGTAGAACCTCCACTAGTTGTAAAATGTTGTGATAATGAGATATCTTGTCTATTGACCATGCAAAAGGCCAGTTTGAGCGTGCATGGGGTTGATTTGTGATTAATGTTGACTGTGGACCACAGTTGGTACTGATTAGGCCACGTGGTGATATGTTGATATATATATATATATATATATATATGATCTAATAATTATTGTGGTTGAGTTGATAGATGGTGGTGATATGTTGATACATATACATTATATAATGCTTGTTTGGTTTAGTTGATTATTGTGGTGATACACACATTAGTATGCATACGTTGTTGGCTATGGTAGTTGATGATGGACCTCATGCCATTGTATGAGTAGGCGGCTGAGGTAGCTGATGATAGACATCATGTTGTGGTGATTATTGTGATGATACATGCATTGGTATGCATATGTTGGTGGCTGAGGTAGCTGAAGATGGACCTCATGCCGTGGTGCGGATAAGCGGTTGAGGTAGCTGACGATGGACCTTATGCCTTTGAGTGGATTGACAACTGAGGTAGCTAACAATGGACCTCAAGCCATTGTGTTTGTGGATAAGATATGTAAAGATTGAAAGTATGACGCATTATGTGTGTGCGCTATGTAGTAATATATGTAAACTCATTACTAGATGAATTCAATTTCCATATTGGTGTGATTGATGTTTTGGTTATATTGGATTTCATATATATCTTACATTGGTTTTATTATGTAAGCTTACCCTTGCCTTGTTATTTGTTCTAGTATGGTTGCAGTGGTTGCTGTCATTTATTGTATACTGCTATGACTGTGATGATCACGTCATTTGGCGTGGGAGCAAAGGGAGCGGCGTTCGCAAATCCAACTTCTCGAAGTTGATGGAAGAGGTCTCAGACGAAGACTTTTTGGAGACTATTTTAGGTGGAGCTTTCCTGGAAGCTCCTTTTCTTTTGTTTTGGTTTTGATGTCTCTGTTGTATAGTTGACCAGCTATAGGAGGATTTTGTGGTTGTATAAAACTTTACTAGTATATTATAACATTTGGTTATATATATTTTATAGTTATGAATGGTGACATAATCATGATGATGTTAATGACTAAATATATGGTTAAATGATGAGGAATGTGAGTAGTACTGTAGCGGCAGAGGGTCGTTACATATCTAAGTCTACTTTATATTCATGCATATTTATAAAAAAATTTCAGACAAAATGTAATATTTAAGACCTAAAGCAATATAAGTAGTACCTCATACTTGGTGTCATACAATAAAGACAATAATGCTTGCTTCAAAATATTCCAAAAATCAATGTCAAGACTATGACACATTATATATTTCTTTGAAATTAAATATTAGTATCCTTTAATTTAAAGAAATAGCTTTGATATAGGACAAAAAATAACAAAACAAATATTCATTGTGGTAGAAAATATTCTAATTGGGTGATAAAAATTAATATATATATATATATATATATATATATATATATATATATATATATATATATATATATATATATATATATATATATATATATATATATATATATATATATATATATATATATATATATATATATATATATATATATATATATTAACTATGCAAAACTTTTACACTAACATTGAATGTCTATTAAACTCATTTTAAAGAAAGAACTAATAATTGCAAAATTTGATTTAAATATTTTTCTAATATTAATATCTCTTAAAATTTTGTATAAATCGAAGTTATATACAATTCACAGAGGTAATATTTTTTAAAACACACATTTTTTTAAATTAAAATAATGTAAGATGTATGTGAATATAAAATTATTTTGAATTTATATTAATATCCATAATTATATATATATATATACATATTTTCTACCAAATGTTTTTTTAAAATTAAAAAATAATTAAGAAATATATTAAATAATTATAATAATATAAAAATTATAAATTATAAATTTAACATTCGTGCATGATACGGGTTATTTGAAAGAGCAAAAATCGCACAAGAAGGAGGTTGAATTGTGTGTTTTGAAAAACTTTTCCACTTAACCAAAGAAGAGCTCAAAAACAGTTTAAACAAAAGGATAAGGGGAAGAACAAGTACACAAAGATTTTATACTGGTTTACTCAACTTGAGATGCATCCAGTCCCTTCACCTAGAAGGTATCACTAACCAACCTTTGATTGCACAAGTATTCTTCATGGCCTCTTCAGGCTTTATAAAGCAATCAACCTAGATTGCTTAATCACGTAATTATTCTTTCTCACTATGCCTCTACAGGCTTCCACAATAGAAAATAGTTGTTTACAAGGAATTTGACTCACAATGTGAGGATATAAAGGTTTAAGTACAATACAAAATTACTTTAGAAAATTCTCAAAGATTGTCTAATAGGCGTAAGAGGGCAATTGATAGTTCTTTTTATTTGTGTGTCTCTATATGTTTTCTTCGTCTTCTCTCTTGATATATATGTATAGTCTTCAGAAGAAAATAGTTGTTGAAAAATTCAACTTCAATATTCAAGAAAGGGTGCATGTATCGAGCTTTCAAAAAAGCCAAAAAAGTGACTTTAGTTCTTGCACTAAAACGGAAGGTGCAAGATTGTGTTAGACGGCTACTTTTCTGATCATTCTTCATTTGGCTTGGCAGCTTGATAAGTTGACTTCCTTTTCTTGTAACATTGTGCTTATGCACTAGAATGCATCTATCTTTCATTAAATGCTTAGATATATAAACGTTAGATCTCTTAAAATGGTAAGACATTAGCCTCTATAAAACATTAAATGCACATGTAAGAAAGACTTACTTCTAAACGGTCATTATATATGAGTCTATTGGACACTTGTTAAAAACTGATGTATTGAACGCCACGGTTTTGGATGCTGTAAAACAATTTTATAATAGACTTTAAAACTTAGTAGGTTTGTTATCTTCAAAATTGAGGGACTAGATGCTTCATATGTCTTTGGTTCTAACATTATTATGCTAGTGTTATAAATATATAGATAATCAACATTGACATGATTATTTTACTTCTAAAATATTTAGCCATAAACATTTACTGAAATAAATGGCTATAAATTGTACCCTTTTAAAAAATTGTACGAGAATATGCAAAAAAAATTCTATTAATTTTTAAACAAATTTAGGAAATATTAATATTTTTGTTAAAATTATAGCAAAATTTATAGAAAAATTTTGTACAAAACAATTACATGAAAATCACAAGATTAATATAAAAAAATATGTATAAAAAAATCGCAAAAAAAATACAAGTGGATACTTCGTATGTCTAACATGGTATTAGAAAATATTATGAAAAAGGTAATTAATTAATGAAATATTTAATGTACAAAAAGTGCCATTAAATCAATATAATGACCAATATTATTAGAAAACACAAAAATTTAAGATACAGTATTAACATAAAATTGTTTATTATAATAATAATAATGATAATAATAATAAGGCTAAAGTATAATTTTAGCTCCTAATCTCAATTTTTTGTTTCAATTGATCTTCTAAGTATAAAAAGTTTCATTTTGGTCCCTTAAAGCATCTCTATTACACCAAGTTAGTCCTTCCATCAATTTACCATACTTAGTCAACTTGGTGAGACATGGAAAAACTATGAGAGATGCCATATCAGATGGATATTTGACATGCTAGCCAAAATTAACACTGTTTGTGGAAAAACTAGCTAAAGGACCAATTTGGTCTAACAAAGATACTTTAAAGGACTAAAGTGAAACCTTTTAAACTTAGGGGACCAAACCGAAAGAAAAATATCATATGAGGGACCAAAATTGTATTTTAGCCTAATAATAATAATAATAATAAAAATAAAGAAAATGACTACAAATTAATTACTGCTTTATGCTCTCTCAATGAATAAAAATTTAAAATTAAAATTCTCTATACCTTTTCGATGACTTAAAATCATTATTAATTGAGGAATAAATAATTTTAGAAAATATTATAAAAACTTTTATTAGTACCAATTAAAATATAATTTTTTTAATAAGTGGACAAAATAAGGAAGAGAAAAAGATGGTTGCTATGAATTACGAATATCAGTGGCTGCCAACCATTAGAAAATGAAGAGTGCTAGCAACATACTAGTATTCTCTAATATACAATTTTCAACACACTTTTTATTATTCAAAAATTATTAAAAACCACAAAATTATGAGTGACGTTCATTCAATTAGAAACAAAACCCACTCAGTTTTGTGATTTTCAAAAAAATTTAGCCAATAATAAAAAGTGTATTACACAGAGTATATTAGAGTGTGTGTTGCTAACATTATTTTTAGAAAAAATATCCAACAAGAGGAAATAGAAACACCATTTAGGAAGTAAAAATAACTCCTAAAGAGTAAGGAGAAATTACCTTGAAACCAGTTCTGTTTAGGCTTATGCTTTTACAATTTTAACTAAAGTTATATATATATATATATTGCAAGACTATAAATATTTTCTATAGGAGCCACGTGGATAATTTAAGTTATGGTTGATAAAACAAATTAATAAGTTAATTTTTTTTTGTTGGGTTGGGGTATTTGCCAAAAGTTAATGATTGATCCCTCAAAATACTAAAATTTATTTAAAAGACTGACCTTTATTAACAGGTATTTTTTCATACACATAATCTAGAGACCGAACTTCTAATCACATGCTTAAAGAGCTAAGTTATCTAAAAGTTAGTTGATATTTTAGTTGGATGCTTATAAAATATTAAGGAAAAACTATATAAGTCAGCATATTAAACTAGAAATGTTTAGTAAATTTAATTATTGTAATAAATAATAAATATAAAATAATATAAGAAGATATATTTATATAATTTTTATATAAGCTATTTTTTGTAAATAAAAAATATTTTTAATAATTATAGTTTTAAATTATTTTTATAAGTTTAAATTACTATTAATTTTTAAAAGATTAAAATTTTGTTAAAAATAAAATAGTAAAGATATGTATTAAAACAGTAAGAATAAAAATGAAAAAAAAATAAAAATTATAAAGTTTTAAGTTATTAGCTATTGAAAAGTAGTACGATAGAATAAGATTGTGATAATTACAAGGGATTGTGGAGTACTGGTCATCAGCACTTTCAGGTGACCCGTCGAATCCGAGAGTAACAATACTGGTTCTCAGCACTACGGATAGTGCAGTACGGGTCCTCACCACTATCCTGACTCCTGAGGTACACAGCGCGTTTCAAACAATCATAATATTTCTACTTGCCACCACTCAGCCACCGAATTATCACCATAAATCTTTCCATCAAGGATTTACACTTCACAAGTGAAAGAGGAAAACTCAATCATAATTCTCTCTCGCGTTATCTTGCTCTTATTTTACTCTTCCCTTTATCAAGATTATTTCTTATCAGCAAAATTATAATGAGTCATTGTTTTCTTACAATGTTTTCTGCTCTGCTCCTGCTTTTATTTTGTATCTCATGATTTACTCTCGGATTCCACGGGTCACTTAGCAGTAAGAGTATTCGCGGATTAGATTGGATTAGTTTTCAAGAAAAAAATCATCTGATCCAATCACTTTAATTTTATTAATTCATCATTTAATCGGTTTGGTTTAAAATTTAAATTCAATCCGATCCGATCAAATTTAAAATAGTTTGGATTGAATCAGTTTTTAGTTTTAATCTTATTATTTTTTTTTAAAATTATTAAATAAATAAACTGAAATATAATAAATATTTTAAAAATAATTTAAAATATCAAATATTTCATTAATAGTCATTATATAACTAATACTAGTATATTTCTTCAAGTATATATTATTAAAAATAAATTTACACAATATGTTTACGTATTTTTATTCAAATAGTTACTAAAAAATGATCTTTAAGTTTATATATATTTTATAAACAAGTATAATTTATGTGATAATTTTACAAATATATAAGAAATAAAAACATAAACATAAGTGATATTAGAAAATTATAAATAAAAATATATATTCATATATAAATTTGGTTTTGATTGGATTGGATCGGTTTTTAAAATCAAATCCAAAATCTGATTCAATTCAATAAAAAATTTCAATTTTTTCAATTTTCGATTTTTTGGGCTTATTTGATTTTCAATTTTTGGGGTTCGATTTTCATTAGATTGAATCGATTTATGAACATTCCTACATAACAGTGCCAAGGCAAAGGGTAGAGAGAGGGAGAGAAAAGCACTGCTCAATTTCAAACAAAGCCTCATAGATAACCATGGCATGCTGTCTACATGGAGGGACGATGGCAATAACAGTGATTGTTGCAAATGGAAAGGCATTCAATGCAACAAAGAAACTGGTCACGTACAGGTACTTGATCTTCGTGGTCTGGATACACAATATTCGAGAGGTGGAATCGATCCCACTTCATTGATTGATCTGCAAAATATTGAACATCTAGATCTCAGCAATAATGATTTTCCATTGAGACACATCCCAGAACTCATGGGCTCCTTCCTCAACTTAACATATCTCAATCTCTCAATTTCTAAACTCACTGGGAAGATTCCTTCTGAAAGTGGAAATCTTTCACAACTACAGTATCTAGACCTCAGGAGTAATAGTCTTCTGGGAGCAATCCCTTTTCAGATTGGGAATCTCACACAGCTACAATATCTTAATCTCGGAAGAAATGCTCTTTCTGGAGCAATCCCTTTTGAAATTGGGAATCTCAAACAGCTACAATATCTTAATCTTGGAAGTAACACTATCTGGAGCAATTCCTTTTCAGAATGGGAATCTTCCTATCTTGCACACTCTCGGGCTAGGTGGCAATTTTGATATAAAAGCTAAGGATGCTGAGTGGCTGTCTAATCTCTATTCCTTAACAAATCTTGAGTTGAGGTGATTGCATAATCTTACCTTCTCTCATCATTGGCCACAATCTATCAGTAAGCTCATTCCAAACTAAAGAGAGTTGAGGCTAGTAGGTTGTTCTCTTTCAGATAGTGATATCAAATTTTGTTTTATTCTCATTCCAACTTTTCCATTTCTCTTACCATCCTTGATCTTTCTTCTAATGTGCTAACATCTTCAACATTTCAATTGTTGTTCAATTTTAGCCTTAATCTTCAGGAGCTTTATCTTTCTGATAATAAAATAGCTTTGTTATCTTCTCTTTATCCAAATTTTCCATTCTCTTTTAATGATCTATGATCATCATTTCAAGGTAATTTTAATTTCGGCTCCAAACTACAAGAGCTTCATCTACAAAACTGTAGTCTTATAGATAGAAGTTTTCTTGTTTCATCTACTTCCACAATGAATTCTTCATCTCCTCTTCTCATCCTTGATCTCTCCCACAAATTGTTGAAATCATCTGCTATGTTTAACTGGCTTTTTAACTTCACCACCAATCTTCATACCCTTTACCTTAATGATAACTTGTCAGAAGGACCCACCCAGATGGATTTGGGAAAGTAATGAACTCTCTTGAATTTCTTTTTCTCCACAATAACAGACTACAAGGCAGGATTCCATCTTTTTTTGGGAACATGTGCAGATTGCAGAGCTTATACCTCTCAAAAAACAAGTTGAATGGGGAAATTTCTAACTTCATTCTAAATTCTTCATGGTGCAACAAACACATATTTCAGACTTTGGATATATCTTATAACCAAATTACCGGTGAGATACCAAGAAGCATCAGATTGCTGTCTGAGATGGAGCTTTTATCCTTAAAGGGGAATTCTTTGGAGGGTGATGTCACTGAATCTCATCTTTCTAATTTTTCCAAGTTAGAATACTTATCCTTATCATACAACTCATTGTCTCTAAAATTTGTCCCCGGTTGGGTTCCCTCTTTTCGATTAGCTTACTTGACTCTAGCATCTTGCAAACTAGGTCCGAGTTTTCCTAGTTGGCTCCAAACTCAAAGTTCCTTAACCTAGCTGGATATATCCGATAATGGGCTAAATGACTCCGTACCAGAATGGCTTTGGAACAACTTGCAAATTATTCATTGATTGAATATATCTCACAATAATCTCATTGGTGCAATTCCTAATATACATTGAAGCTTTCTAGTTCATCATCTATAATTCTGAATTCAAATTAATTTGAAGGCAAAGTCCCGTCATTTTTTATACAAGCTTCAGATTTGTTGCTCACTGAAATTTTTTTTTTTTCAGATTTCTTTTCATTCTTATGTGACCAAAGCACAGCCGTGAAGTTGGCTACTTTAGATTTATCAAACAATCAAATAAAGGGACAACTTCCTGCTTGTTGGAAATCTGTTGACCATTTGCTGTTTCTTGATTTAAGCAACAACATATTATCAGGGAACATTCCTATGTCCCTGGGCACCCTTGCTAAGTTGGTAGCCTTGGTTTTAAGAAATAATAGTTTAACAGGTGAATTGCCTTCCACTTTGAAAAATTGTAGAATTTATTAATGCTGGATGTGCGTGACTATATGTTGTCTGGTCCAATACCATCTTGGATTGGAGAAAGTATGCAGCAATTAATAATCTTGATCATACAAGGAAATCATTTCTCTGGAAATCTTCCTATTCAACTCTGTTTTTTAAAGCAAGTTCAAATGTTGGATCTTTCAAGGAATAGGTTGTCAAAAGGAATTCCAACATGCGTCAAGAGTTTTACTGCAATGTCTGAAAGGAGCATCAACAGAAGTGCAACTGAAAGTCATATATATATTGGAACAATATTGCTTACTATGAAACTTATGGTCAAAATGATGGTTATTATAGACTTTATATTACATGGATGTGGAAAGGTGTGGAACAGGGGTTCACGAATCCTGAATTCATTCTTAAGAGCATTGATCTCTCCTGTAATAATTCAACAAGTGAAATACCAAAAGGGGTTGGCTATTTGCTTGGTTTGGTTTCTTTGAATTTATCAAGAAACAGTTTGAGCAGAGAAATTCCTTTGAGATTGGAAATTTAACTTCTCTCAATTCTCTTGACTTACCAAGAAATCATTTCTCAAGGAGAATTCCTTCTTCTCTTTCTCAAATTGATGGTCTAGGAAAATTAGACTTCTCACACAATTCTCTTTCAGGAAGAATCCCACTGGGAAGACATTTGCAAACCTTTGATGCCTCTAGTTTTGAAGAAAATATTGATCTTTGTGGTGAACAACTTAATATAACTTGTCCTGGAGATCAGACAACAGTAAAGTCTCAAGAGCCAGCAGTCCATGGAAAAGATTCTGTTTTCTTTGAAGCATTATACATGAGCTTGGGGATAGGATACTTTGTAGGTTTTTGGAGCTTCATAGGGCCAATACTAATTTGGCAACCTTGGAGAATTGCATACCTGAGGTTCTTGAACAGGTTGATAAACTGAGTAATGAGAGTAGTGAATGTGCCAAAGTTCCGCAAGTGGCTCAAAGCTAGGCAAGCAGGTATGTTGTAGCATCTGCTTTTTATATTCATGGTTTATCTACTATTATAGTTGCATAAATAGAGAATTTATGCATATATTTAAAAGGGAAATCTTTATTCTAAACAGAAAGCTCATATTGGAATTAATTTAATTATTAGAACTTAGAAGTTACTAATTTAATTCTTTATCCTAACATGGCTAATTCATTACCCCTCACTCATATAATTATTGACTTAAAGATAGTATAACTTAGAAGGTGATTAAAAGAAATGAATGGTAAAATGTTTTATATTGTTTAATAATTCATTTATAAGATAGTTATTTGCATCAAGTCATGCAACATGTTTTATTCAAGTGCTTGCTTTGAAGGACTATTTTTAGATGTCTCCATAATTAGTTGATGTGTAAATATGATTGATTTGTAAGTAAATATCAGTTACTTATGATGGAAAAGAATGCTTCTGACACAACTGAAATTTGGATATGTTGATGTACGGGTTTAATCCTCTGTTCTGTCCATTCCCCTAATTTGGTACTTGCAATTCAGATGTACCCAGCATATAATAACATAAAATCATAAAAGAAAATTGAGCAGGACATTTTGTAAAGATTCAAAAAGAGTTAGCAAAAAGTTTTCTAATGGAGATTCAATATATTTTTCCTTTTCCTTTTTCAGAAAAATTGCTTCTTAACAAATTGCAACATATTTCACTTCTCGTAATTTATTATGTATTATTTTTTTATATCTTCCATATGAAATTGCCCGATTTGATTCTAATGAGTAAATTAATTTTGTGGCAAGTTTTACTCACTGTAAAATCAGCCTGCTGGGTGTTCTCATGGGCAAAGATATGATTCCCAAATCACATCAGTTTTCCAGTTTCCTCTTATGTCTTTTGTTTCCAGCAACACTTTGCGAACGATTTCCTGTCATATTTTTTATTGTAGGTGTACTGTTTCAGCATGTATGAGTTCCTTGATCTTTATTCATGCCTCTGAGATAATGGTAAATATTTCATTACTCAAAGGAAGTGATTACTTATTTATTTTTCAGTTTTTGGAAATATTTAGTTGATGAGTTGAATCCAGAGAAATTGACTTTATTTAATAACATATTTTCTCTAATGTTTGAAGATTCTAAAAGTGTTTGTGCTTGTCCCTACAGCTAAGGTGGTGCTCTCAGGCCAACCAAAGATGGAGGTCTGGAGTTAAATTCCCCAGTCCCCGAACTCTTTCCTTAATTTGGCCATATCCCCCAGGTATATACCAACATCTAATTGAAAAATGCTGCTATCCTTTTAACTGTTATCCATTTTAAATTCTCTGCTACAACGTATTTGAATTTTTGCCTTTCACTGAATGTTATGCTGCAGGAAACTATGGACTTGCTGCTCTATGGTCAGCTGCCCCTAATTTGTTTGATAGGAGGATGGATTCAGGAAAAGAAGTGTTTCTGAAATGTATACCGAGATATGAGTTTCTTAGGTTTCTAGAATCCCTGAATCTCTGCATGGGTGGTCAGTACCTTTAAGTGCCCATAGAGTCCTCTATAGGTTGCTGGGAGTGAATCCCATTACTCTTGTACTGTTTGCTCTTGGGGCTTGATATATGTCAGATATGAAAACGAGAATGAATTTGTTAAAAGGGAATATCAAACTTGCAAAGCTTTTTATGCACAAGTTTAGGGAGGAAGAGGTGGTTTGGAAGGGTTCCATCAAGTTCTCAAGACACAAATATCAAACTTTCACAAGCTTAAGCATTTCACAGCACAGGCTTCATTTTATGGAGTGAATTCTTGCAAGTCATTCAGTCTTGGGGAGCTATTTGTAAATGTGAAATCTGTTGTTACTTTCAAAATTGTTGTAATAGCAAATCACTCATTGTGCTTGACTTTTGAATTGGAAAAATCAAATAATGTGTACTATCATCACACTACTTGCGTCCTTGCTTGATCAATGCTAATGACAAAGACCATAAGCAAGGTCTGCATGATTTAAAACTGCTGGCATTCAGGCTACAATGTTAATATATTCCTGATCTTGCCATTTCTTTATCTGTTACCTCTTGATCGTTCTAGTTGAGATGTCTGTTACAGATGGAGCAATTATGCTTTGCTGCCACTGTGCCTCAATTTATATGATAATGAAGCTGATTGTTTGAATAATCATAACAAAATTCCAGGAGAAATATCTGCAATATGACTATTTATAAAGCGTACATTGCTCTTGAAGGAATTACTAGAAATTCAGGGTATCTTTGCCCCAACTTATGCTCAAATCTTATAAATAAGACGACCTTGAAACATGACAGGGTAGTTGGAAGTAAATAATTCTCCTTTTTGAGGGAATACCATGCGAAGAAATTGCCCAAACTGTCACTCTTTTGTCATTGACAATGGCAAAGTTCCATATGACAGAGATGCCACCAGAATGTGTAGTTTGAGTGCCCTCTCTCCGTGGTCATTCTATAATAAATAACAAAGAAATTTAATGTTTTATAACCAAAGTGACTAGTGAGGAAATGCCTCTGCAGAAAAATCCACAACAGCTCTAATTATCACTGATTTAGAAATTTCCCCGAAGAGGAAATTATAACACGAGAGGAAAATAATGGATCAGTAGGAGCACTACATACATTAAATAGAACCTTTTGACCAATCACATGTAACATGAATAACGTGTCATGACCTAAATTAGACCGTGACTGGTGCACAGGCTACTATCCAAAGCTGGCAAGCCTTAACTATGTCTAACTTTATGCCAGGCAGTAATTGTAATGATAGTTTATTAAATCTATATATCAAAGGAGTTTCAACTGAAATTTCGGGAAAGCCTCCCATAAAAGATGGACATCCCAAAATAGTTTAAAAACATGTAAAATCACAAAAATACCAGTCCAGCCAATATAAAGTATTGCACAGGCCAAACAAATTCTAATCTAGTTACTAAAATCCAAAATGCAATGTAACAGAGCCACTAAAAGAATTTTACAATCACAATTTCATAATGACCTAGGAATAAAATAACTAAGTATCATTATATATGAACCCTTTAGCAAAAAGGATCCCACTGAAAAACCTGCTATAGACTTCTAGTGGAGGCACTTAATTCAACACGAGCCTGATTATCTGAAATGGAATGGAGAGTGATGTGAGTTATCACTCAGTGAGTAAATAATGAAGAATATAACAAGCAAGACACGGTAATACCCAATTTAAAATATAGTTAAAATGTCAAAACTTAAATTTGTTAATCACAACATCCATAAAGTCAAACATCTCAAGTGTGGTACTATTCAAATAGAACTACAACAGGCTCCCCGCCTAAAGGGGTTCTCTCAATCATGTCAAACATAGGCTTCTGGCCTGAAATATCAGTAATTATTAAGTATAGGCTCCCTACTTAAAATATCAATAATAGGCTCCTTGTAACACTTCTTTAATTTTAAATATAATTCATATTAATTTAATTATTAAGTTAAGTTGATGAAAATGTGAGTAAATTTTTTTTGATTTTATAATAAAACAATTCTAAATTTAATAGAATTTGGAAATAGAAGTGAAATGATAAAAACTACTTACGTATATGTATATTAATCTGTACATTATGGTTTGAGTAATACATAGCAATAAAAAAAAAAAACCAAAGTACATTAAAAGACATATATTACCTAGCTCCATATATACATCAAAAAAAGATCCTATATAGAGTAGTATTTATCTACCCTATCTCTCAAAAAAATATTATAAACTATGTATACAAATCTGAAGGAGTATCCTCTGACTTGTCCCTAGCATCATAAGGCATTGCCATCATTGCCAATAATTATGATCAATCATACAAGAAAAAAAAAACAATGAAGTAAGGTGATTTGTTCTAAAGTCACTTTTACACGTATGGTAGGAATTAAAACAATTAACGAAGGGAACCTAGGGTCTATTCTAAGTTATGCTACACTACCTTTGACTTGGTATAGATCTATACTTCCTATTAGTGAGTAATAGTTCTCAACAAAACCTGTGAAGTGACTAGGAGTACATATACCTCATCAACATCATCACATGGTATAGTCCTCATCATCAGTGAGGAACAACTATTAGTCAGGAAGTCCATTTATAAGGGCACACTCTCACGCTAATCCCGGAATGCTAAGCAGTTGTCAAGGTTATCGAGCTTGGTCAGGCAAATATCCAAGCTCGAGGGTATTACCCTAGCCATTGGGACCTTCACCACTTGATGCTTACCCCCAAGACCTCCTCAAATGGATCCCTGCTTTTCATTCCTCAGCATACCAAACTGTAGCTTCTTTAGTAAGGTGTCATGCCACTATATGTCACTTGCTTTACATTACTCACTAAACTATCAATTCCTAACTTCTCAAGCAGAGGTTTTCCTGGTCTCATTTAATTTGAGCACCAGTACAATCAACATTTATGTCTTATGTTGTTAAAAATTGCTCAATACCAAAATTTTAACAAAATAATAATTTAGTAATCATATAAAATTTTAGCAGAATAATAACATAGTAATTATAATTTAATTTCTAAAATTCTTGTAGAATAACAACTAAATAAATACATTTTAATTTTCTAAATTTGAGTAGAGCAACAACTTAGCAAGTGCATTTAATTTTCTAAAATTGAGCAGAGTAACAGTTTAGCAAGTATAACTTAATAATATAAATTTGAGCAAAGTAACAACTTATCAATTATAATTTGATAATCTAAATTTAAGTAGAGCAACAACTTAGCAAAAATTAAAGTTTAACATCAAATAATAATAATAATAATAATAACACTTAAGCCTAAACGACTTTAGGGGAAAAGCCTTCCTCCTGACATGCAAAGTGACAATAATTTAGAACCAACCCCACTCCCTCCATTACCTCTAAGGTGGTTGATGAAGATGATGAAATTGTTGATGCAAAGCTCCTAGGAAGAGAACTTTACTAGTTGTTGAAAAACTAGTAAAATTTTAGCATAAAAGCAAAGTTAAAGAAAATCCTTTCTAGAGAGAGAAGCTCTCTAAGAATTTGATAGCTTGATAGAGGGAGAGGTGCTGAAAAATTCTCCAAAACCATGGCTATTTATAGTGGAAGAGAAGGGGTTAGCTGTCCACAAAATAACATCATTCGTTATGTAAGCATCATGTCGTAAATCCAATTTTCATTTATTTTTAATCTAATTTAGGGACACATACACCATTTAGGGTGGTAAATCACCCTCCTAGGCTTGGGGACGTACTATATGAGCTTTCCTCAAGCTCCTCAGTGTAAACTTTATCTGTAGGTGAATTAATCGATATCGATAAAAATGCCTAAATTTGAAAAATTAGCTTTTAATATCAAAATAATGAATTATAATGCAAACCTGGACAGATACATTATTTTTCATCAAAAATAAATTTCTAATAATAAATTTTAATTTTTATTAATTTATTTCAAATTATATATATTTATTTTGTATTTTTAAGTTAGAAAATTTATAAAAAATCTATTTTAATTCAATAAGTACCAAAACTTGTATACAAAATTATAAAATTAAATATTTTACCCATAAATAAACTAAAATTACCATTTTTACCCTTTTTGGATGTCAAACAAATGCTAACTAGGCTTAATAGACACTTAGGGGTATTTTGGTCATTTTATTCAAAGATTCCAGAAAATTCCTAGAAAATTTTCAAAGTTATATTTTAATATATATGATATGATTCTAAGCTCAAATTGATATTTTAATGTCAATTGAGTCTTTTTCTCGTGTTAGTCTTTAATGTTGAGAAATAGGGACAAAATCGTCATTTTATAATTTTTCCGAGTTCCGGCTCAGAAAAATTATTAAAAATAAAGATTAAATAAATCTTGAAATTTTGAGCATAATGGTGAGAATCAAAATTTTGAAATTCCTTCTCCTATTTTCACAATTACATTGTCAAATATTAAAAAAAGTTAAAAAATTAAAATAAGTTTATTATATTTTTCACTATTTTTCTTTCAAAATAAATTTTTTATAACAAAGATACTTATTATAAAATTTACAAAATATTTTAAAGTAAAAAAGTTTCTGATTGGTTCCCGCAGTCAACCATAAGTTATTTTGTCATTTTAAAAAAATTATCTTAATAAATTCTTGAAAATTTT
The DNA here is from genome assembly GCA_004329165.1 of Spatholobus suberectus. Lineage (NCBI taxonomy): Eukaryota > Viridiplantae > Streptophyta > Magnoliopsida > Fabales > Fabaceae > Spatholobus > Spatholobus suberectus. The sequence goes on along the minus strand of CM014730.1, from coordinate 9,598,732 downwards.
TAAAATTATTATTAATTATTCTAAGTACATTGATGACTTAAAAACAATTTTTAAATTCTTATAACTATTTTTGGTTGTTAATTTTGTTATCTAGCTTTTTAAGGATAAAATGGTTATTTTATAAATTTTTAACTCTGTTCCTCAAAAATTAAAAAAATCTAAACTCTATACTATTTATTAATACGATTGTAGCCGTAAGAATCAAATTTTTGAGATTCTCATATGATTTTTCAAAAAAAAACATAGAATAATTTAATATACAAAAGTAGGAGTATTACACTTCTTGTCTATAAATAAGTCATCATGCACCAAGGCTAACATCTACTGTTGTTAGCTTTAGTGTTTTCAGAAACCTTTTCTCCCAAAAAATAGTTCATAATCACCCTTACAACTCATCTTTACTGAAATACCTTCAATCCACAATTGACAACATTTTTAATAACGCACCAATCAAAATCAACAAATTTCTTTTCAATTGTTTCGTAGAGTATCTTAAATCATCAGATCAAGCATAATATTTCACTAGTGTTCAACTAATTTGAAAAAACTATCAAATAATAATAATATTTTATAATATTCTTCAAATCATCAAATATAGAATAATTGTCTGGTGATATTTCAATAATTTCACAACAACGATGACAATAATCCAAGCATTTACATTCTATATATAAAGAATCATATTATCTTGTCTCTCGTTAAAACAAAAGATTTCATATAAATAACATTTCATACTCATTTTGTAATTATTTTATAAAGAAATAAAAGAATAAATTAATAATATATAAATAATATAGGACTTGTTATAGTCCTCATTATTTACTCACAAACTTCCTAAGATGCTGGAGTTGAAGCCAATGACTGATACTAGTGAGGTGTATGAGCAAAATCTAGTATAGAATAAATTAAATTAGAACTCCAAAGAAAAAATATATCTATAAATAAACTTTCTACTCCTAATAACTCAGGAAATTACTAATGTCACTAATTTGAATATTTCTAAGGTTTTAACAAGTTTATAACACCCTCCTAATATTTTAAAAATTTTTCTAATTTACTACCCATATCAAAATATAGTTGAATAAGAAAAAAAATATACATATACAATTTTCACCTGAATTTCAAATGCTTAAAGAATAATTTATACTAACCTTAAGTTTCCTATTATCTCATTCAAACTTACATAAAATTACTAACTTGTTAATTTGACATACTATTAACATCCTACTCAACAATATTTCCTCAATGAAAAAAAAAAAAAAATCACCTGAAATAAGAATTTGTGATATTCTCTCTTTCTAATATCTTTGCTCTTTGCCTTCTTTTTATCTCCTTCTCAACGTTACCTTTTCCTCTGCTCATTCGTTTTCATTACTGTGTACATATTTTTTTCTACTAAATATGCTCTCCATGCCAACCCCATTTCACCTTGCATAACTTCAATGATAACAATTTGTCTTTTCATCGAGGTCGACATTCCGACGTCGGTAGCGCACAACTCTTCCTTATTTTCTTTGTTCTCTTCCATCTCCTAATGTTTCTATCTACCCCAGTGCTACATTATTATTAATTTGAATTTAAATATTTTATCTCATTCTTAATAAAAAAATTAATTGTAGCTATTTTAAAAATTTTAGAATTAAGTGCTCTTTTTAAATACCAAAGAACTATGGGAAAAAGTTAATGTGATAATCTATAAATTTGTAAATTGACTTACTTCAATCTTAAACTCATCTTTTTAAAATTTGAGGGTGTTACAGAACGCGATAATACCTGTGTTATTACTATAGCTGAAATGTAATATCTCTTCATAAAGGTAAAAGAGAAATAAAAGATGAGTTATTGAATGCATACCATATTAGTTGCCTTTTTAATTTGGAGCATCTTCTGTTTGAACTCTGAGATAAAATATTAAAAAATAAAAAATAAAAATGAAGGAAACATCTCGAGGAAAATTAAACAAAAGCACTACGATTTGTCTAGTAGACTGTGAACACAGCAAGTCAATTAAGCCCCTTACTATATACTGTATAGTACAGACATAGAGTAAAATGATCCAATTTCAGGTGACAATTGCATGGAATCGAAAATTGTGCAAGTTACAGCCTCACCAAAACGTTGAATCATTGGCTACATACAGTAATGGGATTGGGTTGGATATTCTTCCTAACACAATCCAGAACTATTTACTTGTAACAACTGTTTTATGCTTCCTTCACAATTATTATCTCTCAAAATCAATTGAAATTGATTTCAGTTCTTTACAAGAATGAAAATTTTGTACGATGCGTATGGAAATAGTATCTTCCTGCTTAATTTGGAACGACCTAGGAGGCGTTCCATTTAATGCATATCTTTAACTTTATGCTTTTAACCTAATTATAGCATTCAACAAATCTAAGATTAGCTGGTCTTCTTGATACTTGATTGCAGATTATCCTGATAATACCAAAGACACAACATTCAACATAACAACAGTACCTTAGACTCTTTAAAACCAATAAAAAAAAATTATGTCTAAAAGCAATCCCTGACTAGTAGCTTTAGGAAAATTGTAAAAATATATTTAGAATTGGGAAAATAATAGAAACTGGAAGAAAATTTTCTTTCTTCTTAAAAAATTAGTCACATACATTCACTGAAAAAATGGTTATAACTTACAAATTGTACAATTTATTTTTTTGGAATAAATGATATACTTACTTCAACTTTTTTTTATATATTATCAACGGGATACTGACTAAGGTGAAAAAACACTAACGAATCAATCTAAAAATAGGAAGTTTCGCACCAATCCACCCTACGAAGGAAATAATTCGCGAGGAGTCTCTTGCAAATTATGACAACCTAATTCAGATATAGATTTGAATTTATTTACAACTTGAAAGTAACATGTCTTGCATCAGTCTATTGCAATTGGCACTTTTTTGTCTTTATATGTTTTTTATTTTTTAAATAATAGACTTATGACCTGAGATGAATGTATACTGTGAGAAATCTGCTTTTTTTTTTTTCTCTGTGATTGGTGTGCTAATTTTCCAACCCATGAAATGAATTAGAATATGATGATCAATATCTTCAAGTCTTTGGACTAGTTTCATTTTTCCTCTTTTCATGTGATTGGTGTGCTTAATTTCTAACCCATAAAATGGATTAGAATAGGAAGATCAATAACTTCAAGTCTTTGAACTAGTTTTATTTTTCCTTTTCTCATGTGATTGTTGTGCTAATTTTCTAACCCATAAATTAGATTGAATAAGGACAACAACTTAAAGTCTTTAAACTAATTTCATTTCTTCCCTTTGATGTGATTAATGTGTTTAATTTTCTAACCCATAAAATGGATTAGAAGTTAGAAGTGAATAATGATCCAAAGGCCAACATATACCAATCCAGGGCATCCTATCATTGAGAAAAAAGCCTAATTAGACTGAATTTGATCAAGTCAGGGATAGTGGATCTTTTTCTAATATGAAAATAGTGGTGAGGGTAAAAATAGGCACCTTGAACTTAAGCCCTATGTCATCTTGATAATAATTAAATTATAGCTTTAATTGTACTTTGTGCCACCCAAGTTTCATCATTTTGTGGATTTTGCCACCATTTTTTTTCTCTTGTATTTTGTCACTTTGTTTTTGAAATCTTGAGAATTTTGTCCAATTTTGCAAATTTTTATTTAATGAATAGTTGATAATTACGCAAAATTTGCAAGATTTCAAGAAATAAGGTGGCATATGAGAGAAAAAATATGGTGGTAAAATTCGCAAAATAATAAAACTTGGGTGGTACAACGTGCAATTAAGCCTAAATTATAAAGTTAAACTTGCATTTTGTGTTATATACATGCATTTTGTCTTACGCACACACACACACGCACATATATATATATATATATATATATATATATATATGTTTAATTCAAAAAATTGTTGCTCTTTTTGTTTTATTTAATTTGAAATGTATTTGGTATATAATTTATTTTTAAAAGTACAAAATTATATTATAAATAAAGAAAAGAATAAGAATATGGTGAAGGTGGGTTTTTGCTATTATGAGGAAAGTAGAATTGGATACTAATTTTTCATTGCCGATAGAAGCCAAATGAAACCACACCTCACTCTGGATTTAAAATAATGCAGATGTGATGATTGATCAGCCTAGCGGTACCAAGGTCAGCCCACCGTAACATCCCATTGAGTGGTTGGGGGTTCGATTCTTAAGGAGGGTATAAAACTCCCCTGTGTGGTAATATCCCATTGAGTGGTTGCATGGGACGAGAAGATCATAAGTTACGGCCAGTCTGTAACAATATCCAAATTACATTGATGTCAATTAATTTGAGTCAAATTAGATGGATTCATCTAGAGATATAAATTTTTACAAGAGTTTTGAGACTAAGAGAGCAATTCTCTACTTCTCAATCTTTCTTTCTTTCTTCTCCTTTGTATTTTTCTGGGCATTGTTCGTGAGGCTCCAACATGTTTTGGCCTCGAGTGCACGTGTTCAAACACACTATTGTGTAAACCTTGGGGAGCAAACCGGATTTTGGGTTGCACTGGAGGTCCACTAGAATTTGCTTTCAGGACAGTGGCTATTGCCACGACACAGTATTTCTTTTCCTCTTTTTATTTTTTAACAATATTTCCAACAATCTGAAAGCAAATTGTTTTGACTATGTTATTCTAATGGATTTGTTTCTCAATAAGAATGTCTTGTTTGATATGTCAAAACTTCAACTCCATAATGGAGCCAACTACAAGGAATGGTTACGAAGGCTGCTCATCATCTTTGAGCAACTCGAGATTGGCTACATTTCAAAGATGCAACAACAGCTCCTTTTTAGAGAAGCAATGGGGCTATGGAGATCGCAATCAAGGTAACCAAAAAAATATATGGAAAATACAACAAACGGTATGTCATCATCCTTTTAATCATATGCCAAATAATTTTTTCAATCTGTTTGTGTCGAGCAAACCTACAAAATCTATTTGGAAAAATTATTTATTATTTTAATATATAGTGGTGTTTAAATTAGTTGTACCTATTAGGAATTATCTTGTCTTGATGCCAAAATTATGTTGTACATTATCAAAAGTGTGTTACATATGTGCGTAAATAATGTATGAAGTGAAAGTATAAAAGTGCAAATATTAAAGGGTGTTCAATTATTAAAAAAAAAAAGTTATGGAAGAATAGGACACTGAAGGATACGATGAATGTCATGATAATTAATTCTGGTATGCCTGACTATATGTGGGGAAGCTATTTTAATTGCATGCTATATATTGATCAAGATCTTGCTACTATACGTGCTTTAATAGCTTAGGCTGCAATCCATAACTTGGTTATATACCAAATAGATGTAAAGACCTTTTTCGAAGTGAAGGTTTGAAAGATGAAATTTACATGAAGTAACTAGATGGCTTCATTGTGTTGAAACAAAAACACAAAGTATGTAAGCTTAGAAAATTTTTATGGCTTAAAACATACACCAAAGCAACGGAATGAAAGAAAAAATTAATAACACATTGGTAAATTATGGGTTTGTAGTACACACTTGTCTTATGTGTATGTAAAAGTGGTATATTCAAATTGTTTTATTATATGTTTATATGTTGATAATATGTTGATGGTGCCTATAATGGTAAGAGAAGGCACACATATATGAGATAAGTGTTGTTAGAAACATAATTAAAATGGTGATATCTCGACACTTGAGTATGTGAAAAGTGAGAAAAATCTTACAAATTCTTTTATAAAAGGATTATCCAAGAAAATTGTCTTGGATATGTCGAGGGGGATGGGCTTAAAGCCATGAGTGGAGGAAAGTATGGTTGCCACCCAATTAATGGTCAAACGAAGCCATATGAATACTCCTATGCACTACACTTTTCATCCCTATGGCATGTGGTAGTGCTTGTTGTGAGGTTGAGCTATGAGCTCTTAATAGATACATAGCCCTTAATATGGGTGGTGCTATAGAGATGCACTTGATGTATCTACCTACGTGAGTGTGAAGGCATAGGCCACCTTCCATGAAAGACTTAGGCAATCTTTCTAGAGCACTCATGAGCAACCCAAGGTGCGTATATATAGAAGCCTAAATTATTGTGAAATAAAAAATTTAATCGCGGAGCCATCACAATTTTAAAGGTAAAAGTGTGTGTTGTGAAGGTCTCATCTTAAGTCCATTAAGTTCAAGAGTAATTCACTTCTTGGACATAAGGTGTTGCCTCACTTCACTACGTGTTAATTCAATCCTTAGGACATTAACACTTAAGCACAAAAACCTTTCCTTGCCCAGATTTTTTTTTCTTTCTCTTTCACTTATCTGTCATTAGTGGGGGATTGTGGAAATAATGACATATAAGTGCTATTTATTTCTTTGTTACCGTTGGTATATTAATTGCTTCATTACCGTTGACATATTAATTGCTTTGATTAGCCATTAGTTCATACCTATCGGTTTTGTTTTTGTGTTAAAAGCTATTTAACATTTTTCCAACGGTCTGATTTCTTAAGCACTATATAAAGGAGTAGCAACAAGAGTTTTGACACTAAGAGAGCAATTCTCTACTTCTCAATATTTCTTTCTTTCTTCTCCTTTGTATTTTTCTGGACATTGTTCGTGAGGCTCCAACGTGTTTTGGCCTCGAGTGCACGTGTTCAAACACGCTATTGTGTAAACCTTGGGGAGCAAACCGGATTTTGGGTTGCACCGGAGGTCCACCGAAATTTGCTTTCAGGGTAGTGGCTATTGCCACGACACGTATTTCTTTCCTCTTTTTATTTTTTAACAATATTTCCAACAAGACCAACTTTAAGTCTTTGCATTACTTGTTTATTTATTTGATTCATCTCCATAATTTTGTACCTTGCACAGTAAGTTAGAAAACTGAGAAGAAAATAAATATCTATATCAACATTGAGCAATATGTCTAATAAATCTAAGGATGCAGACAATATGAACTAAGTGTGGAAGAATGATCCTCGTGTCGAGAAATGAGAAAAGGCACAAAATAAGTTTAGAAGAAAAACTTTTGAATTTTATGTATGGAGTTATGATACCTTAGTTCTATCTTTTGTTTTCTTTCTATCTTATGATCAAAAACATTGTATCCTCCGCATATAAATGACCTTTACAATTAAAAATAAAAATTTGTGTCCTTATAATATATTAAATTTCAAATATAGGCCATGGAACTTCTATGTCAATTTTTAGTTTTCAATACTTCTTTCAGGTCACATATATAAATAATTTTATAACAATTGCAAGCTTCTTAACTTATAACTTTGTAATTCTTTGAAACCATAATTGATTTGATGCAATATAAAGTTAATTGCTAAATCCTTTGTAACCCAATAAAAGAGACCCTAATAAAAATATGTAATAATATTTTAATATTCATTTTAAATTATTTTCACATTCTTAACAATAAAGAACATATTTTCTTTTAAATAGGAAGGCAATTTATTCACTTTAGTTGAGAAAGTGACAATGATAACAGTATGAGAACAACACATAAATTTGTCCCATTTGTGCTTGTGTTTTCCACCTAATCAAGATATCTTCCATATCCAACAGAGTCGTTGTTGTTGTTTTAATCACATATTAGTTTACATTGTTCAATTTGATTTGTCCATATATATGTGTGTGTGTGTGTGTGTGTGTGTGTGTGCGTTGTGTGTGTGTGCATATTTTCATTTTTGTTAAATTATTTATATATTTTCTTTTGTATGTGATAAGCGACAATCTAATGAATAGAAAAATTATTTTGTAGATGATAGACTATAGCATAAGACTACATTAAATGAAATTTTGATATAATCTTTTTGTGACATATTAAAACTATTTTATTCGCTTAATATAATAAAAGTTTCATTGTTAATGCAATTACATGTCTATTTTTTAGTAAATATATATATTTTTTAAAATACTTATATATAAAAGGGCCTTATTTATTGTCTTGCTCCAAAGTCCATAAAATGTCAAGATCGACCTTGGTGATTGGTGTATGTAATTTTCTAACCATAAAATAGATTAGACTAGGAAGACCAATATCTTAAAGTGTTTGGACTAGTTTCATTTTCCTCTTTCCATGTGATTGGTGTAACACCCTAAGGGGTATTACCGTAACTAAATCTAGATTTCTAAGAATGAAAAAAAAAAAAAACCTTAAAAGTGTAGAAACAACCTACAAATACTACTCATCAATATAGTTAGATATTATATATGAACAATACAATAAAAAACACCATACGTGCCTAATACAACTCATCTATCACCTGAAGGTGTCGTACAAATATAAAGAATACAAAAACACAACATAACCTAGGCTATGTCTTCTTGCACATGACTTAAGCTCCGTCCGCACATACCTTCACCTGAATCCTGAAAAAGGGAAAACTTAAAGGAATGAGACATAATATCTCAGTGAATGCTCTAAGGGTTTTACGGCTAGGCCAGACTCTTCTACTTTGGCAACCTCAATCACTTATCCCTCATGGCTTAGCCCCACTAGGTCTCTCATAATTTTCCATACCTATGGTCGAGTCTACACCTTTCAACAGTCAATACTCTATGTTAACTACTTTTTCATTCTCACAACTATTATATTGGTTTACTATCCCATTCTTACCTAAGAACTCGTCCTCATTACTTATATTTTCTTATGCAAAACTCTCTTTAGAATTTAAACCCTTCATGTTTAGATTTTACTCTTCTTCCTTTTGATATTTAAGGTTGTTCTCTATGGGTCAAGTCTAAGGTCACAGACATTCTAAAATACTTTTGACACTCCCTTAACACTCACCTTAATACCCTCATTTTATTCTTTCTTACTTGTCTTATACCTTTCTATTACAACCGTGAGGGAATTCACCTTTCCTCTATTTTATTCACAACTATTATTATCTAAGTAGAACCCTCATAATACTATCCTAGGGCCTAGCCTCTCACTTAACCTTAAGGTAGCAAACACAATCCTAATTATAAGCATACATTCATTTCACATTTATTTGCCTAGTAACTAGATATCTGCATCGTTTTGTTCATCAACCAAGCATAACATACATACATAACATGAGCACATATACATAATATTGACAATTTATCACAATACACAATCATATTTTCACACGTGTGCACATTACATCATTCGCTTATGAATAAGGTCACATAGACTTCACACAATTACGTAGCACAGTTTAACCTATCACACTACAACAAAATGCATATGCATACTAAGTTCCTAAATCTCTACTCATGCACATGTGGTACCAACCTAAACTTGTCGGAAAGTAGACTAGGAGTAAATGCAACGGCCATAAGGAGCATCATCGGTACCAATGCTTCGGCTCTTGCACCCTCAACTAGTATGATATCCCTCGACGATTAGTCAGGGTTTCTCAGTTTTGCTAGTATGCCCTGGCTCCATGGGATCAGCATGGACCATTGGAGTTTTCCTAAGCGGAGAACCCCCAAGGCTGGCGTTAGACAACCCATTACGGCCTCCACCAGCTAGATTCTTACATACTTTCCTCATCATAGAATTCAAATGTTATGATGCATGGTTACATGTAATGCTTACAACTTTCATAGACTTTTATCATAAAACATTAGCACAATTTCATATCACACAGTTTTTTCAAGGTAAATAACAATCATACATTATAAACTCAATAAGGCATAAAAAAAAAACAAATAACAATGAGTTAAAAACTACAAAACAGAGTTCATAAGCACAAGGAACAGAATAGAAAGGTTGTATCCACCCAATAGGACGGAAGTCTCGCCCGGCAGTCCAGCGAACTAGCCCGTCGGGTCCGCACTTGCACCCAACCCGCCCAGCGGATCCATGTTAGGACCCAACCCGCCCAGCAGGTCCGCGCCCTAGTGCCAATGCGGAATCCAGTTCTTGAAGAAAAGTTGCCCAGTGGCTATCTAATCCCACCAGGTGGATTTGAGGTACTAATTTTAATTTATTTTCCTATTGTCTTTGGTTTCTAAATGCTCCAAAATAAATAATTAGATTCTTAATAACTCTTCTACATTGATAATTGGTCAATCTAATCAATATTCCCTTACTCTCTCACAATCCCCTCAAAATCCATCAAATTCCTAAATTTAGGTATAAGGAGGGAAAAAGATAGATAGATGAATAAGAACAACATAAAGGACAAGGAAGGACACGGGGGAGAGCACTCACCTTTAGGAACATGCAAAGCTGAGTTCTAGGGCTTGGGTTCTTCGGTTTCTATTCCTTCTCTTTCTCCTCCTCTTTTTCTTCCCTTTTCTCCTCATTCTCTCTAACTTCTTTCTTCTTCTATTTTGTGACGACTAAACCTAACCCTCCTTCTCTATACTCTTCTTATAACATGTGGGTGGGTATGTGGCTTAGTGGGCTTTAGTCCCCTAGTGGGTCTTAGATGCTCTTTTGGGTTCTATGGTAACATTCCTACCAATTTCTAATAGTAAGGTGTCGATAACAATAACACTTATAATAACAATAATAATAATAATATAACAACACCATAACAAAGAATTAATAATAATAATAATAATAACAACAACAACAACAACAACGTAACAACAATGAATATAATAACAATAATAATAATAATAAGTGATCTAATAACAATAACTCTTAAGACGTCTTTTGCCTAATAACACATGGGAAGGATCCTACTAAGAGCTACCTCCTGATTTATTTTTAGTACCTGAAATTTGGGGTGTTACAATTGGTGTAGTTAATTTTCTAACCCATAAATGGATTAGACTAGCTAGGAAGATCAATAACTCAAAGTCTTTGAACTAGTATTATTTTTTTCTTTTTCTTCTATGATGGTGTGCTAATTTTTTGTCCCATAAAATAGATTGAACTAGGAGATCAATAACTTAAAGTCTTTACTAGTTTCATTTTTCCTCTTTGCATGTGATTGGTGTAGTCAAATTTCTAACCCATGAAATGGATTAGAATAGGAAGATCATAACCTAAAGTCTTTGGACTAGTTTCATTTTTTCTCTTTTGATGTGATTGGTGGACTTATATTTCTAACCCATAAAATGGATTTAGTAGAAAGATCAATAATTTAAAGTCATTGAACTAGTTTCATGTTTTTTCTTTTGTGTGATTGGTGTGCTAATTTTCTAATCCATAAAATAGATTGGACTAGGAGAATCAATAACCTAATGTGTTGCACTAGTTTCATTTTTTCCTCTTTTGATGTGATTGATGTATTTAATTTTCTAACCCATAAAATGAATTAGAAGTTAGAATTGAATAATCATCTAGGTCAATATAAACCAATCCATGACACCTAAGAAAAACACAATTAGACCGAATTTAGGATAGAGATAATGGATTTTTGTTCTATGCAAATAGTGTTGAGGAAAAAAAATAGATGTCTTGAATTTAATCCCACCCAGACGTCATCTTGATAATAATTAAATTATAAAGTTAAAGTTACATGTTTGTCCTATAAATATATTCAATTCTAAAATTTGTTACTTTTAATGTATTATTTAATTTAAAATGCATTTGGTTGTTAATTTATTTTAAAAATACAAAATTATAGATTATTTATAAAAAAAGAATAGAATTAGATATTAATTTTTCATCACTTGTAGAAACGGAACAAACCCCACTGGCCCACCCTGCCCATACTTTGAAATAACGCATATGTGATAACTGATAAGAAGGAACAAGGTATATGAGGTATATCCATGTCAACATCAATCAATATACCCTTTTTTGTTTATGTATTATTATTGCAAGAAGTCCCATGTATTGATTGCGATGTCAACATAATAAAAATATTTGTCTTAATATATATATATATATATAAATAAATTTATATCTCACATTAAAACAATGAAACTGTGTAGATATATTATATTGTTATGAATTGGGTTAAAAAAAATTAATCTAACATTATACTTAACCAAAGATCAATCAACGATGTGGACACTATGAACTAAGTGTTGCAGAATGACACTATCACTGGAAAAATCAGAAAAAGCGCAAAATAAGTTTTAGTGCATATATATATAGGATTATCATAGCTCATTTTTGTCTTTTTTTCTTTATCATAACATAAAACAATGTAAGACTTAAAAAAAAAATAATTGTACACTCCATATTTAAATGGCCTTTACACTCAAAAATAAAAATTTGTGTTTTCATTTTACTTTATTTTTTTATGCTTGTTCTTATTTTACCTTACAACACTAAAGAATATACTCTTTTCTATGTGTTGTTTTAAAAGACTGGAATATATGAGCCTTTTAAATTTGATTTTGTCTCTGTGTTGTGTGAAAATATATATGTATTAACCAATTAATGATAGGAAATAAAGCTAGCAAGCAATAGGGAAGAAGTAAGTTCGGAAAACACCCATAACGCCCATAAAATATTAATAATAAAACAAATATAAAGTGAAAAATATGGCAAACAAGTCATGTTAATTTTTTATATACAATGGTCACATTAAGTTTAGAACCTATGACATTATACAATTTATCCCACCTTTCTCCTACTAGACCGACCCTAGTGGGTTAGTCACGTAATTAGTGTTCTCATTGATTTGTAAGTTTGCTTAGTAGATTTAACTGCCTTATAACAGCATTGGATTGGTTTGAGAAATAAAAGTTAGAAGGTTTAGATTATAAGATATCTCTAATAAATTTAAAATTGAACTTTTTAGTCTTTAAATTCAAAATATAACAGGAATTGCTATGAAAAAATAAGGAAGAGAACAAAGATTGTCAATGAACAATAGCAATATTGGTGGTCGGTTATCCATTAGAAAAAGAAAAGAAAAACTCTCCTAAAGAGCAGAGAGAAAACTCTTGAACTGGTGATATATATCTTTTACCATTTGTTCAACTCTTTCGAATAACATCTTAGGCTTATGCATTTAATAAAATTCAAACATAGCAAAGGTATGTTTGTAAAACTAACTAATAACCAAGCTTAAAGCATAGAAGTTACTAGCTGAAACTTTATAAACTAGCTTATTGAAATAAAATTGTTTGGTAAAATTAGTTGTTAAAGTAGCTAATAAATATAAAATGATATTTTGTAGACAGACATATATTCTTCTCTCTTCCTCCCCTCCCCCCTCCCCAACACAGAGAGAGAGGGTATTTATAGTTTTAAAATTTTTTATTAATTTTAAATTATTATTAAATTTTTTTAAACATCAAATAATTTATTAAATATTAAATAGTAATGAAATATATTAAAGTAGTGAGGATAAAAATAGAAGAAAAAAATAAGTTCCAACTAGTAAAGAAGTTTGTTTGCCAAATATCTTGATTTGATTGTAAATGAATATAAGGTAGTTAGTCAAGTAAGTTAAAATAAAATTATTCGAGTTACAAAAAACACTTTAAAAATTTTAATATATAGTTTATAAATTAAATAAATTATATTAATATATCTATTGAATTTTATAAATATTATAAACTTTTATTATATATAATTAATAAACAAAGAACCATTTTAATTAATGAATGCTTTGCCTATTTAACGCATCATATTCAATAATAATAAAAGAAAGCGATGCTAAAGTTCTAAGCTATGCTAAAGTACGTTGAAAGTATTCTAAGCTTGTGTGCTAAAGAAAAATTACACCATAAGTCTAAATCATCCTATTAATCTTTTATTATTCTAAATATTAAATGTATTTTATATTTTAAATTTAAATATATTTACTTTTTCATTTAATTCTTTCTTTACAAAATAACAGAAAGAAATGTACGAAGATATATTATTGCTCTTTGTTGAGCTCTTTTTTCATATTTATGAAATCTTAATTTCTAATTTTATAAAATGCACTCTTGATACCGAGAGCCCTGCCACTCAGCCATACATTTGTCAGTATAAATGTTGTGATCGAGCTTTCTAAACTTCACAAGAGAAAGAGAAAAACCCCATCATAGTTCTCTCTCGCATTATCCTACTCTTATTTTATTCTACTTAGTTAAGATTATTTCTTATCAGCAAAATTATAATGAGTGCTTATTTTCTTACGCTATTTTATGCTCTGCTCCTGCTTTTATCACATGCCTCAGGATTCACTGTGGATTCAACGAGTCAAGTAAAAGTAACGAAGCAAAGTGCAGAGAGGGGGAGAGACAAGCACTGCTCGATTTCAAACAAGGCCTCGTAGATGTCTCTGATATGCTGTCTACATGGAGGGACGATGACAATAATAGCAATTGTTGCAAATGGAAAGGCATTCAATGTAATAAAGAAATAGGTCATGTACACACGCTTCATCTTCGTGGTAATGATACACAATACTTGATTGGTGCAATCAATTTCACTTCATTGATCGACTTGCGAAATTTGGAATATTTGGATCTCAGCTATGGGCTTCTGTATCTCAATCTCCCACAATTTAAGGGCTTGTTCACTAGCTTAAAACATCTCAATCTCTCCGGTTCTTTAGTGGATGAGTGTCCTTCTGAACTTGGAAATCTTCCACAATTACGATATCTAGAGATTGGGAATAATGATCTTTGAAGAGCAACCCATTTCAGATTGGCAATCTCAGATAGCTACAATATCTTGATCTCAGAGAAAATATGCTTTTGAGAGCAATCCCCAGATTGGGAATGTCAGACAACTAGAATATCTTAATCTTGGAAATAACTCTCTTTTTGGAGCAATCCCTTTTTCAGAAAGGTAATCTTCTTATCTTGCATACTCCTCGGTTAAGTGGCAATTTTGGTATAAAGATAAGGATGCAGAGTGGTTGTCTAATCTTCATTCCTTAACAAATCTTGAGTTGAGTTCATTATTTAATCTAGGCTCCTCTGGCCATTGGCCACAAACTATCAATAAGCTTATTCCAAACTTAAGAGAGTTGAGGTTAGTTCAATGTGGCCTATTAGATCCTGATATTCAATTTGTGTTTCATTCTCAGTCAAACTTTTCCCCTTATTTTCACATCCAGATCTCTCTTCTAATATGTTGACATCATCAACACTTCAATTTTGTTCAACTTTAGCCTTAATCTTGAGAGCTTTATCTTTCTAATAATAATATTGCTTTGTCAACTCCTCCTTATCCAAATTTTCCATCTCTTAAGATCCTTAACCTCTCTTTTTAAAAGGTTCAAATAACAGAAAAGGGAATGGGAGTTCCAAGAACTCAAGATGATAAACTTGAGAGAAAAACATATATTGGACAACTTGAAAAATACATTATACAGAACTGGTTTATATATAGGAGATGTTCATCTCTAACCAGCTAGGCACAAGTCAACAAGCTAACTGTAATATAAATATGTTATCCTAACTGAATTGTTATGTGCCTAATATCCCCTGCAAGCTAAAGAGTGAATATTTAACACTCCAGCTTGGAGAGAAGGTGGGTAAAAGGGGAAGGATCCAATGGCTTGGTGAAGAAATCAGCAAGTTGATCAGCAAATGAGATGACTAGTAAGTGAAACAAACATGCTTGTGTAGTTTTTTGCGGACAATGTGGCTATCAATTTCAATGTACTTCGTATGTTCATGAAAACTAGAATTAGTAGCAATGTGCCTAGCAAATTGACTATCACAATAAAGAGAGCTAGTGTAGTGAATGCCTAGTGAAAATCATGAAGCAAAAATGTCAGCCACTACAGTTCACAAACAGTGGTAGCAAAAGTGTGATACTCTACTTCAAAAGAAGAATATGATACAGTGGATTGTTTCTTTGATCTCCAAGAGATTAATGAGTCACCCAGGAACACAGAGTACCCTGTGATGGAGCATCGGGTTTCAAGGCAACTGGCCTAATCAGAGTCACTAAAATCCTTGAATTGGAGAGAGAAAGAGGCAAAAAAAAAAAGGTCCTTGGACAAGAGAGGAATTAATGTATTTTAGAACCTAAATAGTAGCCTGATGATGAACAGTAGTGGGAGAAGCCATAAATTGACTTAGTTGTTACACAGTAAAATTGATGTCAGGACATGTGGTGGTTAAGTAGAGAAGCGACCAACAAGATGATGATAAAAGCAAGGTTAGATAGAGGCTCTGTAGTGGTACGATGAAGGTTGTAGTTTTTACCATCGGAGGAGAGCAAGGTCTGGCAGTAAGTAAACCCAAGTCAGCATGGATGTCAAGTACGTATTTGCGTTGATAGATAGTAATTCCTTTATGTGAGCATGCAACTTCAAGTCCTAAGAAGTACTCGAGAGGACCAAGGTCTTTGATTTTGAAGTTGTGGTCAAGGAAAGCTTTGGTGGAAGTGATTTTTGTTAGTGAAGTGCCTACAAGAATGAGATCATCAACGTAGACAAGGAAAGTAGTAAAGAATTATAGAGTGCTTTAGAAAAAGGTTGTGATCAGATGGGGACTGAATATTTCCTTAAGATAATAAGGAGTTCAACAATTTAGCAAACCACTAATGGCTTGCTTGCCTTAATCCATATAGAGACTTGGTAAGACAACAAACTTGATGTGGGGAGGAAGGGTAAGGCCAGGTAGTAGTTGCATGTATACTTCTTCATTAATGTTGCCATGTAAAAAGGCATTGTTGACATCTAACTAGTGAGGATGCCAGTGTTAAGAGGCTACAATGGCAAGCAAGAGGAGGACAGTGGTTAGTTTGGCTACTAGAGAGAACATGTCATGATACCGCACCCTCTTGTTAGGTTTATCCCTTGACCACCAAGCGAGCTTTGTAACGTTCAATGGAATCATTAGCCTTGTATTTAATGTGATAACCCACCTGCAAGTAATGGCAACTTTTCTTGCAGGTAAATCAGTGAGATACCAAGTGTGATACCATGTTTTTATAACGCATGATCCAATGCATGGTAATTAGATATGTAAATTAGGTGATTAAAATGTATGATTTGTTGTATACGGTGATGGTTGTGCATTGATTGTTTGAAATGCCAATTTGAATTTAGAAAGTTTGAGAAATATGCTTGAACCAAATCGGGTGTGTTGTGAGTGTGATTTTAGGCTTTTGACGAAAAACAGTTGAGTTAGACCAGTTATGGGTTATGGGGAGTGACTTGATGAGTTATGGGCCTCCATTGGCCAAAAGTCCATGTGAGAGCTCTGGGAGGTTGAGGTATAAAAGGAGAAAGGGGAGGGGAGTTCTTTTATTTTTCCATTTTCTCTCTCTCTCTTTTTCTCCAATATCTCTTTAGAAATCTCAAGTCCTAAGAGTGTTAAGAGGATTCGCAAGCCCAGTTCAATATTATGGTGAGAGGAAGATCAATCTGTGGAAGGTTTTAGCTCAAGACACCAAATTTCTTAAGAACCTAAATTCAAATTCACGAACTTTTAGAGGTAAGGGAAGCTTACTTTGATTGCAAGTTGGTTGATTGGTTGTTGCTAAGTGTGATTCTTGTATTGGCTTGATTGAAAACTGGCTAGATTGATTTTATATGGAATTTTGTGTTAGAAATGGGTTTTGATTAGGTTTGAAAGATTTGTTGGTGTATGTTACTTCATTTACAAGTTTTTGCTGAATATATTGCTTTTGGATGTTGTGTACATTCGTTAGATCTTGTTTGAATTGAATTAGAGTAAGGATGAGAGAAAAGATTAGATTTTGGGTTTTTGTTTGAAGAGAGTCACTAAGTCACTCAGGGCCTCGCTGAGCGAGAGTGCCTAGAGCTAAGATAGAAGTGTAGAGTTGAAGATTCGCTGAGTGAGTGTTCTTAAGATAGGATGAATGAGTGAAGAAAAGGGGAGATTCACTGAGCGAGTCTAATACTCGCTGGGATGAATGAATGTTACAAAGTGTGTTGAAATGGTTCGCTGAATGAGACTTATCCTCACTGAGCGAATTGGAGCCCTGGAGATTTGTGACTCTTTGTTTGAGTGTCTCGC
>CM014730.1:9325503-9576261 GCA_004329165.1 Spatholobus suberectus | reverse complement strand
AAATAATTTAAGTAAATTTTGACAATCTATTAAAATAGCCAAATTATATATTTTTTTACATAATTAAATTTCAAATAATTTAATTTAGTTACATAAATTTGAATTAAAAAATAATAAAATAAGTTATGTATTTTAACTTATAAATTTTATTAAAAAAAAGGTTAAAAGATTCATATTAAATTATTTAAAATAAATTAATTATGTTATAGGTTTGTGATTGATGAGTTGAGATATTTGTGTTCTTGAGGTGTGTGACAATACCTACTCATAAAGGTATTGTGTATCAAATTGTAGGGAAAACTCTGCCAAACTATTTCGCAGAGATATTGGGTAAAGTATTAAGTCTTTACCAGATATTAGGAAATGATATTGTGTAAAATATTGTTGAGTTCAACATGCATTGATAAAATATATGAGTTTTGAATTAATGACCATGCTGTGAAAGCATGTGTGCTTATAATGGGAAGTTACAATTTGGTACACTGCGGGATGAAGGCAAGGACCACTGATAAGGTCTAGAGGGTATTGGTATCAAGTTGTGAGAGTCCTATGGTTAGGGTAGCGCCTTGGATGTTGGGACAATCACGTAACCGACTTGATAACTCCGACACCTGCTCAGCATCACCAGGATTGGTGTAGTGTATACCCCTAAGGAGCTACGTGCTCGTTTCTTGAGAAAAATGATAATGATGATGATGTTGGTACCATGATGAGGGGATGCGAGCTCCCAGTCACTTCCCAAATGGATGATGATTGATGATACTCATTAGTGGGGTATGATCCATACAAGTTATGATAGTTGGGTTGTTTCATGATAACTTAAGTCAGACCCTAGGTCCCCCATTGTATTTGTTTGCCAATAATTTGTTTGTTATTTAGGTTGTAGGTTAATCCTACAGATCTTTTGTGAAAATGATTTAGGTTATATATATCCTCTCTCCTTTGCTTTGTTGTTTCTTTCTATTTCTTTGCTCTATATATGTGTTCGTGACATATTATGAAGATGGAGATGCTGATGTCAAAGGTGCTAAGACTGGGAAGAATTCAAACAAGGTGTCATCATAGAAGAATCATCATAACTGTTGTATTACACTTTATGTTCTGTTTTAGGAAAAAGGTGGGATTATGTATAGTCATTGCTGACTTAGGTCCTTTTTGATGGGTAGTTATTTATTCCTCTGTCATGTATCTATTCTACAATGAGGCTTAAAGTAATCATATTGATAACAGATGTATGTTTATCATTGGAATGTATGATGTTTACACTTATCTCGAACATATGTTGTTTTATAATTCCAGAATTACATTGATTTCATATAAAAAAAAACTCTCAATTTAATTAAAATAAATCTAATAAATTGCAGGAATTAGTGTCAATGTGATTAGGTGTCACACATATTACATCGATCGCTCTTGAACAAGGTCACACAGGTTTCATATAATTGCAACGTAGCACACTTCAAAATATCACACTACAGTAGGATACATATGCATGTTATGTTCTTAAATCACTACTCATGCACATATGGTACCAACTTGTCAGAAAGTAGACTAGGAGTAAATCGCGGCCATAAGAAGCGCCATCGATACTGATGCCTTCAGCTTTTACACCCAACGTATGATATCCCCTGGTGACTAGTTAGGGTTGCCCAGTTTTGCTAGTTTGCCCCGGCTACATAGGATTAGCATGGACCATTAGAGTTTTCCCATCTGGACAACAGTCAAGGCTAGGGTTAGACAACCCATCATGGCCTCCACCAGCTAGATTGCTACATACTTTCCTCATCACATGACTCAAATGTTATGATGCATGATCACATACAATGTTTATAGCTTTTCATAGGCTTTTATCATAAAACATTGACACAATTTCATATCACACTCAATTTTCTTAGGGTAAATAACAATCAAAAGTATAAACTTAACAACGTATAAAAAGAAGCAACAATGAATTACAAACTATAAAAAGAAGTTCATAGGCACAAAAAAGGAATAACCAAGGTCATATCCGCCCAGCGAGACAAGGGGATCCGCCCAGCGGTCACACCAAGATCGAACTCGCCGGGTGGGTTTGCATCCTACCGCTTTGTTCATCCCATCTGGTGGACAATGCAGTTGCTCGGTGCCCCTGTGGAGTCCAATTTTCGATAGAAGGTCACCTAGCGGCTATCTAACCTCACCAAGTGAATCTGAGATACGAATTTTAATTTTCTTTTTCCTATTGTCTTTAGCTTCTAAGTACTCCACAACAAATAATTAAATTGTCATCACTCCTTCAATCTTGATAATTGGTCAATCTAATCTATAAACTCTTCACTCACTCACAATCTCCTTAAAACCCATCAAATCCATAATTTAAACATAAAGAGGGGAAAGGTAAATAGATAAACAAGCACAACATAAAAACAAGGAAGGATAGGGGAGAGCACTCACCTTTAGAGGCATGCAAAGGCTAATTCTCCGGTTTCTATTCCTCTTCTTCCTTTTCTTCTCATTCTCCCGACCTTCTTCTTCTTCTATTTTGATGGCTAAACCTAATTCTCGTTCAATATTCTCTTCTTATAACATGTGGGTGGTTATGTGGCTTAAGGGGTTTTAGTCCTTATTGGGCCTTAGATGCTCTTTTGGGTTCCATGATAACATTCCTACTAATTTCTAATACTAAGGTGTTGATAATAATAATAACAACAACACAACACAATATAATAATAATAATAATAATGCTACAACACAACAATAATTATAATAATAATAGCAATAGGAACAACAATAATAATAATGAGAGATATAATAATAATATAATAATAACAATAACTCTTAAGGCGTTTTTTATCTAATAACACATGATACTAAGGGCTACCTCATGGTTTCTTTCTAGTACCTGAAATTTAGGGTGTTACACTCTACATACTTACATCATCGTTAGCTCACATTAACGAAAACGTCACCAACCATTCACACTTGTTTGTGGGATAAGTGGACTACCCTGTTTGAATTGATGATATGCTTTGAAGGACCTACTTGTATAGAGCTTGATGTTGATACTAGACAAATTCATTAGCATGCTAACAAAGGAAAGTTGGTTGGTGCTTCACTGCTAAAAAGAAGACTAAATGAGCAAATAATTAGTCGTTTACAAAGAGTGTCCTGACTCCTAATGATGTTAAAATAAAAATAAATTGCTTGGGTAGACTTTCTATTCCATATTAAAAAGTTTACAAATATTTTCTTTTCATGACCACCATCAGTGTTAAGGCAAAATTAACACTTGTTAACAACATACATAATTCTTCATATTTCTTTTTTTTATTAGCAGCCAAGGATTAGTTTCATGATGCTGGCTTTCAAGTTTTATTTAATTTTACATGATCACTAAACATTTTAGTAGCTTTTCTTTGGAATGCAACTATGCCATTGTCAATGGCAAAATATAGACATACTTGGACAAATTTTTGCTTTGTTCCTTTTATTCAAAATGAACATTTTTAGGAAAAGTGGTTAATGGAAATTCAATAATTCAAGAACAATCTATTCTTTACATCTTATTGTAGAAATTTCTATTAGGACTTGGTTATGCTTTTCTAGAAGATTATCCTCATTAACCATATGATAATTGAATGGCATACTGGCAGCAAAGCATAATTGCACCACGTATGACAACTAGAATGACCAGAGGAAATGGTTAATGTAATGGCAACATCTAGAAAATATTAACATTACTGCATAAATGTAGGTATTTATTTTTCCAGTTTTGACAATTATACGGACCTTGTTTTATGCTTTTTGTCATTAGCCATTAATAAAATGAAGATGTAGTCATCATCTTTAGAGAAGTGTGATCATGTTCTAGGGTTGATGGGGTGCTGATATAACTATAAATATTCAATTTTCCTTATTTTGAACCCCAAGCACAATAAATTTACTATCAGAATCGCAACAATTTAGAAGCAACAAATTTCACACTTATATAACAACCCCCCTCCCTTCCCTTATTTCTTGCCCAAAGAACTAAATCTCTCAAATTGATGACAAGTCTACATTCAAGTAGATTTTACAAATTGGCATGACATCAAGTATAACATAGCTCTTCCTTTAATCTTTTGAATGGCATGACAAAATTGAAGAGAATGTTAAAAGATACATTACCCAGATTATAAAATGGCTATGCACATATTGGAGAAAATTTGGATATTTGATCCCCCATTTATGTGCCATGAACAACATCAAAGTCAAACACGAAAATTTCATCTCTTCTTTCTTTTGGCATAGCCTAATTACATCCACAGAACTACAACACCATCTAAATATCTCAAACAATGCTAGGAGGATACTGACCAATTGCAAATAGCGCTACCTTGGTGATGCTGAGCAGGTGTTAAGTGTCAGGGCTATTAAATAAGCTAGTTAATGGTTCTCCAGCTCAAGAGCACTATCTTGACTATTAGGACGCTCACCACTCAATATCATACTGTCGTAACTGGGGTCACGACTGGATGGCGAAAAAGAAATAAAAATCAGAGGAGTCACCACCAAAGTTTATCAAGGAAAACATATAGAAAAACCCTTTAAAAGAAATGTGGTCTATGAAAGCAAAAATGGGTTCAGGAATCGATTGTGTGTAGGAAAGGTGTTAGCACCCTATGACGTCTGTCATAAGACGGTTATCCCTAATTAAATGTGTAAAATGGATAGCTTCAACAATATTTAGTTTACCCCTAGATTTATTTTATTTACAAATTGATTATCTTTATTTACCAAAAGAATTTTAGAAAAAACATTTATTTTGAAAAGAATTAATTTTTTTATTTTTTGAAATTGACAGGGGTGGACCTCTACTCCTACGTATCCTCAATGCAATGAGGAATAAGACTCATGTATTCTTTGGGTAGAAAATCATTTTGTTGGTTGATTTTTTTTAGTTTTTAATATTTAAAAGGCTTACTCAATAACCAATTTTTGAAGTGTATCTAAAATGGTTATCAAATACACCTTTTAAGGTTCTTGCAATAGCCAAATAGGAAGTGCATCCAAAGTGGATATTACTAAAACCTTTATTATAGAAAAGTTTGTTTTAAGTTTTTAGAATTTTATTTAAAAGGCTTTTACAATAACTAACGAGGAGTGCATCTAACATGGTTATCGTTTCACCTTTTAAGATTTTCATAATAGTCAGATTGGAGGTGCATCCAAATGACTATCATTAAATCTCTTTTATTAATTAAACTTGAATATACAATTTTTTTAAAAAAAATTTATTTAGTGTTTCAAAAGAATGATAATTAAATAAATGATAACCCAATAAAAAATTTATTAGAGAAGAATCAATGCAACAGTAATAACATAAAATAAGAAACCAAGCAGGAGATAAATAATAAAAGATCTACGATGAAGGGAAAAGAGAGAGACCAAGAATTATACCTCCCAAAACTTAGTTAGGCAGAGGATATGATCTCCAAGAGAATTTTCTTGAGGGAGAGTTTTTTTTTTATGTGAGAA
Organism: Spatholobus suberectus; assembly: GCA_004329165.1. Taxonomy (NCBI): domain Eukaryota; kingdom Viridiplantae; phylum Streptophyta; class Magnoliopsida; order Fabales; family Fabaceae; genus Spatholobus; species Spatholobus suberectus. The sequence goes on along the minus strand of CM014730.1, from coordinate 9,570,765 downwards.
AATGTGTGTAATGTCCTATTTATAAGCTTTAGTCTTACTCTACAAGCTACTGTAGCTTGCTGTGGAAGTTTTCTCAAATATCTATTGTTTATGTTTTTTCCTCTCTTTTTTTCTTTTCTTTCTTATTATTTTTTTTGTAATGAAATTGGGCCAAGCCCACCAACCCAAAACCTCTTATTTAGAAATTCTTCTTGTATTAGGCCATAATTGCTTGCCCAACCTTTTCTTATTAGCTTCTATCTTCTCTCATTTTCATTTATGGCTTAAAATAGAATGACCCCAATATTATTATTACTATATTTTTCTTCTATATTTATTTTTTGTTATTTTTCTAATTATCCGGATAAAATTGGGTGTTCACACATACCTCCTATACCTTAATATAGTCCTTACCTTCATCTTATCATACCATGCCTCACTGCAGGGTCCATCATCATCATCAACTTATATCAGATTCCATCAGATGTAAATCTCAACAATATTTTACACAATATCTCTCCGAAAATATCCGATAGAGACTCAGTAATACTTACATAATATCTCTCCAAAGATTCTGCAGAGTGTTCTCCACAATTTGTTTACTAATCTTCTCTGAATAGGTATTGTCACAGACCTCAAGAACACAAATATTTCAACTCATCAACCACAAAGCTATAGTATCACTAATTTATTCTTAATGATTTAATATAAATCTTTTAACCTTTTTTATAAAAGAACTTATTTTATTTCTTTTCAATTCAAATTTTCAAATTTATGTGACTAAACTAAATTAACATTATTTAAAAATTAACTATTTTAAAATATATTATTCGGCTAGTTTAATAATTTACTATAAAATTTACTTTTTATCAAATAATAATATTATAATAAATTCTATTAATTAATTTTCTATTAAAGCTGAAATTCTATAAGTTTCAAAAATTATGTAAAACTGCTGCCTTAAATTTGAATTGGAGACGTATCCATCCAAAATTTTCTTAATTTTATAAAATCTAACAATTTTAATTCTAATTAATATTATTATAATAATATTTGAAATCCTCTTCTTAAACTATTTTACAATGGTGGAATGCCATTCTCTCAAAAAAACTCAAATTAAATTTTTTAACTGATTTAGCATAACTACATTTTATTATAAAATATATTTAATAATTAATTTAAATAAATATTAAAAAATTTCAATGAAAATTTCCTCTAATTTTATTGTGGTGACCGAATGCTAAACTTAGCATTCCAAGCCAAAACTTTTAGCTCTTACACATCTAACCAATTTAAAAATTTTGTAAAATTAACATATAATCTTAATAATTAAAAACATTTTTCTTGTTTATGTTGGAAGTCATTTTACTATAATCTTAAAAGTATACTATTATATGTAAATAAAAACATAATTTAATAATATTAGAATAATATAGTTTGTATATAATATAAAAAAAACTCAATTCGTTTTAATATGGTTATAAAATATATATTTAATTAAAACCGTATGCATGTTTTAATATATATAAAACATAATGTAATTAATTTATATTAGTCCATTACTAATTTAATAAAATTTTAACAAAATATTAATTATATATATATATATATATATATATATATTATATTATATATATATATATATAGGGGAGAGATCAAATAATACTAGTGTAACTTACATTAACTATTACACCATTCAATAACTTTCAATTGAATGATTTTATCTCAAACCCACCGTTGGATTGAAAGTTCCTTTAATATCGATCATATGTACAAAATTTTATATTAATCCAAAATTATTTGATCCCTTAAATAAATCAAAATGGACGTAATATATACTTAAATACTTTTCAAATAGATCAAAATAGACCTAGCACACACACACACACACAATATATAACTAAAATCAATATTTAGCAATAGTTTTAAATTTTAAATATATTATCAATTAATTATATTTATTACTAATAGTAAATGAAAAGATAAATTTGCAACACAATAATAAAAAAATGCCGAATACTATACTGAGTAATCTAATTAAACCAGAATTTTAATTTTTAACTTCCTATTCATTATAAAAAATAATCTGTATATAATAATTAAAAATCACTTTCTAGACATTAAATCTCAGTATGGCTAAAAGCTAATTTTTCATTTTAAACCAAGAATTAAAATATTTTATATTTAATAATAATAATAATAATAATAATTAAGTAATTTAAAAATTAATAAAATTTTACTAATTATATTTTCAAATAACTGAAAACATCTATATAATCATTATTTAACTTTTTATCATGTAAACTAATTTATCTGATACCTAAAATTTTCGTTAATAATATTTCCTATATTTTTCTTTATAAACCCAAAATTGAATTTTAAAACATAATAATTATAAAATTTATGTTAACGCAGTAAAACAGAATAATAATAAAAATTTAATAATTCTTCCTAAATTTTTTAACTGGGCTGAATTAATATGCATACATATATCTAAAAAAATAATTTATTTCATATTAATGACTAATAATAATTAATCAATAAAAAAAATCAATAATTTAATGAAATATCGCAATAAAGTTCAAATATAAATATCATACAACCACAGCAATCTCATGATTATCGTACAAAGATATAATAACAAAAAAAAAAAACTAAATGAGATTTAGGGGTCAAATCTCTCCCGCAAGCTTTTGTGTAAATAAATAATAAGTCAAGAGAAGCTTAACAAGAGAGGGCGAACAGGAAACTTGCACGCAACTAGAAGAATCCACCAAGAAAATAGAATTTTCTTTGCTCCAACCACCAAAAGCTAGTAGTTCTTTGTATTCTACTTGATAAAAATTTGAAAGAAGAGGGTGAGAGAGAAAGTCTCGTCCAGCTAGGAAGAGGAAAAGAGAGTGAGTGGTGCTTTTATTTTAGTTAATTGGATAATTATCTATTGCATTAAATTAGGAAGTAACATGGACTGCTCTTTGCACATGCTTTGTAATGGGACTCCTTTGGCAATAAATGCTTATGGTAAAAAAAACAATAGTAATAATTATGTTTTAAATTTTGATTTTTTTATTGAGTTAATAATCACATACTGACAGTGTAAAGTAGTTTTACATTATTATCCAATTACAAACCATCATTTATTGTAGTTTGTTGACTTTTATAATAAATACTTTAAAAGTCATATTATGATAATTTTAATTGGATGACAGTGTAAAACTTTTTACACTGACAGTTGATGACATTAAACTCTAGTTTATTTACTTCATTCTAGTTTATCTTCATTAGTAGGTTCGTTCGGCTCAATGTTTTTTGGGCTTTGATTTTTGTCCAGCCCAGCATGTCTAAGAGTAGTCCAAAATTTTCTTTTATAAATATATTTCATATTTATTTTACTAATTTCATTTATTTTATTATATTAATTATCTAAATCAATTATTTAAGTCTAAAATTACAAAATAATTTAATATATTATAATTATAACCGAAAAATATTACTAAATAATTTTCCCTAGAATTTTGATAAATCATTGGATCATTATTTAACTTTTTACTGTCTATTAGGGGACATTTTTCGTCTTTTTACACTAAAATTTTGAAAATTTTCAGAAAAATTTCTTAAATTATATTTATTATATTTCTAACTTAAAATTATATTATTGTTTACCTTCTACTAAGATTTTTAATTTATTAGGTTTTATTTATTTTGATTAGGGAAGAAATTGTCATTTTTACAATTGTTTGTATTAGTTTCATAAAAATAAATAAAAATTCTTTTTCTAAGTTTTCCAATATTCCAGACCCCAGCTGTTCAGGTCAGAATCTTGAAATTATATCTCATTTTATTAAACAAAAATATTAAAAATAGCAAAAGTTCATAATCCAATCAAATAAATATTTAAATAAAATGAGGATGCTTCAGAAGTTTCTAGTCTAATCCATGTTACGGGTTAGAAAATTACGCACACCAATGACATGAAAAAGAGGGAAAACGAAACCACACACACACACACAAAGGAAAAATGAAAACTAATCTAAAATGTCTTAAGCTATTGGTCTTCATTTAAATTTTTTGCAGATGCACATTACATCTCAAATCTTATATGCATTATTTAAAAAATGAAAAACATGTAAAGAGAGAAAAGTACCAATTTTTAAAAAATGTTGGCCCTTAGATTAATGTAATAGAAGCTAAAGTGAGGTATGCTTCCAGATTTCAGTGATGAAAGGCGGTGCTCTACATAACTGTGCTTCATTGGCTGTCGGAGAAGAGTGATTGTCGGTGGTTGGCACTTTCATCTATTGTTCCTCTTCATCACCAAGCTGCTGGCGCATTTCTTCCAAATTAAGTAGAAAATTTAGAGTAGTGCCGAAGTAAAAAAATTATTTATGGAACACATTCAAAATACTGCTGCTTAAAATTTAATTTCAGAATGTATTAAAACATTTTTTCCCAAAATTGAATACTAAATAAAGAAAATCCCGGCGTGAAGGCTGCAGGAAAAATTGTCAAATAAGGTTGTTATTATGTTTACATTCACGATTTACGAATGCTAAATTTTACATTCTTATGTTTGATATTTGAGGTACGTAATCAGCACAATTTGCATTTACAAACTTTCAATGTTGTTTCAACATACAGTGCTACCCTTATCAATAGGCCCTCCAACTGCATTGTTGACTACAGCCATTGGGCTAACAAGCTAGGGTCATATTCCTGAATTCAACAGTAGCAGCACAGCAATTATGCACATAGTTCAATGCCTCAACCTCACCCACACGGCCACCTTGCACCTCTCTTGTAAACCATATAAAAAAAAATATTGTTATTGAGATGTAAAGTTGCAATGATCTAAATTTCTTTGAACATATTCTTTTATCAATCTTTTGGCGAATTTCAAAATTTTTATGCCAAATCTTTGTCATGGGAACATGTAGGCCTTACGGTTGGACTTTGGAAGATATGCGGAGCCACTATAACTTGTTCACCATCGATTTTTATTCCAGACAAAATAAAAACTTAACAAGAAAATACAAAAAAAAAATCTAGTTATATTGAAAATCTATTTATACAAATATAATATCTATCTAGCTATCTATCTATCAATAAATATATATATATATATATACATATACATATACAGATACACACAGTATATACATATACACATATATATACATGTATACATGTATATATACATGTATATATATATATTTTCAATTTAATAACATAATATGGTCACATTATATTTAATCAAAAAGACCACAACATTAGTAATAATAATTTCACTAATCTGCAACATAATACTATACTTTCCAGCGAAATTTATAAAATGCAGATATTACTCAGTAAAATATTTTCATAAAATGTGCATTGCTAATGTGAGTGATATAATGAAGGTTTTTGCAATTAGTTTATCCCAATCAGAGTATGGAATCTAGACCAAACAGAAACAAAACGTCTAGCTTATCAAATGATCAAAATCTCCAAGCTTGGACCTGACCAAAGCCACTTCATTAGCCCAAAACTAATGGCCATCGTCATCCAACCCGCAACCAAATGAAACACTACAACCTCAATATTGGAGCATTGATCAACACCCTGCCAATGCCCAACCAAATGGCAATGAAGCAAAGCTCACAACAACCATAACCACTCTAAGCCCCATCTTGTATTCCTTTATAAAGAAGATTGCAAGCAATGGCACCATTGCACCAACAAATCTGGCTAAAGCTGAGGCTGTTGCTGCTTTTAATGGATTTGGCAAACTTTCTTTTGTTTCATTAATATCTCTTCTTCTCTCTCTCTACTGTTTCTGCTTTCCTTCTCTCTCTTCATTTGAGCAACCTTCTTGTCCAATTTAGAGGACACAGACTGAAATTTCATCATGGCTTGGCTAAAAATCAAAGATACCGACAATAGAGACCCTAATCGGATCATGGCCTTAATGTCTTGGTTGATTACTCCAACACCTATCATTATAGATGCTGTTGAGACCATCCCCAAAAAGGCTTTCAAAACAACAGCATGCAACCTGTGTGAAGTCTGTAGAAAGAAGAAAGAAAGGAATAAAGGCCAAAAGAGGAGTAACTTTTCAAGGAAAAAAATTCCTGTAACAAAGATCAAAACAAAGGTAACTTTTGGTGTGAATGGTCAAGGAAGAAGAGTTTTCAAATCTTATTATGTTTTGAAGCAAATAAGGCATTAGAAAATAAGGGACAAATAAAGTTATACTCCAAAAACATGTCAAAGACCTAAACAACATTATTTTAGGGTTTTTAAATTTAAAACCTATATCATAGTTAGATGCTATAGCATGCAACAAGCAGCTATTTTGGCTGCTATAGCAGCCATGATGGCCGCTATCGAAAACTAATCTACTATGTTGAATCCCATAGCAGCCCAGGGCTGCTCTACTCTGTTAGTCCACTATTATTGACTACTGTGCACATATACATAACAAGAGTGAGATTGTAAACACCATCACCTCACGGTGCTTGCAAGAAACTTTGTGTGCATCCCATAAAGATGCAGACTCCAGAACAATATCACAACAACCCGGCAAATAGGCTGATCAAATTCATTATACCTGTATGGATATGCACAGAAAGACACAAACAGTCAAAATAATAACAGGTATGATTTTGTCCAAATAAAGAGGGCATAATTTTATGCTAAACAAAATAATGATTTATCTTGATAAAGTTTAATTTTATGCTGAGTCGAACAAGAAAAGGCATGTCTTAACAATTACATGAGTTGCTATAATCAGATGCAAATCATAATAGGAGTAAATACAATTTGTACACATTGTTGCAACTCAAATATTGATGCCATGTATATTAATAGAAAATTAAACAAAATCATAAAAGGGCATAACCCAATTTATAAGCAAAACAAAAGTGTCATTCTTGTGTGAAGAATAAAAAACTCTATAGGTAAATTTGTGAAGGGCCAAGTAAATTGATGTTTGCGAATGGAAAAAGTACATGATATGCACCTAGAACCTACCTCACAAGGGGAGATTTTATGTGTTTTTCCTCCTGGGCTTTCAATTTAGCACAAAGCAAAGCCTTTTCCACATTTTGTGCATCCATATTCTTGTTGCTTGGAAGAGAAGTGTAGTGTATAGGAAAACAATTGGCAAAGGAACAAACTTGTGTTGAAACTGCAACACCCAAAACAAAGTTAAATCAATAATCCTTCATTACCTCAAAAAAAAAAAAAAGTTTTGCTAATTACAACAAGCATTTTATGCCATACTGGTTTTGCTTTTGGTGATAGGTTCAAAACCAATTTTGAACCAATCAGTGACCAGTTTAAAACTAGTTTTGAACTAGTTTATCCAGTTTAACAAGTAAAAACCAGTTCAAAACTAGCTCAGAAATAGTTTTAAACTAGTTGACTATTATTGTTTATTAACACCAGCAAAAATAATCGTTTAAAACAAGATTCTTTGCAGATTTCAATTGCACTGGATGCTTTCCTGAAAAATTCATATTTATTTTCATAACCAAGACTAGTGCAGCAACTCATGTAATTATTATAATGGAAAAAAAAATTCAGAGATAGAAGTAACGCTCATGTGATCCATACAATGAATATTAAATAGTAAATAGTAACTTAAGCATTTACATCACCTGAAACAACAAGATTAAAATTAATTGAAAAGACAAGAGCAACATCCTATAACATTGATGACACTACAAGAAAGCATTCTTATAAGGCATCCAAAGTGAGGAAAAATACTCCTATCACTTGTTCTAATGGAGTAATCCTAATCGATTCAAATACAGGCAGCAATCACTTGCCAATGCTATATAAAAACAGTACAAAATGATTGGGTCACAATATGCCTAGGTCAGTAATGCAGTCAAAGTGTAACTATTGAATTTTAAATCCCATCCTGACCATTAAACAAACAACAAATTGTCCACAAGATCAAGATGGTGTCCATCAAGACAAGTAACTTGACAGAGATACAATCTCTAGTCTTAACTTTATATAATTTTTACATAACTTGATAATGCTACACAGAAATTGTACATAATTTTTTTTTACACATTCAAAAACACATTTGATGCTCACACATGTAGAGAATATTATATAGTCATGCCTAATACATTGTCACACTTGATTCCACTTTTTTTGTGCCAATTTTGATGCCCACCGCATACCACAGAACTTTATCAAACATAAACATCAAATAGGATAGAATTGCGAGAATGGTACAATATATATATATATATCTTGGCATTTTCTGAAGAAGGTAGGAACGAAATCAAATGAAACCTAATCCAATCACTGTATAATAGGGATAGGCATGAACCATAAATGAAAAACAGATTATGAAACAAAAGGAGGAATTTTCTACCTCAAATTTGGTTCACTACCTCTCCTCTTCTACCTCCTCAACAGTGTAGAGACAACAGCGAAATGAGTGGATTTTGATGAAATGTATAGAGATGTTTTATGCTTTATATGCACAGATGGATTGAGTCTAGGGTGAGAGGAAAAGTTGGCTGGAGTGATCATTATTTAAATGTGTTAAATGGGTTGGCAAAGTAATTTTGTTTTTTTTTTTTTTTAAATTTAAATCCACGTGGCTGGTAAAGCAACTGTCACACTCTTTCACTTTTCCCCTTCTGAATGTTTCCTTTGATTGAGAGTAGATATCGGAGACTGTTGAACACAGTCATTGTGCGTATGAGAGGACAATTGTGAGGTTTTTGGAAGTGAGTTCTCAAGGCAAGACGGAAAGGAAGATCATTATGAAAGTAATGACACAGAAAAAGGGGAATGAGGTAAAATGAAAAAATTTCCATTTATAGGTTGTTGAAGTCTGCCAGTACTATAAAAAGGATTATGAAATTTCCTAAATTAAACACCTTAAAGTGGAATGACTATTCTTCTCTGGGTATATAATTTGTTGTCAAATGTAATGAACTTTTTTAACTATAATAATATTAAATCTGTAAACTATACCAGTAGTTTTATTAATTAACTGTTAATAATAGTTAAATAACACTATAATAAATATTTAAAATATATGAAATATATTTTAAAAAATAATAAAATATTGATTAAAATTTATAACATAAAAAGTTATATATATATATATATATATATATATAGATATATTATTCAAACAAATGTAAAATAAATAATAATAACACTAATGATAAATGTAAATAATACTAATAAAATATTAAAAATATAAAATGATAATAAATTGATAATATATTCTTAAGAAAAATTAAAAAAACATAACTACAATAATATATAATAACCTATAATATAAAATATTAGAAAAATAATATCAATAAAAGGAAAATAAACATAGTAAAAAGTCACACATAATAATAAGTTGATATTATAAAAATAAGAAATAATAAAATAATATTATAAAATAGAAAAATTTTAAAATATTACTGAAAGATATAAGATTTTTTAATAGATGAGAAAAATATAAAATAAATTATTTAAATCAAAATACATCTACCTTATTGTACATTGTGTAAAAATTAAAATTTTAGGAATTAAATTCAAATTAAGATTAAAATAATCTTAAAATTCAATTTATCTAGAATAGAAAAATAAATATTTCTTAATAATACTAAAATAATATCATAATAAATACTTAAAATAACATAAACATATTTAACATAATAAGAAAAATGTAGATTAATATTTATAATATAAAAAATTCTATATATATATGTATATTTTAATTTGAAAATAAATGTAATATAAATAAAAATAATATTAATAATGAATTTAAACAATACTAATAAAATATAAAAAAATTCAAAATAATAGTAAGCGAATATTATAATCTTAAGAAAAATTAAAAAATTGTTACTATAATAATAATATAATAATAATCTAAATTGAAAATAATAGAAAAATAATATTACAAAAAGAAACAAACATAATAAAAAATCAGATAGAATAATAAATTGTTATTATAATAATAAAATAATAAAATAGTATTATAAAAATTATAAAAGTAATGTAAAATAAAAATATTTGTACTTGTGCATCACATGGGTACCAAGTCTGGTTAATTATATTTATATCATATCATTTTATATCTTGTTATAATGAGTATTTGTCCTACAAATGAGTTTGCCATATATATAAGGTGTATTGAGAGTATACGAGCATAGGAAGAGTTAAATTTAACAATATAGGCATGTTAATAGTACAGGCTCTTGGTGCCTACCTCCAATCCACACGTGTATTCACCAATAACCCAAATCCAAAGGTAGGGAAAAAATTTGGAAATGGAGGAGGGAGAGGAAAATCCATGAATGGATCCCATATAGCGAAGGCATTGGGATCCCAAAATTTGAAATACACAATACTTCATTCTATAATAGAGTAAATTATTTCTCTTTATTTGTTTCATTTCACTTTTTTATTTTTTTGTTTTGCAGTCATTCACATGATTACATAAACAGGTTGATGAACAATAACTATATCCTAGTTGTGAGAACTTCTCTAAGTTAACATTTATCATTCAACTATTCAATATCAAATGTCACTTTGACTTGAGTGTAAAGCATGATAAAGCATCAAAATTATTTGAAATTATTATAAATCAGATAAATATCATGAAGAAAGAATAAAAAGTTGGAGGAACTGTATTATGCTAATTTAGAAAAAACCAGATTTGGCTAATAAAGCTGTACAACAACAATAGAAAAAACAAACTCAAACAGCCACATTCCTCATATCCTAAAAACGTGGAAGAGTAAGCCAACACAATAAGAAACTGACAACTGATGACTAATTGATAACTACCCACAAAACAAAACTAATAAAATATCTAACAATTCCTCCCTTAAATTGAAAGCTACAAGCATTCAGTTTATTTCAATTTTAGAACAAACCCCTAATTGTTCTCACGAGCTTGAAGAAAACATCTAGCTTGAGTGGTTTAGTCATCACATCAGCCAATTGTTCTTTAGTACCACATTGCACCAACTCCAGAGTATCAGCCTTGTAAGCTCTTGAAGAAAATGAAAATGTACATCTATGTACTTACTGCGACCATGCATTACAAGATTTTTTGAAAGTTTGAGTGCAAAACTGTTGTCACTATAAATAACAGTCATTTGTCTTGTTTTTGACCGAACTTTCCTAATATCTTTTGCAGCCAAACTGCCTAACATGCTCATGAAGTTATAGCAATAAATTCTACCTTAATGGTGGAGAGACTAACTATAGGTTGCATTCTTGATGACCATGATACAACTCCTGAGCTTATTAAGAACACATAGCTTGAAGTGATATTTCTATCTTCCAAATTTCTTGCATAATCACTGTCTGTGTAAGCAAGAAGTTCATCATCTCCCCCTTGCTTATAGAAAATTCCGAACCTAGTTGTTCTCTTTTCTCCATTTTAACTTGGGCTATTTCTCGCCTTTTGTTGTAGTTATCATAGATTGTGCATGTATCTCCTCAAAGTGTAAAGCATACCTTTCTCCATTATTTGGCCAATGCTCAAGAGATTTTCTCTAAGATTGGGAGCAAGTAAGACATCTATGATGAGTCTCATACCTTTCTTTGTCTCCACCATGGCATTGCCTTTGCCTTTGGACTCCACCATGGTGCCATGTCCTAGTTGAACTTTTACTTTGACAGAGTTATCAATTTCCTTGAAGATGCTTCTATCGTTTGCCATGTGATTGCTGCAACCACTATCCAAGTACTAGCTTCCATTTGTTTCATCACTTGAATCTCGGAAGCATAGAAACGATGCTGCTTACTGTCGTGCTCTTCAACAAAATTTGTTTGATGTTTGTTTTTGTTGCGACAGTTCTTCTCTACATGTCCAAATTGCTTGCAGTACTGACATTGTCGCTTTCCTCGATGCCAACAATCTTTCTCCAAGTGACTTGTCTTCTTGCATATGCCACATGGAGGATATTTATCTTGATTGGTCGTAGAGAATCTTCTAAAATTTCCTTTATTTTTAGGAATTTCTTCACTATTTTTCTTCCATCCATATTCTTTATTTTGAGACTGTAATTTAAGCTTTGATTGAAAGGCATTTTTGACAGAATCTACATCATGCCAACTCAATCTTTGCTCATATGCTTCAAGAGAGCCCATTAGTTCTGTCACCAACATGGTAGATAGATCTTTGGTTTTCTCAATTGTGGTTGCGATCGTATCATGCTTACACTACTACAAAATAGAGTTTTTAAAACAGGAATTTAAATTGGCTTTTTCGAGTTCGATTTAGAAAAAAATGCAGTAGCATTTTTGTAAATAAGTGAAAACTTTTTAAATCAGTTGTAGGAGAACTAATTTAAAAAGTTTCACATTTTAAATTGATTCTCATGCAACCGATTTAAAAAGCTCTTTTTAAATCGGTTCTCTTGTGACCGATTTAAAAAGTCTTTTAAAATTTTAAATCCCTCTTCTTTAAAATCTCAAATCACACAAAGTTTAAAGTCACTGCGCAAAGTAAAGCCTTCTCCTTCAACAGCAATGTCTCCCTTCAAACTAGCCATCGTAGAGAACGAAAATAAAAATGAAAATGTCTATGACAGCGACCGCAACAGTGTTTTTGTCTTCGACGTTCCAATCTCTTGCCACCAACTGAGATGTTGTTAGAGGAAGGTTACACTCTTTGAGCATGGCAATAGTGAGTAGTTGTTGCAATTTCTCTTTTGCTTTGTGAATTTGTTGGATCTCGTTTAGATTTGGTTAGATTTGTGATGATTTTACTTTTAGTTCATAAGTTTGCTCATGAAGTTTAGCAGTTAGGATTATGAATCAAGAGTAGGAAAGCTTGATCTTATTTGTAGAAAATGAATTGATGAATCGGGATTGGAAAAACTAGTTGAGTTGTGGTGCTATGATGTTTGATTGTAGATAGTGGTAGCCTTCTTTTAACTCAGTTATGGAATAACTGAGTTAAAAATACTTTTCTAAATCAGTTCAATATCTGATTTAAAAAGTTCCCATTTTTAATATCGGCTGTATCTAAATCGGTTCATCAACCGATTTAAAAAGTCATTTTTAACCAATTTTAAAAGTGTTCTCTGCACTAGTGTTATGGGGAATAGAAATTAAAATTTTCTCAACAATTCTCTTGGTTAACTAATTGTTTTATCCTAGAATAGTAATCTTTTATGATCTTGGACTCCATCATTTTTATTAATTCAAACTCACGTCGTAGAGTTTGAAGTTTAATAGCATGTACCTTAGCACTTCCTTAAACTCCTCTTGTAGTGTACTCCATGCTTCTTTAGCACTTGTGGCACCCATTATTCTTGGAAAATTGTGTCAGCTGTAACACCTTGTTTTCCTAATGCATGATTAAGTGTTTTAATAACTAAAAGTGAAACTTAGATATGTAATCTAGGTGATTAAAAGAAATAAATGAATTGTTGCTCTGTATGGTTTGCTGTATGTGATGATGGTTTGGTGTTGTCTATTTGAAATTCGAGTTTGATTTTAGGGAATTTGAGATATGTGCTTGAGCCAATCTAGATATGTTGTGAGAGTGATTTTGGGCTTTTGAGAGAAAATAGTTACGTTAGACCAATTTTAAGATAAGGGGAGTTGCTTGGTGAGGTTTGGGTCTCAGTTTGCCAAAAGTCTGTGTGAGAGCTCTAGAGAGGTCGAGTATATAAAGGAAGAGGAGGGAGATTTCCCCCATTCTTTCATTTCTTTCTCTCTCTCATTTCTCTCTCATTCCTTCTCTCTCTTCTCTATTTCTCTCTAGATTTCTCAAGTTAGTTAGGGGTGTCAAAGGTTTCTCAACCCCAATTTCATGTTCTTGAGTTGCAAAGGGTAGATTTCTTGGAAGATTGGCTCAAGAGTCTCTTTTTCTCACATCCTCATCTTCCCAACTTTTAGATTTGGAAGCTTTAAAGGTAAAGGAAGCTTACTATTGCTTGATTTCATGTTTATGGTCATTAATATGTTGATTTCTTGCCTTGGAATGGATTGATTTTGGTGAAAATCTTATGTATGAAGTTTTGAAACAAAATGGGTTTTTGGAAGGGATTTTGAGATTTAGAATGTTTTGTGCCTAAATTTGTTGTGTAATCAATTAGAAATGTATTAAAAGTGTTTAGAATTGATTTGGAATGATTGTATAGCAATTAAAACCAAAGGGATTAAAGAATCAAGGCCAATATACCCTGTTTGCATCGCAGGTGGCACCGGGCAACAACCCTTCCCACTGGGCGGCCCTTTCTTGCCGGGCGATATTTTCACCCTGTCAAGCGATGTTCAGCCAGAGCCTAAAAAAAAAATGGGCCTCTGGTAACCTGTTGCCGAGCGGCAATGTTGTGCCATTGGGCAGCTGTGAACAAAAATTTGATTTTTTTTTTAGTTGAGTGAGACTTGGATCCAAGAAAGAATGTGAAAGATAGTTGGTTGCCTTGGATTTCATGTTTAGATGTAATCCTTTGAAACATTGGAAAATAAAATGTTTAGATTAAAAGAAAGATAAATTCTTACTGTATGCTTGATTTTAATGATATTTGTGTTGTTATATAATGAATGGTTATGAATGATGTTGATGGCTTGTGATGTTGTTGGATATGGGTTGACATGGAAGGCTGCTTAGATAGGACCTCCACATGTTGTTGTTATTATTCCAAACTTGGTTCTTGATTTTCTTTATTATTATTATGGATTGGTTTGATAAAATGTTAGAAAATGGTAATTGAGTGGAAAGTTGTTCAAGTAGAGCCTCCATTAGTTGTAATATGTTGTGATGATGAGATATCTTACTTGTTGACCATGCAAAAGGCTAGATTGGGCTTGCAAGGAGTTGGTAGTGACTGGTGGACCACAGGTGGTGCTGAGTAGGCCACGTGGTATTATGTTGGTACATATCTATGTATGGATATTGATGAATGACTATGTTTAAGTTATTGTGGTGAGTCATGCATTTGCATGCATATGTTGTTGGTTGAGGTTGTATGGGCCTCATGCCATATGTGGGCAAGCATAGAAGTTGGGGTGAATGGAGTTGTGGCTCAGCCAGGCCTCTAGTCTAGTGCCTGGATAAGAAGTGGAGTCTGAAAAATGGGCTTAGGGGATAAGTGGATGGATAAATCCCGCAGAGGGCTAAGGCAGTGCAGGCTTTGTGTCGCAATATACCACTATCCACATTCACTTATCTTGACAACCATAAGTTTATCCATTGATCAGAGTTTTGGCAATCCCTGAATGGTGCTTGGAAGGCCATGGTAGCGGATAAGACCTAGCTGATCACCCAAAATGTAGTAAATCTCTCGAGAGTCGTGTCATTCATGCATTGACATATTGATGTTGAAAGTATGGTATGTATGTAGTGATTTTGTGGAAACTTATTCTTTTGTGATTTTGATTTCATGTTTGCTGTACGTGGAGGGTTTTATGAAAGAATCCTTCTCTATTAGATATGTTTATTTATTACGTAAGCTTACCCTTGTCTTGCTGTTTTGTTTTGGGTTATCATGGTTGCTGTTGTTGCTAGTATGGTTATGTGTGTTGCTATGACTGTGATGATCACGTCATTTTGACGTGGGAGCAGAGGGAGAGGCTTCAGCAGATTCGGTTTCCCATAGCTGAGGGTGGATGTTTCCAGTTAGCGTTTGAAGGCCCTTGTGGGTGGATCTTTTGAAGAGATCCTTTTGGTTTTTTTTTCTTTTGTTATGTATTTTATAGTTGACCAGCTGTAGGGAGTTTTGTTTTTTTGTATCTCCCGTGGTTTTGATATTTTGGGCTTGTATATTGTATAGTGTAATATCATATATGTATATTTATATAGCATGTTGATTACTTAATATTAAATATTTTATAAATGTATAGGATTGTATGGAATACTGTAGTGACAGGGGATTGTTACATCAGCTACTGCTTGTTGCAAGATAAATAACACCCTTGAATCTTTCTGCTTTTTTTCCTTTAGCTCTTTTTTTTTGAGTTGTAGTAAAAGTAGAAAATTCGTGGTAGCAATGAATCCATCTTCTATAATATCCCATAGATCTTGAGAGCAAAAAAAATGATTTCATTTTAATGCTCAAAAAATCATAATTTTCTTTAGTAAAAATAAGGACACGAATAGATGAGAGTTGAATAGTATTGGCCATTGGTTAAGAAAAAATTATGGGATTGGTAGAGAATAAAGTAGGATGTTTTTTGAAAGTGTAGTTGGATAATATCTCTACGTCCAGTAGATGATTGAATATTAGAAAAAATGTGTAAAGGTGTTGAATGATATAGTAGTTGATAGTGAATGATAGCAAGGCTTTATTTGATAGTTGGAAATGCTTACTATAATTGATGATACAATTGTCTATTTATAGGCATGCAAGGAAAGTTCTAGAAATATCTAGACTTTTTTTTTTCGAGTTTTCTTTACTTTTCTCTTATCTTTTCTTTTCCTAAAGCTACATTTCTATAAGTTTCTAAGTTTTTCTAAATACATTATGAATATTTTACAAGAGTATTCTAGAATGTTCTTTACTTTTCATATACATATACTAATACTACACTCTTCTAGAAATTTGTGGCACATTCTTTCATTTCTTAATAAATTCAAAGGAACTACCCCAAGCAAATATCCAACTTCTTTTGGTATGTCACCTACTAAATTATTACATGAGAGATCAATGCTCATAAGAATGAATTCAGGATTCCTGAACCCCTATTCCACACCTTTCCACATGCATGTTATATAAAGTAAATAATAACTAATGCCAACAAAATCATAATTTGCATGGTAAGTACTATTGTACCAATATGTACTACTTTGAGTTTCACTTCTATTGATGCTCTTTTCAAACATTGTAGTAAAACTCTTTAAGCATGATGGAATTCCTTTTGATAACTTATTCCTTGAAAGATCCAATAGTTAAATACCCTTTAAATAACAGAGTTGAATAGGAAGATTTCTAGAGAAATGATTTCCTCCCGTGCTCAAGATTATCAATTGTTGCATGTTTTCTCCAACCCATGATGCTATTGGACCAGACAACATTTTTTCACCCATATCTAACATAATTAAATCCCTGCAATTCTTCAAAGTGGAAGGCAATTCACCCATTAAACTATTGTTATAGAAAACCAAGACTTCCATTTTAACAAGGGTGCCCATAGACATAGGAATTTTCCCTAACAATTTGTTGCTGCTTAAATCAAGAAACAGTAATTGGTTTACAGATTTCCAACAATCTAGAAGTTATCCCTTTATTTGATTGCTTGATAAATCAATAGTGGCCAAGTTTACAACTGTGCTTTGGTACATAAGAATGAAAACAAATTTGATAATTTATTTTTAGAGAGCAAAAGCTCTGAAGTACTTGGCAAAAACTGTCGAAACTTTATTCTCAAATTGGTTCGAATTTAGCATTATAAACAGTCTTATAAAAAGCTTCAATGGTCTATTAGGAATTGCACGTGCAAGATTGTTGTGTGACATATTCAACATTAACATATATTGCAATTTATTCCATAACCATTCTGGTACGAAATCATTAAGCCCATTATCGGAAATATCTAGCCACTATAAGAAACTTTGAGTATGGAGCCAACTAGGAAAACTTAGACCTAGCTTGCAAGATGCTAGTCCCAAGATTATTGATTGGAAAGAAGGGACTAAGTTAGAGACAAATTTTAAAGACAACAAGTTCTCTGATAAGGATAAGTATTCCAATTTCAAAAAATTAGAAAGATGAGATTCAGTGACGTCACCCTCTAAAGAATTCCCCTCGAGTATAAATACTCCAACTGAGATAGTAATCTGATGCTTTTAGGTATCTTGCCAGTAATTTGGTTATAAGATAAATCCAAAGTTTGAAATACATGTCTGTTGCACCATGAAGAATTTTGAATGAAGCTAGAAATTTCCCCATTCAACTTGTTACATGAAAGGTATATGCTCTGTAATCTGCACATGTTCCCAAAAAAAGATGGAATCTTACCTTGGAGTTTGTTATGGGTGAAAGAAAGAAATTCAAGCGAATTCATTACTTTTCCAAATCCATCTGGAGTGGGACCTTGTAATGAGTTACCATCAAGGTAAAAGGTATGAAGATCAGTGGTGAAGTTAAAAAGCCAATAAAACACAACAGATGATTTCAACAAGTTATGGGAGAGATCAAGGTGGAAAAGAGAAGATGAAGAATTCATTGTGGAAGTAGATGAAACAAGAAAACTTCTATCCAAAAGAATGCAATTTTGTGGATGAATTTCTTGTAGTTTGGAGTTGGAAATAAAATTGACTTCAAATATTAATGATGTTAGATTATTAAAAGTATTAGGCACATAATAATTCTATTAGGATAATATATTTGTATTACCATTAGCTTGCTGAGTTGTACCTAGCTGGTTAGAGTTGAACACCTCCAATATATAAACCATTCTGTTTAATGTATTTTTCAAGTTGATCCAATATATGTTTTTCTCTCGAGTTTTTTGTTCTTGAGTTTTGGAACTCCCTTTCTCCTTTTTGGTATCTGAACCTTTTATAGTATCAAAGCAAGGGTGGATGCCATTGCTCTGCTTCTACTCGCACCTCTGATTCTTGGATTGTTTAGACAAAGGATGAAACCCTCATTTATTTTTATAATAACAAATAGTCCAAAACAATCTTTTAAGCTTAATCGTCTAGTTACTCGTTATATTGTCTATTCACTATTGTTTGATCACCTAATCATGCATCGTCTTTATCCTTCTTTAAAAGATTCAGTAACTAACTTCTTTTAGACAAACCTTTAATAATCTATGCACTACAAGTATGTAAAAGCATAAACAACCTCGAAAGAGATGAAATCTATATACCTTCTCTTGAGAATAGTCCTTTTTACGCGTAAAATAAGGAATAAGTGTGCGGATGTTAGTACAGGGAAAGTAGATACATCCATTGCTACAAGATTGAGTACGAGAAAGGATAAGATAAGTAGACTGCTTTATCTTATCAAGGTGACAAGCTGGTGAAAGGCATTAAATGTTGTATTTAATGCTTCAACGACTCTTTTACACCAGATGAAGGATGTCTTCTATGACAATCTCAATGGATACTTTTTGGGAGATCATTATAAATATAAGAAGAGACCTCAGTCTCAGTTGTTGATCAATTGATAGGTCTTGAACTGTTGAAAAGCTCTCAACTTGTAATTTTCGTATACGCTGTCTATAAATGTTTTTCACTAAACTTCATTGCATATTCGACTGATAGGACGTTAAACTAAGTGAGATAACTCATGTTCAACTTTTTTCTCTAAGAAATTGGTAAAAGCCTGACAAAATTTTGATTCAAAGAATACTTGGGTTTTTTGCTTAGAAAGGTAAGTCAAAGACTACTTGGGTTGAGTCTAAAGAGGCTTGGTTAAAAGAATACTTGTAACTTGTTTAAGTTAGTAGGACTTGGTTATTGCCAAGAACTAGATGTAGTATTTGGGGTGAGACGAACCAGTATGATATGTTTCTTCATTTGTCTTTCCCTAAACAATGTTTTAAAATTATCTTGTTTAATCCTTCAGATGATATGTTTTTAAAAGGTTTTTGTGAAAATTTGCTATAACATAATTCAACCCCCTTCTTGCGTTATTTTTGCGTTTTACATGGATTGATCATGGCTCAAGATCCAACTCAGAATATCTTAAGTCCTTATTATCTTCATCTAGGAGAAAATCCTGGAATGATTCTTGTTGCCCCTACTATGAATAGAATGAATTACTACTCTTGGAGCAAAGCCATGTGAAGAGCTTTATCCACAAAAGAACAAGTTAAAGTTCATCAATGGTTCAATCAACACACCTGTAGAGAATGATACACTTTACGAAGCTTAGGACAGATGCAATATCATAGTGGTTTCCTAGATCAATAGAACCCTATCTTTATAGATAGCTTAGAGCACAATTCACATTGATAGTGCCAAAGATTTATGGATTGATTTGAAAGAAAGATTCACAAAAGGTGATTATTTCAAAATTTCTAATTTGGTACAAGATATACATTCAATTAAATAAAGAGACTGAAATGTTTTTGATTATTTCACAAATTTAAAGATCATTTGGGATGATCTGGAATCCGTTAGACCAATACCTCATTGCACTTGTGAGACTAATTGTAAATGTGATTTGATGACCACTATGAAGAAACATAAGGACTTGGAATATGTGATTTGCTTTCTAAAGGACTTAATGACAGTTATAACATTGTTAGAAGACAGATTTTGTTGATGAATCCATTGCCACCAATAAACAAAGTCTTTTCCATGATTTTGTAGCAAGAAAGGCACTCTCTTGCTAGCATCTTAGGGGAACCAAAAGCGTTGGCTAATTTCATAAAATCTCCGAAGCAAAATCGTGAACATACCAATTATGGTCCAAGAAGAGGCAAATCTAACAACAATCGAGGCAATTCGAATAAGATATGCACTTTTTGTGGTAAAGCAAGACACACTATCAATATGTGCTACTATAAACATGGTTTTCCTCCTAGATTCAAGTTCAAAAATAGCAATGGATCTAGTGTCAACAATGCAGTAAGCAATTATCATAACATTGCACATTCCATTGATGCATCACAACCAACCAATAAGACCTCTTCTTCTACAACAAATTAGTATCAAATACCTATTACACTTAGCCTAGGGCAGTATTAACAGTTACTCAATTTGCTTCAGTAGTCTAAAGTCGATACCAACAACTCTACGGTTAATCAAGTCATCAAGAATCAGGTTGGTGAGTCATCCACTCATCAACAATCAACTTCAACTCCTATCACAAGTAACATTTCTTGTTTCAAATTTGATTCTTGGATCTTGGACACCAGGGCTACAAATCATGTCACCCATTCCTTATCACACTTTGTCACTTTTCACATTATCAAAACACTTCAGGTTTGAATGCCAGATGCATCAAAAGTAACAGCTGCAATTCTAGGACAGTTTCCTTTTCTAACTCTTTTCATCTCTATAATGTGTTATATATTCCTGAGTTCACCTTTAATTTAATTTCTGTACCAAAACTCTCCTTATCCTTGAATTGTCAACTAATCTTTATTTCTTATACTTGTGTCATTTAGGATATTCCTACATTGAGAATGATTAGAATTGCTAAATTGCGACATGGCTTATACTATTTGGAGTAATTGGGATCACCTACTGTGACTTTCAACTGTGAAAACAACTTTTTTGTAAATGCTAATAATGTTACCTCAGCATCTTTTGATTTGTGGCATTTTCGCCTCGGCCATCCATCAAATAAAGTGTTGCATACTATCTACATTCACTTTCCATATGTTCAATTTAATGATAAGGCAATCTATGACTTTTGTCACTTAGCTAAACAACATAGACTTCCTTTTCCTATTAGCAATAACAAAACCGCACATGTTTTTGATTTATTGCATATAGATATATAGGGTTCTGTTAATGTTAAGTCATTGCATGGACATCAGTACTTTTTAACCATAGTTGATGACTTTTCAAGACACACTTGGATATACCTTATGAGAGCCAAATCTGAAACTAGAGATTTAATCCAACAATTTATCACCCTGGTTAAAACTCAGTTTGATTGAATAGTTAAAATAATTAGAACCGATAATGGCACTAAGTTCAATTTTTCTAAATTATTTAACACATTCGGCATCATATACCCAACTTCTTGTGCAAAAACTCCACAACAAAATTCTGTAGTTGAAAGAAAACATCAACACATACTTAATGTAACTCGTAGTCTACTATATCATGCACATTTGCCTAAAATTTTTTGGTCATATGCTGCTGCTCATGCGGTTTATCTCATAAATAGGCTGCCTTCTCTCACCTTAAATAACAAATCTTCTTTCGAACTACTCTATAAAACTCCACCCACATTACTTGATTTAAAGGTTTTTGGTTTATTGTGTTTCACATCGACATTAACACAACATAGAACAAAATTGGATCATTGGGCTAAGAAATGCATTTTCATTTATTTTAAACAAGGAATAAAAGGATATATCTTGTTTGACTTGCGAACAAGGGAAATTTTCATCTCATGCAATGTTATTTTTCATGAACACGTGTTCCCCTATCAATCTACTCCCCTTGATCATGTAAAAGCAGATGTAGCATCCACCGCACCAACTAATCACATTTTTCCCTACAATTTCCTCTAGGATATTCCTTTGCCCACCGCCCCTTAGCTCTTACAATCACCACCTAAATCTTCAAGTCCCGTTCTTTGCAAGTGACAAAGATACAGGTAGGCTCCCACCTATTTGAAAGATTTCCACTATAATCTTCTCAATTCAGCTAAGTCCAACTCATCCATGAACAATGGTACTTCTTACCCTTTTTTATAATGACCCTCTGTTGCCAAAACACAACATACAATCCCAAATCATACTAAGATATTCAATAATAAATAATCAACATACTATAATAAATATATGCATAGGATACATAATAGTATAATATAATATACAGGCCCATTTACAAAACCAACGAAGAGATATAAAAACAAAACTCCCTATAGCTAGTCAACTATACAACGTATACATCAACTCAAAATCAAAAGAAAATAGGTTCCAAAAGAGCTCCACCTAATTGGGGTCTCTAAAAGTCTCCATTTGAGACCTCCCTCATCCACTTCGAGAAGTTGGATTTGCAAATGTCTTACCTTCTGCTCCCACACCAAACATTGTAATCATCATAGTCACAACATCATATAACCATAACCAGCAACAACAACAACATAACAAAACAAAACAGCAAGACAAGAGTAAGCTTACGAAATAAAAAATAACAAAATACAATATTCAATTCATACCATCAACCATCAACATGCCAATGTGGAATCCAAATCATTAATGAAATGGTTTTATATACATCAAAACACCACACACCATTCTTGCAACCCCTACATGTCAATAAATAAATGACACAACTCTCGAGAGATTTCTACGTTCTAGGCAATCAGCTAGATCCTACCCCCTACCATGGCCTTCTAAGTGCCATTTAGGGATTGCCAAAACTCTGATCAAGAGATAAGCTAAGTGATTTGTCAGGATAAGTGAATGTGGGTGGTGGTTTGCAGCGACACAAGGCCTGCACCGCCTTGGCCCTTTGCGAGATTACCCATCCACTCATTTCCTAGGCACATCTTCTTAACCCCATGTCTTATCCAAGCACTAGGTTGGAGGCGTGTCTGAGCCGCAGCTCCTGTCAACCATCCAACTTTTGTGCCTACTTGCACATGGTATAAGGCCCACACAACCTCAGCTAACAACATATGCATGTAAAATGCATGAGTCACCATAACAATCAACTTAACCACAACAACCATCATATGCATATATATATATATATATATATATATATAGATTTTTGTGTGTGTGTGTGTGTGTTTGTCAACACAACACCACGTTGCCTACTCAGCATTACCTGTGGTCCCATAATCACTATTAACTCCATGCCCGCCCCATTCCAGCCTTTTATATGGTTAACAGCTAGGCTCTATCCAAGCAGCACATGCCTTGAGAAACATCTTACACATCTTAGGTGAGGTCCTATCTAAGCAACCAACACCCTTTATATGTCATGATGGTAAGATATCTCACCATCACGACATACCACAATTAGTGGAGGTTTTACCTAAGCAACATTCCACTCAATTACTAATTTCTTACAATTTCTTGCAGAACACATAGAAACATATACTCGCTTAGCGACCCTTAGGCTCGCTTAGCGAGTACCTTCCATATAGAGACCACACTTTCCTCTCTCGAAGGTTCTCGCTTAGTGAGTGTAAGTCTCGCTTAATGAACTCGACTTTAAAGATGACCCTCTTCTTTATACCCAGGGTTCTTGCTCAGCGACAACAAGGGTCGCTCAGGGCATCCAAGCATTCTCTTTACCCTTTGCTCAATGAACATGAATGTCGCTCAACGAGTAGCCAATCTAGAGAGCAGCCAAATCTCAGTCATTATTCTCGCTCAATGAACATATTTTTTGCTCAGCGAGACACTCACAACAGAGAGTCACAAATCTCCAGGGCTCCAATTCGCTCAATGAGGATAAGTCTCATTCAGTGAACCATTTCAACACACTTTGTAACATTCATTCATCTCCCAGCGAGTATTAAACTCGCTTAGCGAACCACATTCTTAAAATTTTCCAGAATTCAGATGATCACTCGCTCATCAAAGTGATTTTTGCTCAGTGAATCTCCCCTTTTCTTCACTCATTCATCCTATCTTAAGAACACTCACTCAGCGAATCTTCAACTCTACACTTCTATCTTAGCTCTAGGGCACTCTCGCTCAGCGAGGCCCTGAGTGACTTAGTGACTCTCTTCAAACAAAAACCCAAAATCTAATCTTTTCTCTCATCCTTACTCTAATTCAATTCAAACAAGATCTAACGAATGTACACAACATCCAAAAGCAATATATTCAGCAAAAACTTGTAAATGAAGTAACATACACCAACAAATCTTTTAAACCTAATCAAAACCCATTTCTAACACAAAATTCCATATAAAATCAATCTAGCAAGTTTTCAATCAAGCCAATACAAGAATCACACTTAGCAACAACCAATCAACCAATTTGCAATCAAAGTAAGCTTCCCTTACCTCTAAAAGTTCGTGAATTTGAATTTAGGTTCTTAAGAAATTTGGTGTCTTGAGCTAAAACCTTCCACAGATTGATCTTCCTCTCACCATAATATTGAACTGGGCTTGCGAATCCTCTTAACACTCTTAGGACTTGAGATTTTCTAAAGAGATATTGAGAGAAACGAAGAGAGAGAAAGAAAATGGAAAAATAAAAGAACTCCCCTCCCCTTTCTCTTTTATACCTCAACCTCCCAGAGCTCTCACATGGACTTTTGGCCAATGGAGGCCTATAACTCATCAAGTCACTTCCCATAACCCATAACTGGTCTAACTCAACTGTTTTTCGTCAAAAGCCTAAAATCACACTCACAACACACCCGATTTGGTTCAAGCATATTTCTCAAACTTTCTAAATTCAAATTGGTATTTCAAACAATCAATGCACAACCATCATCGTATATAACAAATCATACATTTTAATCACCTAATTTACATATCTAATTACCATGCATTGGATCATGCGTTATAAAAACATGGTATCACACTTGGTATCTCACTGATTTACCTGCAAGAAAAGTTGCCATTACTTGCAGGTGGGTTTATCACATTAAATACAAGGCTAATGATTCCATTGAACGTTACAAAGCTCGCTTGGTGGTCAAGGATAAACCCAACAAGAGGGTGTGGTTATCATGACATGTTCTCTCTAGTAGCCAAACTAACCACTATCCTCCTCTTGCTTGCCATTGTAGCCTCTTAACACTGGCATCTTCACTAGTTAGATGTCAATAATGCCTTTTTACATGGCAACATTAATGAAGAAGTATACATGCAACTACTACCTGGCCTTACTCCTTCCTCCCCACATCAAGTTTGTTGTCTTACCAAGTCTCTATATGGATTAAAGCAAGCAAGCCATTAGTGGTTTGCTAAATTGTTGAACTCCTTATTATCTTAAGGAAATATTCAGTCCCCATCTGATCACAACCTTTTTCTAAAGCACTCTAATAATTCTTTTACTACTTTCCTTGTCTACGTTGATGATCTCATTCTTGTAGGCACTTCACTGACAAAAATCACTTCCACCAAAGCTTTCCTTGACCACAACTTCAAAATCAAAGACCTTGGTCCTCTCGAGTACTTCTTAGGACTTGAAGTTGCATGCTCACATAAAGGAATTACTATCTATCAATGCAAATACGCACTTGACATCCATGCTAACATGGGTTTACTTACTGCCAGACCTTGCTCTCCTCCGATGGTAAAAACTAACAACCTTCATCGTACCACTACTAAGCCTCTATCTAACCCTGCTTTTTATCATCATCTTGTTGGTCGCTTCTCTACTTAACCACCACATGTCCTAACATCAATTTTGCTATGTAACAACTAAGTCAATTTATGGCTTCTCCCACTACTGTTCATCATCAGGCTACTATTTAGGTTCTAAAATACATTAATTCCTCTCTTGTCCAAGGGCCTTTTTTTTTTTGCCTCTTTCTCTCTCCAATTCAAGGATTTTAGTGACTCTGATTAGGCCAGTTGCCTTGAAACCCGATGCTCCATCACAGGGTACTATGTGTTCCTGGGTGACTCATTAATCTCTTGGAGATCAAAGAAACAATCCACTGTATCATATTCTTCTTTTGAAGTAGAGTATCACACTTTTGCTACCACTGTTTGTGAACTATAGTGGCTGACATTTTTGCTTCATGATTTTCACTAGGCATTCACTACACTAGCTCTCTTATATTGTGATAGTCAATTTGCTAGGCACATTGCTACTAATTCTAGTTTTCATGAACATACGAAGTACATTGAAATTGATAGCCACATTGTCCGCAAAAAACTACAAGCATGTTTGTTTCACTTACTAGTCATCTCATTTGCTGATCAACTTGCTGATTTCTTCACCAAGCCATTGGATCCTTCCCCTTTTACCCACCTTCTCTCCAAGCTGGGAGTGTTAAATATCCACTCTCTAGCTTGCGGAGGGGTATTAGGCACATAACAATTCAGTTAGGATAACATATTTATATTACAGTTAGCTTGTTGACTTGTGCCTAGCTGGTTAGAGATGAACATCTCCTATATATAAACCATTCTGTATACTGTATTTTTCAAGTTGGTCCAATATATGTTTTTCTCTCAAGTTTATCATTCTTGAGTTCTTGGAACTCCCATTCCCTTTTCTGTTATTTGAACCTTTTAAAAAGAGAGGTTAAGGATCTTAAGAGATGGAAAATTTGGATAAGGAGGAGTTGACAAAGCAATATTATTATTAGAAAGATAAAGCTCTCAAAGATTAAGGCTAAAGTTGAACAAAAATTGAAGTGTTGATGATGTCAACATATTAGAAGAGAGATCTGGATGTGAAAATAAGGGGAAAAGTTTGACTGAGAATGAAACACAAATTGAATATCAGCATCTGATAGGCCACATTGAACTAACCTCAACTCTCTGAAGTTTGGAATAAGCTTATTGATAGTTTGTGGCCAATGGCCAGAGGAGCCTAGATTAAATAATGAACTCAACTCAAGATTTGTTAAGGAATGAAGATTAGACAACCACTCTGCATCCTTATCTTTTATACCAAAATTGCCACTTAACCGAGGAGTATGCAAGATAAGAAGATTACCTTTTTGAAAAAGGGATTGCTCCAAAAAGAGAGTTATTTCCAAGATTAAGATATTCTAGTTGTCTGACATTCCCAATCTGGGGATTGCTCTCAAAAGCATATTTTCTCTGAGATCAAGATATTGTAGCTATCTGAGATTGCCAATCTGAAATGGGATTGCTCTTCAAAGATCATTATTCCCAATATCTAGATATCATAATTGTGGAAGATTTCCAAGTTCAGAAGGACACTCTTCCACTAAAGAACCGGAGAGATTGAGATGTTTTAAGCTAGTGAACAAGCCCTTAAATTCTGGGAGATTGAGATACAGAAGCCCATAGCTGAGATCCAAATATTCCAAATTTCGCAAGTTGATCAATGAAGTGAAATTGATTGCACCAATCAAGTATTGTGTATCATTACCACGAAGATGAAGCATGTGTACATGACCTATTTCTTTATTACATTGAATGCCTTTCCATTTGCGACAATTGCTATTATTGTCATCGTCCTCCATGTAGATAGCACATGGTTCTAAATTGCGGTTGCGGTTTCATTGAAATCCCTAATATTGCGGAAAATTGCGGAAAAATGCGGTTGATGCGGCCGCAATTGCGGTCGCGATGCGGTTGCGGTGAGTCCAAAAACCTTTATGTTGCGGCCGCAATTGCGGTTGCGAACCGCAATTTAGAACCATGAGACAGCATATCAGAGACATCTACGAGGCCTTGTTTGAAATCGAGGAGTGCTTGTCTCTCCCCCTCTCTGCACTTTGCTTCGGTACTTTTACTTGACTCGTTGAATCCCACAGTGAATCCTGAGGCATGTGATAAAAGCAGGAGCAGAGCATAAAATAGCGTAAGAAAATAAGCACTCATTATAATTTTGCTGATAAGAAATAATCTTAACTAAGTAGACTAAAATAAGAGTAGGATAATGCGAGAGAGAACTATGATGGGGTTTTTCTCTTTCTCTTGTGAAGTTTAGAAAGCTCGATCACAACATTTATACTGACAAATGTATGGCTGAGTGGCAGGGCTCTCGGTATCAAGAGTGCATTTTATAAAATTAGAAATTAAGATTTCATAAATATGAAAAAAGAGGTCAACAAAGAGCAATAATATATCTTCTTACATTTCTTTCTGTTATTTTGTAAAGAAAGAATTAAATGAAAAAGTAATATATTTAAATTTTAAAAATATAAAATACATTTAATATTTAGGAATAAAAATATTAATAGGATGATTTAGACTTATGGTGTAATTTTTTTCTTTAGCACACAAGCTTAGAATACTTTCAACGTACTTTAGCATAGCATAGAACTTTAGCATCGCTTTCTTTTTATTATTATTGAATATGATGCGTTAAATAGGCAAAGCATTCATCATTAATTAAAATGGCTCTTTTGTTTATTAATTATATATAATTAAAAGTTTATAATATTTATAAAATTCAATAGATATATTAATATAATTTATTTAATTTATAAACTATATATTAAATTTTTAAAGTGTTTTTTGTAACTCAAATAATTTTATTTTTAACTTACTTGACTAACTACCTTATATTCATTTACAATCAAATCAAGATATTTGGCAAACACTTCTTTTACTAGTTTGGAACTTATTTTTTTCTTCTATTTTTATCCTCACTACTTTAATATATTTCATTACTATTTTAATATTTAATAAATTATTTGATGTTTAAAAAAATTTAATAATAATTTAAAATTAATAAAAAATTTAAAACTATAAATACCTCTCTCTCTCTGTTGGGGAGGGGGGAGGGGAGGAAGAGAGAAGAATATATGTCTGTCTACAAAATATCATTTTATATTTATTAGCTACTTTAACAACTAATTTTACCAAACAATTTTATTTCAATAAGCTAGTTTATAAAGTTTCAGCTAGTAACTTCTATGCTTTAAGCTTGGTTATTAGTTAGTTTTACAAACATAACCTTTGCTATGTTTGAATTTTATTAAATGCATAAGCCTAGGATGTTATTCGAAAGAGTTGAAACAAATGGTAAAAGATATATATCACTAGTTCAAGGAGTTTCTCTCTGCTCTTTAGGAGAGTTTTTTTTTCTTTTTTCTAATGGATAACCGACCACCAATATTGCTATTGTTCATTGACAATCTTTGTTCTCTTCCTTATTTTTTCATAGCAATTCCTGTTATATTTTGGAATTTAAAGACTAAAAAGTTCAATTTTAAATATATTAGAGATATCTTATAATCTAAACCTTCTAACTTTTATTTTCTCAAACCAATCCAATGCTGTTATAAGGCAGTTAAATCTACTAAGCAAACTTACAAATCAATGAGAACACTAATTAACGTGACTAATCCACTAGGGTCGGTCTAGTTGGAGAAAGGTTGGGATAAATTGTATAATGTCATAGGTTCTAAACTTAATGTGACCATTGTATATAAAAAAATTAACATGACTTGTTTGCCATATTTTTTCACTTTATATTTGTTTTATTATTAATATTTTATGGGCGTTATGGGTGTTTTCCGAACTTACTTCTTCCCTATTGCTTGCTAGCTTTATTTCCTATCATTAATTGGTTAATAAATATATATTTTTCACACAAACACAGAGACAAAATCAAAATTTAAAAGGCTCATATATTCCAGTCTTTTAAAACAACACATAGAAAAGAGTATATTCTTTAGTGTTGTAAGGTAAAATAAGAACAAGCATAAAAAAAATAAAGTAAAATGAAAACACAAATTTTTATTTTTGAGTGTAAAGGCCATTTAAATATGGAGTGTACAATTATTTTTTTTTAAGTCTTACATTGTTTTATGTTATGATAAAAGAAAAAAAGACAAAAATGAGCTATGATAATCCTATATATATACGCACTAAAACTTATTTTGCGCTTTTTCTGATTTTTCCAGTGATAGTGTCATTCTGCAACACTTAGTTCATAGTGTCCACATCGTTTGATTGATCTTTGGTTAAGTATAATGTTAGATTAATTTTTTTTAACCCAAATTCATAAACAATATAATATATCTACACAGTTTCATTGTTTTTAATGTGAGATATAAATTTATTTATATATATATATATATTAAGACAAATATTTTTATTATGTTGACATCGCAATCAATACATGGGACTTCTTGCAATAATAAATACATAAAACAAAAAAGGGTATATTGATTGATGTTGACATGGATATACCTCATATACCTTGTTCCTTTCTTATCAGTTATCACATATGCGTTATTTCAAAGTATGGGCAGGGTGGGCCAGTGGGGTTTTGTTCCGTTTCTACAAGTGATGAAAAATTAATATCTAATTCTATTCTTTTTTTATAAATATCTATAATTTTGTACTTTTAAAATAAATTAACAACCAAATGCATTTTAAATTAAATAATACATTAAAAGTAACAAATTTTAGAATTGAATATATTTATAGGACAAACATGTAACTTTAACTTTATAATTTAATTACTATCAAGATGACGTCAGGGTGGGATTAAATTCAAGACATCTATTTTTTTTCCTCAACACTATTTGCATAGAACAAAAAATCCATTATCTCTATCCTAAATTCGGTCTAATTGTGTTTTTCTTAGGTGTCATGGATTGGTTTATATTGACCTAGATGATTATTCAATTCTAACTTCTAATTCATTTTATGGGTTAGAAAATTAAATACATCAATCACATCAAAAGAGGAAAAATGAAACTAGTGCAAACACATTAGGTTATTGATTCTCCTAGTCCAATCTATTTTATGGATTAGAAAATTAGCACACCAATCACACAAAAGAAAAAAACATGAAACTAGTTCAATGACTTTAAATTATTGATCTTTCTACTAAATCCATTTTATGGGTTAGAAATATAAGTGCACCAATCACATCAAAAGAGAAAAAATGAAACTAGTCCAAAGACTTTAAGTTATTGATCTTCCTATTCTAATCCATTTCATTGGTTAGAAATTTGACTACACCAATCACATGCAAAGAGGAAAAATGAAACTAGTAAAGACTTTAAGTTATTGATCTTCCTAGTTCAATCTATTTTATGGGACAAAAAATTAGCACACCAATCATAGAAGAAAAAGAAAAAACTAATACTAGTTCAAAGACTTTGAATTATTGATCTTCCTAGCTAGTCTAATCCATTTATGGGTTAGAAAATTAACTACACCAATTGTAACACCCCAAATTTCAGGTACTAAAAATAAATCACGAGGTAGCTCTTAGTAGGATCCTTCCCATGTGTTATTAGGCAAAAGACGTCTTAAGAGTTATTGTTATTAGATCACTTATTATTATTATTATTGTTATTATATTCATTGTTGTTACTGTTGTTGTTGTTGTTGTTATTATTATTATTATTATTAATTCTTTGTTATGGTGTTGTTATATTATTATTATTATTGTTATTATAAGTGTTATTGTTATCGACACCTTACTATTAGAAATTGGTAGGAATGTTACCATAGAACCCAAAAGAGCATCTAAGACCCACTAGGGGACTAAAGCCCACAAAGCCACATACCCACCCACATGTTATAAGAAGAGTATAGAGAAGGAGGGTTAGGTTTAGTCGTCACAAAATAGAAGAAGAAAGAAGTTAGAGAGAATGAGGAGAAAAGGGAAGAAAAAGAGGAGGAGAAAGAGAAGGAATAGAAACCGGAGAACCCAAGCCCTAGAACTCAGCTTTGCATGTTCCTAAAGGTGAGTGCTCTCCCCCGTGTCCTTCCTTGTCCTTTATGTTGTTCTTATTCATCTATCTATCTTTTTCCCTCCTTATACCTAAATTTAGGAATTTGATGGATTTTGAGGGGATTGTGAGAGAGTAAGGGAATTATTGATTAGATTGACCAATTATCAATGTAGAAGAGTTATTAAGAATCTAATTATTTATTTTGGAGCATTTAGAAACCAAAGACAATAGGAAAAATAAATTAAAATTAGTACCTCAAATCCACCTGGTGGGATTAGATAGCTGCTGGGCAACTTTTCTTCAAGAACTGGATTTCGCATTGGCACTAGGCGCGCGGACCTGCTGGGCGGGTTGGGTCCTAACATGGATCCGCTGGGCGGGTTGGGTGCAAGTGCGGACCCGACGGGCCAGTTAGCTGGATTGCCGGGCGAGACTTCCGTTCTATCGGGTGGATACAACCTTTTCTATTTTGTTCCTTGTGCTTATGAACTATGTTTTGCAGTTTTTAACTCATTGTTATTTGTTTTTTTTTTATGCCTTGTTGAGTTTATAATGTATGATTGTTATTTACCTTGAAAAAACTGTGTGATATGAAATTGTGCTAATGTTTTATGATAAAAGTCTATGAAAAGTTGTAAGCATTACATGTAACCATGCATCATAACATTTGAATTCTATGATGAGGAAAGTATGTAAGAATCTAGCTGGTGGAGGCCGTAATGGGTTGTCTAACACTAGCCTTGGGGGTTCTCCGCTTGGGAAAACTCCAATGGTCCATGCTGATCCCATGGAGCCAGGGCATACTAGCAAAACTGAGAAACCCTGACTAATCGTCGAGGGATATCATACTAGTTGAGGGTGCAAGAGCCGAAGGCATTGGTACCGATGATGCTCCTTATGGCCGTGCATTTACTCCTAGTCTACTTTCCGACAAGTTTAGGTTGGTACCACATGTGCATGAGTAGAGATTTAGGAACTTAGTATGCATATGCATTTTGTTGTAGTGTGATAGGTTAAACTGTGCTACGTAATTGTGTGAAGTCTATGTGACCTTATTCATAAGCGAATGATGTAATGTGCACACGTGTGAAAATATAATTGTGTATTGTGATAAATTGTCAATATTATGTATATGTGCTCATGTTATGTATGTATGTTATGCTTGGTTGATGAAACAAAACGATGCAGATATCTATTTACTAGGCAAATAAATGTGAAATGAATGTATGCTTATAATTAGGATTGTGTTTGCTACCTTAAGGTTAAGTGAGAGGCTAGGCCCTAGGATAGTATTATGAGGGTTCTACTGAGATAATAATAGTTGTGAATAAAATAGAGGAAAGGTGAATTCCCTCACGGTGTAATAGAAAGGTATAAGACAAGTAAGAAAGAATAAAATGAGGGTATTAAGGTGAGTGTTAAGGGAGTGTCAAAAGTATTTTAGAATGTCTGTGACCTTAGACTTGACCCATAGAGAACAACCTTAAATATCAAAAGGAAGAAGAGTAAAATCTAAACATGAAGGGTTTAAATTCTAAAGAGAGTTTTGCATAAGAAAATATAAGTAATGAGGACGAGTTCTTAGGTTAAGAATGGGATAGTAAACCAATATAATAGTTGTGAGAATGAAAAAGTAGTTAACATAGAGTATTGACTGTTGAAAGGTGTAGACTCGACCATAGGTATGGAAAATTATGAGAGACCTAGTGGGGCTAAAGCCATGAGGGATAAGTGATTGAGGTTGCCAAAGTAGAAGAGTCTGGCCTAGCCGTAAAACCCTTAGAGCATTCACTGAGATATTATGTCTCATTCCTTTAAGTTTTCCCTTTTTTAGGATTCAGGTGAAGGTATGTGCGGACGGAGCTTGGAGTCATGTGCAAGAAGACATAGCCTAGTTTATGTTGTGTTTTTGTATTCTTTATATTTTGTACAACACCTTCGGGTGATAGATGAGTTGTATTAGGCATGTATGTGTTTTTTTATTGTATTGTTCATATATAATATCTAACTATATTGATGAGTAGTATTTGTAGGTTGTTTCTACACTTTTAAGTTTTCTTTTTTTTTTCATTCTTAGAAATCTAGATTTAGTTACGGTAATACCCCTTAGGGTGTTACACCAATCACATGGAAAGAGGAAAATGAAACTAGTCCAAACACTTTAAGATATTGGTCTTCCTAGTCTAATCTATTTTATGGGTTAGAAAATTACATACACCAATCACCAGGGTCGATCTTGACATTTTATGGACTTTGGAGCAAGACAATAAATAAGGCCCTTTTATATATAAATATTTTAAAAAATATAGATATATTTTACTAAAAAAATAGACATGTAATTTCATTAACAATGAAACTTTTATTATATTAAGTGAATAAAATAGTTTTAATATGTCACAAAAAGATATATCAAATTTTCATTTAATGTAGTCTTATGCTATTGTCTATCATCTACAAAATAATTTTTCTATTCATTAGATTGTCGCTTATCACATACAAAAGAAAATATATAAATAATTTAACAAAAAATGAAAATATGCACACACACACGCACACACACACACACACACACACACACACACACACACACACACACACACACATATGCACAAATCAAATTGAACAATGTAAACTAATATGTGATTAAAACAACAACAACGACTCTGTTGGATATGGAAGATATCTTGATTAAGGTGGAAACACAAGCACAAATGGGACAAATTTATGTGTTATTCTCATACTGTTATCATTTGTCACTTTCTCAACTAAAGTGAATAAATTGCCTTACTATTTAAAAGAAAATATGTTCTTTATTGTTAAGAATGTGAAAATAATTTAAAATGAATATTAAAATATTATTACATATTTTTATTAGGGTCTCTTTTATTGGGTTACAAAGGATTTAGCAATTAACTTTATATTGCATCAAATCAATTATGGTTTCAAAGAATTACAAAGTTATAAGTTAAGAAGCTTGCAATTGTTATAAAATTATTTATATATGTGACCTGAAAGAAGTATTGAAAACTAAAAATTGACATAGAAGTTCCATGGCCTATATTTGAAATTTAATATATTATAAGGACACAAATTTTTATTTTTAATTGTAAAGGTCATTTATATGTGGAGGATACAATGTTTTTGATCATAAGATAGAAAAGAAAACAAAAGATAGAACTAAGGTATCATAACTCCATATATAAAATTCAAAAGTTTTTTCTTCTAAAACTTATTTTGTGCCTTTTCTCATTTCTCGACAACGAGGATCATTCTTCCACACTTAGTTCATATTGTTTGCATCCTTAGATTTATTAGACATATTGCTCAATGTTGATATAGATATTTATTTTCTTCTCAGTTTTCTAACTTACTGTGCAAGGTACAAAATTATGGAGATGAATCAAATAAATAAACAAGTAATGCAAAGACTTAAAGTTGGTCTTGTTGGAAATATTGTTAAAAAATAAAAAGAGGAAAAGAAATACTATGTCGTGGCAATAGCCACTACCCTAAAAGCAAATTCCGGTGGACCTCCGGTGCAACCCAAAATCCGGTTTGCTCCCCAAGGTTTACACAAAAGCGTGTTTGAACACGTGCACTCGAGGCCAAAACACGTTGGAGCCTCACGAACAATGCCCAAAAAAATACAAAGGAGAAGAAAGAAAGAAATATTGAGAAGTAGAGAATTGCTCTCTTAGTCTCAAAACTCTTGTTGCTACTCCTTTATATAGTGCTTAAGAAATCAGACCGTTGGAAAAATGTTAAATAGCTTTTAACACAAAAACAAAACCGATAGGTATGAACTAATGGCTAATCAAAGCAATTAATATGTCAACGGTAATGAAGCAATTAATATACCAACGGTAACAAAGAAATAAATAGCACTTATATGTCATTATTTCCACAATCCCCCACTAATGACAGATAAGTGAAAGAGAAAGAAAAAAAAATCTGGGCAAGGAAAGGTTTTTGTGCTTAAGTGTTAATGTCCTAAGGATTGAATTAACACGTAGTGAAGTGAGGCAACACCTTATGTCCAAGAAGTGAATTACTCTTGAACTTAATGGACTTAAGATGAGACCTTCACAACACACACTTTTACCTTTAAAATCGTGATGGCTCTGCGATTAAATTTTTTATTTCACAATAATTTAGGCTTCTATATATACGCACCTTGGGTTGCTCATGAGTGCTCTAGAAAGATTGCCTAAGTCTTTCATGGAAGGTGGCCTATGCCTTCACACTCACGTAGGCAGATACATCAAGTGCATCTCTATAACACCACCCATATTAAGGGCTATGTATCTATTAAGAGCTCATAGCTCAACCTCACAATAAGCACTACCACATGCCATAGGGATGAAAAGTGTAGTGCATAGGAGTATTCATATGGCTTTGTTTGACCGTTAATTGGGTGGCAACCATACTTTCCTCCACTCATGGCTTTAAGCCCATCCCCCTCGACATATCCAAGACAATTTTCTTGGATAATCCTTTTATAAAAGAATTTGTAAGATTTTTCTCACTTTTCACATACTTAAGTGTTGAGATATCACCATTTTAATTATGTTTCTAACAACACTTTATCTCATATATGTGTGCCTTCTCTTACCATTATAGGCACCATCAACATATTATCAACATATAAACATATAATAAAACAATTTGAATATACCACTTTTACATACACATAAGACAAGTGTTTACTACAAACCCATAATTTACCAATGTGTTATTAATTTTTTTTTTCATTCCGTTGCTTTGGTATATGTTTTAAGCCATAAAAATTTTCTAAGCTTACATACTTTGTGTTTTTGTTTCAACACAATGAAGCCATCTAGTTACTTCATGTAAATTTCATCTTTCAAACCTTCACTTCGAAAAAGGTCTTTACATCTATTTGGTATATAACCAAGTTATGGATTGCAGCCTAAGCTATTAAAGCACATATAGTAGCAAGATCTTGATCAATATATAGCATGCAATTAAAATAGCTTCCCCCACATATAGTCAGGCATACCAGAATTAATTATCATGACATTCATCGTATCCTTCAGTGTCCTATTCTTCCATAACTTTTTTTTTTTAATAATTGAACACCCTTTAATATTTGCACTTTTATACTTTCACTTCATACATTATTTACGCACATATGTAACACACTTTTGATAATGTACAACATAATTTTGGCATCAAGACAAGATAATTCCTAATAGGTACAACTAATTTAAACACCACTATATATTAAAATAATAAATAATTTTTCCAAATAGATTTTGTAGGTTTGCTCGACACAAACAGATTGAAAAAAATTATTTGGCATATGATTAAAAGGATGATGACATACCGTTTGTTGTATTTTCCATATTTTTTTTGGTTACCTTGATTGCGATCTCCATAGCCCCATTGCTTCTCTAAAAAGGAGCTGTTGTTGCATCTTTGAAATGTAGCCAATCTCGAGTTGCTCAAAGATGATGAGCAGCCTTCGTAACCATTCCTTGTAGTTGGCTCCATTATGGAGTTGAAGTTTTGACATATCAAACAAGACATTCTTATTGAGAAACAAATCCATTAGAATAACATAGTCAAAACAATTTGCTTTCAGATTGTTGGAAATATTGTTAAAAAATAAAAAGAGGAAAAGAAATACTGTGTCGTGGCAATAGCCATTGTCCTGAAAGCAAATTCCAGTGGACCTCTAGTGCAACCCAAAATCCGGTTTGCTCCCCAAGGTTTACACAATAGTGTGTTTGAACACGTGCACTCGAGGCCAAAACATGTTGGAGCCTCACGAACAATGCCCAGAAAAATACAAAGGAGAAGAAAGAAAGAAAGATTGAGAAGTAGAGAATTGCTCTCTTAGTCTCAAAACTCTTGTAAAAATTTATATCCCTAGATGAATCCATCTAATTTGACTCAATTAATTGACATCAATGTAATTTGGATATTGTTACAGACTGGCCGTAACTTATGATCTTCTCGTCCCATGGAACCACTCAATGGGATATTACCACACAGGGGAGTTTTATACCCTCCTTAAGAATCGAACCCCCAACCACTCAATGGGATGTTACGGTGGGCTGACCTTGGTACCACTAGGCTGATCAATCATCACATCTGCATTATTTTAAATCCAGAGTGAGGTGTGGTTTCATTCGGCTTCTATCGGCAATGAAAAATTAGTATCCAATTCTACTTTCCTCATAATAGCAAAAACCCACCTTCACCGTATTCTTATTCTTTTCTTTATTTATAATATAATTTTGTACTTTTAAAAATAAATTATATACCAAATACATTTCAAATTAAATAAAACATAAAGAGCAACAATTTTTTGAATTAAACATATATATATATATATGTGCGTGTGTGTGTGTGCGTAAGACAAAATGCATGTATATAACACAAAATGCAAGTTTAACTTTATAATTTAGGCTTAATTGCACGTTGTACCACCCAAGTTTTATTATTTTGCGAATTTTACCACCATATTTTTTTCTCTCATATGCCACCTTATTTCTTGAAATCTTGCAAATTTTGCGTAACTATCAACTATTCATTAAATAAAAATTTGCAAAATTGGACAAAATTCTCAAGATTTCAAAAACAAAGTGACAAAATACAAGAGAAAAAAAATGGTGGCAAAATCCACAAAATGATGAAACTTGGGTGGCACAAAGTGCAATTAAAGCTATAATTTAATTATTATCAAGATGACATAGGGCTTAAGTTCAAGGTGCCTATTTTTACGCTCACCACTATTTTCATATTATAAAAAGATCCACTATCCCTGACTTGATCAAATTCAGTCTAATTAGGCTTTTTTCTCAATGATAGGATGCCCTGGATTGGTATATGTTGGCCTTTGGATCATTATTCACTTCTAACTTCTAATCCATTTTATGGGTTAGAAAATTAAACACATTAATCACATCAAAGGGAAGAAATGAAATTAGTTTAAAGACTTTAAGTTGTTGTCCTTATTCAATCTAATTTACGGGTTAGAAAATTAGCACAACAATCACATGAGAAAAGGAAAAATAAAACTAGTTCAAAGACTTGAAGTTATTGATCTTCCTATTCTAATCCATTTTATGGGTTAGAAAATTAAGCACACCAATCACATGAAAAGAGGAAAAATGAAACTAGTCCAAAGACTTGAAGATATTGATCATCATATTCTAATTCATTTCATTGGTTGGAAAATTAGCACACCAATCACAGAGAAAAAAAAAAAGCAGATTTCTCACAGTATACATTCATCTCAGGTCATAAGTCTATTATTTAAAAAATAAAAAACATATAAAGACAAAAAAGTGCCAATTGCAATAGACTGATGCAAGACATGTTACTTTCAAGTTGTAAATAAATTCAAATCTATATCTGAATTAGGTTGTCATAATTTGCAAGAGACTCCTCGCGAATTATTTCCTTCGTAGGGTGGATTGGTGCGAAACTTCCTATTTTTAGATTGATTCGTTAGTGTTTTTTCACCTTAGTCAGTATCCCTTTGATAATATATAAAAAAAGTTAAAGTAAGTATATCATTTATTCCAAAAAAATAAATTGTACAATTTGTAAGTTATAACCATTTTTTCAGTGAATGTATGTGACTAATTTTTTAAGAAGAAAGAAAATTTTCTTCCAGTTTCTATTATTTTCCCAATTCTAAATATATTTTTACAATTTTCCGAAAGCTACTAGTCAGGGATTGCTTTTAGACATAATTTTTTTTTATTGGTTTTAAAGAGTCTAAGGTACTGTTGTTATGTTGAATGTTGTGTCTTTGGTATTATCAGGATAATCTGCAATCAAGTATCAAGAAGACCAGCTAATCTTAGATTTGTTGAATGCTATAATTAGGTTAAAAGCATAAAGTTAAAGATATGCATTAAATGGAACGCCTCCTAGGTCGTTCCAAATTAAGCAGGAAGATACTATTTCCATACGCATCGTACAAAATTTTCATTCTTGTAAAGAACTGAAATCAATTTCAATTGATTTTGAGAGATAATAATTGTGAAGGAAGCATAAAACAGTTGTTACAAGTAAATAGTTCTGGATTGTGTTAGGAAGAATATCCAACCCAATCCCATTACTGTATGTAGCCAATGATTCAACGTTTTGGTGAGGCTGTAACTTGCACAATTTTCGATTCCATGCAATTGTCACCTGAAATTGGATCATTTTACTCTATGTCTGTACTATACAGTATATAGTAAGGGGCTTAATTGACTTGCTGTGTTCACAGTCTACTAGACAAATCGTAGTGCTTTTGTTTAATTTTCCTCGAGATGTTTCCTTCATTTTTATTTTTTATTTTTTAATATTTTATCTCAGAGTTCAAACAGAAGATGCTCCAAATTAAAAAGGCAACTAATATGGTATGCGTTCAATAACTCATCTTTCATTTCTCTTTTACCTTTATGAAGAGATATTACATTTCAGCTATAGTAATAACACAGGTATTATCGCGTTCTGTAACACCCGTCAAATTTTAAAAAGATGAGTTTAAGATTGAAGTAAGTCAATTTACAAATTTATAGATTATCACATTAACTTTTTCCCATAGTTCTTTGGTATTTAAAAAGAGCACTTAATTCTAAAATTTTTAAATAGTTACAATTAATTTTTTTATTAAGAATGAGATAAAATATTTAAATTCAAATTAATAATAATGTAGCACTGGGGTAGATAGAAACATCAGGAGATGGAAGAGAACAAAGAAAATAAGGAAGAGTTGTGCGCTACCGACGTCGGAATGTCGACCTCGATGAAAAGACAAATTGTTATCATTGAAGTTATGCAACGTGAAATGGCGTTGGCATGGAGAGCATATTTAGTAGAAAAAAAAATATGTACACAGTAATGAAAACGAATGAGCAGAGGAGAAGGTAACGTTGAGAAGGAGATAAAAAGAAGGCAAAGAGCAAAGATATTAGAAAGAGAGAATATCACAAATTCTTATTTGAGGTGATTTTTTTTTTTTCTAGTTGAGGAAATATTGTTGAGTAGGATGTTAATAGTAAGTCATATTAACAAGTTAGTAATTTTATGTAAGTTTGAATGAGATAATAGGAAACTTAAGGTTAGTATAAATTA
The DNA here is from genome assembly GCA_004329165.1 of Spatholobus suberectus. NCBI lineage: Eukaryota > Viridiplantae > Streptophyta > Magnoliopsida > Fabales > Fabaceae > Spatholobus > Spatholobus suberectus. The sequence continues at coordinate 9,529,796 of CM014730.1, read as the reverse complement.
TTCTTTAAGCATTTGAAATTAGGTGAAAATTGTATATGTTTATTTTTTTTCTTATTCAACTATATTTTGATATGGGTAGTAAATTAGAAAATTTTTTAAAATATTAGGAGGGTGTTATAAACTTGTTAAAAACCTTAGAAATATTCAAATTAGTGACATTAGTAATTTCCAGTGTTATTAGGAGTAGAAAGTTTATTTGTAGATATATTTTTTCTTTGGAGTTCTAATTTAATTTATTCTATACGAGATTTTGCTCATACACCTCACTAGTATCAGTCATTGGCTTCAGCTCCAGCATCTTAGGAAGTTTGTGAGTAAATAATGAGGACTATAACAAGTCCTATATTATTTATATATTATTAATTTATTCTTTTATTTTTTTATAAAATAATTACAAAATGAGTATGAAATATTATTTATATGAAATCTTTTTGTTTTAATGAGAGACAAGATAATATGATTCTTTATATATAGAATGTAAATGCATGGATTATTGTGATCGTTATTGTGAAGTTATTGAAATATTACTGGACAATTATTCTATATTTGACGATTTAAAGAATATTATAAAATATTATTATTGTTTGATAGTTTTTTCAAATTAGTTGAACATTAGTGAAATATTATGCTTGATTTGATGATTTGAGATACTCTACGAAACAATTGAGAAGAAATTTGTTGATTTTGATTGGTATGTTATTAAAAATGTTGTCAATTGTGGATTGAAGCTATTTTGGTAAGGATGAGATGTAATTGTGATTATGAACTATTTTTTGGGAGAAAAAGTTTCTCAAAACACTAAAGCTAACAACAGTAGATGTTAGCCTTGGTCCATGATGACTTATTTATAGGCAGGGAATGTAACATCTCTACTTTTGTATATTAAATTATTCTATATTTATGTTTGAAAAATCAGATAGAAATCTCAAAAATTTGATTCCTATAGCTACAATTGTATTAATAAATAGTGTAGAGTTTAGATTTTTTTATTTATTTTTGGGGAACAAAGTTCAAAAATTTATAAAATAACCATTTTGTCCTTAAAAAGCTAGATAACAAAATTAATAACCAAAAACAGTTGGAAATATTTAAAAATTATTTTAATTCATCATTGTACTTAGAATAATTAATAATAATTTTAAAAATTTTCAGGAATTTATTAGGACAACTATTTAAAAATGACAAAAATACCCCTAGTTGACTATGGGAACGAACTAGACTTTTTGACCTTAAAATATTTTGAAAATTTTATACTAAGTATCTTTTGTTATAAAAATTTTATTTTGAAATAAAAATAGTGAAAAATATAATAATCCTATTTCAATTTTTTCAATTGATTTTCTAATATTTGACAATGTAATTCTAAAAATCAAGGAAGAAATTTCAGAATTCTAATTCCACCATTATGCTCAAAATTTCAAGATATATTTAATTGTGATTTTTAATAATTTTTCCAAGCCGGAACTCAAAGAAATTATAAAGTAACGATTTTGTCCCTATTTCTCAACATTAAGAGATGACGCGAGAAAAAGATTCAATTGACATGAAAATATCAATTTGAACTTAGAATCATGTCATATATATCAAAATATAATTTTGGAAATTTTCTAGGAATTTTCTGGAATTCCTATGTAAAATGACTAAAATGCCCCTAGGTGTCTACAAAGCCTGGTCAGTATTTGTTTGACATCCAAAAAGGATAAAAATGGTAATTATAGTTTATTTATGGGTAAAATATTTAATTTTATAATTTTTGTAAAATTTTTGGTACTTATTGAATTAAAATAGATTTTTTATAAAATTTCTAGCTTAAAAATACAAAATAAATACATATAATTTGAAATAAATTAATAAAAAATTAAAATTTATTATTAGAAATTTATTTTTGATGAAAAATAATGTATTTGTCCAGTTTTGCATTAAAATACTTTATTTTGATATTCAAGCTAATTTTTTAAGTTTAAGCATTTTTATCAATACTGGTTAATTCTCCTACAGATAAAGTTTACAATGAGGAACTTGAGGACAGCTCATATAGCACATCCCTAAGCCTAGGAGGGTTGATTCACTACCCTAAATGGTGTATGTGTCCCTAAATTAGATTAAAAATAAATAAAAAAATGGATTTATGACATGATGCTTACATAATGAATGATGTAATTTTGTGGACACCTAACCCCTTCTCTTCCTCTATAAATAGTCATGGTTTTGGACCAATTTTCAGCACCTCTCCCTCTATCAAGCTATCAAATTCTTAGAGAGCTTCTCTCTCTAGAAAAAATTTACTTTTACTTTGCTTTTATGCTAAAATTTTACTAGTTTTTCAACAACTAGTAAAGTTCTCTTCCTAGGAGCTTTGAATCAACAATTCCATCCTTTTCATCAACCACCTTAGGGGTAATGGGGGAGTGGGGTTGGTTCTAAATTATTGTCGGTAGGAAAGATTTTCCCTTAAACCCGTTTAGGCTTAAGTTTTATTATTGTTATTATTGTTTGATGTTAAACTTTAATTTTTGCTAAGTTGTTACTCTACTTAAATTTAGATTATTAAATTATAATTGATAAGTTGTTGCTTTGCTCAAATTTACATTATTAAATTATAATTGCTAAACTGTTACTTTGCTCAATTTTAGAAAATTAAAAAGCACTTGCTAAGTTGTTGCTTTACTTGAATTTAGAAAATTAAAATGTATTTATTTAGTTGTTATTTTGCTAGAATTTTAGAAATTAAATTATAATTACTGTGTTGTTATTTTGCTAAAATTTTATATGATTACTAAATTGTTATTCTGTTAAAATTTTGGTATTGTGCAATTTTTGCAAAATAAGACAGAAATGTTGATTATTCTGGTGTTCAAATTAAATGAGACCAAGAAAATCTCTGCTTGAAAAGTTACGGAATTGATAGTTTAGTGAGTAATGTAAAGCAAGTAACATGTAGTGACATGGCACCCTATTAGGGAAGCTATAGCTTGGTATGCTGAGGAATGAAAGGTAAGGACCCATTTGAGGACGTCTTGGGGATAGGCATCAAGTGGTGAAGGTCCTAATGGCTAGGGTAACACCTCGAGCCAGGATATTCACCTGACCAAGCTTGATAACCCCGACAACTGCTCAGCGTTCTGGGATTAGTGTGAGAGTATATGTAACACCCCTATTTTTGCATATCAAATTATTTTTCTAATTATTTTGTATTTATTTTGAAGAACCAAATGGGAATCTTAAAAGTTTGATCCCTATGGTTACGCTCATATTACTGGGTAGTACTTAGTTTAGATTTTTAATAAGTTTTAGGAAATGGAGTATAGAAAAGGGTAAAATGACTATTTTGTCTAAGAAAAACTAAATAATTGAGAAAATAGATAAAAATAATTAGAAGTGTCTAAAATTAATTTTAAAGTCATTTATGTGCTTAAAATAATTAATAATAATTTTAGAAGTTTTTCGAGAATTTATTAAGACAATTTTTGTGAAATAACCAAAATACACCTAGTTGACTATGAGAGCAAACCAGAGACTTTTTGACTTCAAAGTATTTTGAGAATTTTATATTAGGTATATTTTAAGTAAAAAATTATTTTGACAGAAAAATAGTGAAAAAATATAACATTCTTATTTCAGTTTTTCAATTATTTTTCTAATAATTGACTAGTTAATTTTGACAAATTAGTAGGGAATTTCAAAATTCTTATTTCCACCATTATGCTCAAAATTTCAAGAGCTATCAAGTCGTGATTTTTAATAATTTTTTCAAGCCAAAGGCTAGAGAAATTAGAAAATGACGATTTTGTCATTCTTTCTCAATATTAAGGGCTGACATGAGAAAAAGATCCAATTGACATTAAAATTTCAATTTAAGCTTGGAACCATGTCATATATATTAAAATATAATTTCTTAAATTTTCTAGAAATTTTTTCAAATTTCTGTGTAAAATAACCAAAATGCTCCTAAGTGTCCAATAGGCCAGCCGATATTGGTTTGATGTTCAAAATTGGTGAAAATGGTAATTTAAGTTTATTTATAGGTGATATATTTAATTTTATAATTTTCCTAAAAAATTTGGTATTTACTGAATTAAAATGGATTTATTATGAATTTTTTTAGCTTAAAAATACAAATAAATAGATAAAATTTGAAATAAATTAATAAAAATTAAAATTAATTATTATAAATTTATTTTTGATGAGAAATAATGTATTTGTCCAATTTTACATTTAATTGCATTTTTTTTATATTAAAAGTCAATTTCTTCAAGTTTAGGAGATTTTATTAATATCGGTTAATTTACCACAGATAAAATTAACATCTAGAAGCTGAACAGCTAAGGGAGAACGTCCAAAACCTAGGAGTAGCTTATTCATCACCCTATTTTTGATATGTGTCCCTAAATTAATTAAAAATAAATCAAAAATAAGATTTATGACATAATGGCTTATGTCATCAAAATGGACACCTAAGCCTTCCCTTCCTCTATAAATACCTCCCATCCTTGGTCATTTTTCACACACCTCTCCCTCTCTCAAGCCACCAAATTCTTAGAGAGCTTCTCTCTCTAGAAGAAATTTTCTTTTACTTTGCTTTTATGCTAAAATTTTACTAATTTTCCAACAACTAGTAAAGTTCTTTTCCTAGGAGCTTTGTCTCAAGAATTCCATCCTCTTCATCAACTACCTTAGAGGTAATGGGGGGAGCGGGGTTGGTTCTAAATTATTGTCACTTTGCATGTTGGTAAGAAGGGTTCCCCTAAACCCGTTTAGGCTTAAGTTTTATTATTGTTTAATGTCAAACTTTAATTTTTACTATGTTGTTACTCTGCCTAAATTTAGATTATTAAATCATGATTACTAAAATGTTACTCTGCTCAAATTTAAATTATGAAATTATATTTGCTAAGCTGTTAATTTGCTCAAATTTAGAAACTTAAAATGTACTTGCTAAGCTGTTACTTTGCTCAAATTTAGCAAATTAACATGTATTTATTTAGTTGTTATTCTGCCAAAATTTTAATAGTTAAACTATAATTACTATATCGTTATTCTGTTAAAATTTTAAGTATTGTGCAATTTTTGCAATAAAAAGCAAAAATATTAATTATGCTGGTGCTCAAATTAAATGAGACTAGGGAAACCTCTGTTTGAGAAATTAGGAAGTGATAAATTAATAAGTAATGTAAAGCAAGTAACATGTAGCAGCATGGAACCCTGCTAGGGAAGCTACAGCTTGGTACACTGCGGGATGAAAGGCAAGACCCATGGTTAGGTCTAGAGGGTATGGTATCGAGTGGTGAGCATCCTAATGGCCAAGGTAGCACTCTTGAGTTAGGACAATCACTTAACCAACTTGATAACCCTAACAACTGCTCAGCATCACAGGGATTGGTGAGAGTATGTCTCTATAAATGGATATCCTAAATTGTTATTTTGTTCCTCAATGATGATGAGGACTATACCATGAGATGATGTTGAGAGAGGTATATATACTCGCAGTCACTTCCTAGGTTTTGTTAAGAACTATTACCCATTAATGGAGAGTATGGATCCATATCAAGTTAGGGATTGTATAACATAGAATAAACTTTAGGTTCTCTTTTTATTGTCCACTGTGTTTTATTTGCATTATATGGTAGAATTCCTACCATACATGTAAAAGTGATATTAGAACAAATCACCTCACTCCATTATTTTTCATTTTATGCATGATTGATTGTGATTAATGAAGACCCAACTGTTGATGAAGACCTATAGGGCTAGTCTGATAGTTTATTATTTTATGGGATAGGGTAAATAGACACTACTCTGACTAGGATCTTTTTGATCTACTAGGAATAAGTAATAACTATTTTGATGTATATTTTAATCTCCCCAGTATTTCAATAATTTTTCTGATTATGAAATCATGATGTATAGTTCTACGATTAATACATATAGATTTTATTTTATTTTTATTGTCATTTTCAAATTTTGATAAATTTACAAATTGTCTATGATGAAAAATGGAGAAAATTTTACTCATATTTTTAAATAAGTATGGGTTATGTTCAATGTGAATGGGTGTCACAGTATGCCCTTGTAAATGGACTTCCTGACTGATAGTTATTCCTTATTGATGATGAGGACTGTACCATGTGATGATGTTAATGAGGTATATGTACTCCCAGTCACTTCCTAGGTTTTGTTGAGAATTATTGCTCACTAATGGGAAGTATGGATCTATACCAAGTCAAGGCTAGTGTAGTATAACTTAGAATAAACCCTAGGTCCTCTTCGTTAATTGTGTTTTAATTTCTGCCATATATGTGAAAGTGATTTTAGAACAAATCATCTCACTCCATTGTTTTTTTTTCCTTGTATGATTGATCGTAATTATTCAAGATGACGGCAATGCCTAATGATACTAGGGACCATGTTGGAACCAAAGACGTAGAAGTGTCTAAACCCTCAATGTTTTGAAGATAGCAAGCTTATTAATGTTCAAGTTTGTGCTTAAAGACTAACCCTGTCACAGCTAAGAAGATCGTCTAGTAGACATGTCAAAGAAGATAGTTCAATAGACGTGTCAAAGAAAGACCGTCCAATAAGACGTGCTTAAAGAAGATCGTCCAATAAGACGTGCTTAAAGAAGATCGTCCAGTGAACAATGAAGATAATCGTCTGAAGAACATATTCAAATATCTAATGCAAGCTTCCAATGACAAATATTCAAACAGTTAAGTTCTATTTTGAACGTCCAATTTATCTATGCTAGTTTTTATTAAAACTAACATATTACTACTTCTGTGATCTAACGTTCAAATTATTTGAAGCATTAAATTACATCAAAATCATTCTAGTGCAAGAGCGCAAGCAATATCTAATAAAGCAAGTCAATTTATCAAGCTGCTGAGATGAATGAAGAATACTCAGAAAAGCAAAACGTCAACACAGTTCTAGCACCTTTCGTTCTAGTGCAAGTCTAAAAGTTGCCGCACCTTATCACTCTGAAAGGACAGTTTGCACGCTTCTCTTTGCATAACGAAGTCAAAGTCTTCTACAATGGATCCTTTCCTAAAGACTATATATATATGCACCAACGAAGAAGCAAAGTGAGACAAGAGACAACATAAGACGAAGAAAAAGAACAAGAACAAAAAGATATTAGTAACACTTTGATAGAAGCGTCTAATGGACGATAGCAAAAATCTTGTAAAGATCTCTCAAAGCATTCTTGCTTTATCTTTCAAATCCTCACTACGTGAGTTGATATCTGTTGTATAAACACTTGTTGTGTTGTGAAGCCTGGAGAGGCTTAGTGTGAAAGAATACTCGGGTTAAGCAATCTAGGGTGATTGTGTTGTAAAGCCTGAAGAGGCCACAAACAATACTTGTAACCTAAGGTTGGTTAGTGAATATCTTCTGAGTGAAAGGACTGGACATAGCTCAGGTTGAGTGAACCAGTATAAAAACTTTTTATGTTCTTCTTCTCTCTATCCCTATGCTTAAAACAGTTTTCATACTGATCAACATGTTTCGAAAAAGTTTTTAAACGCACAATTTAACCCCCCCCCCCCTTCTTGTGCACTTTTTCTATTTCAGACCAGTCAAAGGATACTTCTCCAGATTTGTATACATATTTTATAATATTTTTCTTGAAGGATAGGTAGATAAATACTACTCTATATGGGATCTTTTTTTATGTATATATTGAGCTAGGTAATATATGTCTTTTGATGTACTTTCGTTTTCTTTTTGATTGTTATGTATTATTCAAACCATAATGTACAGTTTGATATACATATAAGTAAGTAGCTTTTATCATTTTACTTCTATTTCTAAATTCTATTAAATTTAGAACTATTCTATTATAAAATCGAAAAAAAATTTACTCACATATTCATCAACTTAACTTAATAATTAAATTAATATGAATTATATTTAAAATCAAAGAAGTGTTACACGAAGCTTATTATTGATATTTTAAGTAAGGAGCCTACACTTAATATTTTTAGGTGGGGAGCCAATAATTGATATTTCAGACTAGGAGCCTATGTTTGACATGGTTGACAAAACCCCTTTAGGTAGGGAGCCTGTTGTAGTTCTATTTGAATAGTACCACACTTGAAATATTTGACTTTATGGATGTTATGATTAACAAATTTAAGTTTTGACATTTTAACTATATTTTAAATTGGGTATTACCGTACCCTACTTGTTATATTCTTCATTATTTACTCACTGAGTGATAACTCACATCACTCTCCATTCCATTTCAGATAATCAGGCACGTGTTGGATTAAGTGCCTCAGCTAGAAGTATATAATAGGTTTTTCAGTGGGATCCTTTTTGCTCAAGGGTTCATATATAATGATATTGAGTTATTTTATTCCTATATCATTATGAAATTGTGATTGTAAAATTCTTTTAGTGGCTTTGTTACATTGCATTTTGGGTTTTTAGTAACTAGATTAGAATTTATTTGGCTTGTGTAATACTTTATATTGGCCAGACTAGTATTTTTGTGATTTTACATGTTTTTAAACTATTTTGGGAAGTCCATCTTTTAGGGGAGGCTTTCTTGAAATTTTAGTAGAAACTCCTTTGATATATAGATTTAATAAACTAACATTACAATTACTACCTAGCATAACGTTAGACGTAGTTAAGGCTTACCAGGTTTGTATAGTAGCCTATGCACCAGTCACGATCTAATTTAAGTCATGACACATCATTCATTTTACATGTGCTTGGTCAAAAGGTTCTATTTAATGTATGTAGTGCTTCTACTGATCCATTATTTTCCTCTTGTGTTATAATTTCCTCTTCGGGGAAATTTTGAAATCAGTGATAATTAGAGCTATTGTGGATTTTTCTGCACAAAGGCATTTACTCACTAGTCACTTTGGTTATAAGACATTAAATTTCTTTGTTATTTATTATAGAATGGCCACAGAGAAAGGGCACTCAAACTACACATTTTAACAGCATCTCTATCATCTAGAACTTTACCATTGTCAATGACAAAAGAGTGACAATTTGGGCAATTTCTTCGCATGGTATTCCCTCGAAAAGGAGAATTATTTACTTCCAACTACCCTGTCATGTTTAAGGTCATCTTATTTATAAGATTTGAGCATAAGTTAGGGCAAAGATATCCTGAATTTCTAGTAATTCCTTTAAGAGCAATGTACACTTTATAAATAGTCATATTGCTGATATTTCTCTTGGAATTTTGTTATGATTATTCAGACAATCAGCTTCATTATCATATAAATTGAGGCACTATGGTAGCAAAGCATAATTGCTCCATTTGTAACAGACATCTCAACTAGAACGATCAAGAGGTAACAAATAATGAAATGGCAAGATTAGGAATGTATTAACATTGTAGCTTGAATGCCAGCTGTTTTAAATCATGTAGACCTTGCTTATGATCTTTGTCATTAGCATTGATCAAGCAAGGACGCAGTTAGTGTGATGATAGTACCCATTATTTGATTTTTCCAATTCAAAAGTCAAGCACAATGAATGATTTGCTATTACGACAATTTTGAAAGTAAAAACAGATTTCACATTTACATATAACTCCCCAAGGCTAAATGACTTGCAAGAATTCACTCCATAAAATGAAGCTTGTGCTGTGAAATGCTTAAGCTTGTGAAAGTTTGATATTTGTGTCTTGAGAACTTGATGGAACCCTTCTAAACCACCTCTTCCTCCCTAAACTTGTGCATAAAAAGCTTTGCAAATTTGATATTCCCTTTTAACAAATTCATTCTCGTTTTCATATCTGACATATATCAAGCCTTAAGAGCAAACAGTACAAGAGTAGTGGGATTCATTCCCAGCAACCTATAGAGGACTCTATGGGCACTTGTTAGATTTAGAAAAAATATGTGTAAAGGTGTTGAATGATATGTAAGGTAGTTGATAGAATGATAGTAACACTTTATTTGATATGTGGAAGTGCTTTGGAAGTGCTTGCTACAATTGATAATACAATTGCCTATTTATAGGCATGCAAGGAAAGTTCTAGAAATATCTAGACTTTTCTGTTCTAGAGTTTTCTTCACTTTTCTCTTTTCTTTTCTTTTTCCTAAAGCTACATTTCTATAAGTTTCTAGATTTCTCTAAATACATTGTGAATATTTTACAAGAGTATTCTAGAATGTTCTTACTTTTTCATATACATATATTAGTAATACACTCTTCTAGAAAGTTGTGGCACATTCTTTCACTCCCCCTTGATGCAAATTTTGAAGACTCCAAGCATTATTCGTAATTGCTCAAATCTTGCTCTTGGCAGTGCCTTGGTAAAAATGTCTGCAACTTGATTTTCTATCTTACAGTACTCAAGTTGAATTTGCTTAGTTACCTCTGCTTCTTTAATGAAGTGATATTTAATAACTATGTGTTTTGTTTTTTGATGATAGACTGGATTCTTTGCTATTACTATAGCTAGTTTGTTGTCACAGTAGATTATAGTAGGTCCTTCTTGTTGTTCACCCATTTCTTCAAGTATTCTTTGAAGCCATATTGCTTAGCTTGTAGTTTCAATAGCTGCCACGTATTATACTTTTGCTGTTGATTGTGCAACTGTTGCTTACTTCTTTGATGCCCAAGAGAAAAATCTTGATCCTAGTGAAAAGGCATATCCTGACAAACTTTTCATGTTGTCTATTGATCCTGCCTAATCACTATCGGTGTAGCCAGTCCGCCTTGAGCTGGTCAGGGTTTTGTACCATATACCAAACTCATTTGTGTCTTGTAAATATCTTAAAATTCTTTTTGCTACTCCATAGTGGATTTGACTTGGCTTCTACATGAATGTTGATAGAGGACTTGTAGCATACATGATATCTAGTCACGTGGTTGTAAGATATAGTAGACTCCCAATCAAGCTCCTGTAGCATGACGTGTCAGCTTCTAGTGCTCCGTCATCCTTTTTCAGCTTCTCATTTATAACGAGCAGAGTACTCACAAGCTTGCAACCATGCATCTTGAATTTCTTCAATAATGCTTTAGTGTATTTCTTTTGAGATATAAATATTCCTTCCTTTTATTGTCTTACCTTTATGCCAAGGAAGCAATTCATCAAGCCAAGATCTGTCATCTCGAATGTCTTCATCATATCTTTTGTGAAATCATTCATCATCTTCATATTATTTCCTGTGTAGATAAGATCATCTAGATACAAGGAGAAAATGAGAGTATCATGTTGACCTTGAGTCTTCATATATAGTTTTGGCTCACTCTAAATCCTTGATCGGTGAAGTATTGATCAATTTTGTTGTACCATGCTCGGGGAGCTTGCTTGAGACCATAAAAGGCTTTTCTTAGTCTTAGTACTTTGCCTTCATTGCCTTGACTAATGAACCCTTGTGGTTGCTCAACATAAATCTCTTTTCAAGCACTCCATTTAGAAGGGCAGATTTGACATCCAATTGGTAGATGCTCCACCTTTTTTGTGCTGCAAGAGCTATTAAAGCTCTAATTGTATCTAGGCAAGCAACTGGCGCAAATATCTCATTATAGTCAACTCTAGGTTGCTATGAGTAGCCTTTAGCAACTAATCTAGCCTTGTGCTTTTGTATGGTACCATCAAGATTGAGCTTTGTTTTATACACCCATTTTACTCCAATAATGTCTTATCTGTGTGGACAATCTATGAGCTCCCAAGTATTATTCTTTTTTATCATTTTAATTTCTTCTTCCATTGGCTTGACTCATACTTCTTGCTTTGATGCTTCTTGATAGCATTCAGGCTCAAGCATGACCATGTTGCAAGTTTCATATATATCTACCAAAGATCTACTCGCCTTGGAGTAGACTCTGGTAAGGAATCTTGTTGTTATGGAGATGGAGAAAGCGTACCTAGATCCCTTACTACTTTTTCAATTTCTTCTTAAGGTTGTTGCTCTAGAACAGGAATGTTGCTTCTCACAACCTTTTCTTCTTCCCTTCCCAATTCCAAGCAGCATTTTCATCTACCTCAACATCTCAACTAATAGTGAGCTTCTTTGTTTGCAAGTTGTAGACTTGATAGCCTTTTAATTGTGTGTTATATCTCAAGAAGATGCCTCGTATAGTCTTGTCTTCTAACTTATGTCTCTTCTCATCAGGAACAGTTATGTAGCAAATAGATCCAAATAGTCTTAGATGTTTAGCTTATGGCTTTTGCCCACTCCATGCTTTAATAGGGTCTTGAACTGCCTTAGTTGGACATATGTTGAGTATATAGACTGCAATGTAAATTGTTTCTGCCTAAAAAGTGTTAGGCAAACCTTTCTCTTTTAGCATCGACGTGCTATCTCCATGACTATGTGATTCTTCCTTTCATACATGCAATTTTGTTGTGGAGAATATGCGATGGTGAATTGGCACTCAATGCCTTTATCTTCACAAAACTTATTAAACTCCTTTGAGTTGTACTCTTTGCCTCGATCACTTCTAAGTACTTTTATATGTTTCCCACTTTGCTTCTCGACTAGAGCTTTAAACTTCTTGAATATTCCAAAGACTTATGATTTTTCTTTAATAAAGTATACCCAAGTCATTCTAGAAAAGTCATTGATAAAAAGGATGAAGTACCTGTTGTTGTTGAGTTATGGTGTCCTCATCAATCCACAAATGTCCATGTGGATTAACTCCAATATGTCTTTAACTCTCCATGCTTTGTCAGTTGGAAATGGTAGTCTGTGTTGGTTTCCAAGAAGACATCCTTCACAAGCTTCATTATTTTTTTTTAGGCATGGCAAGTCTTTCATCATATTCTTTTGGAATAACAACTTCAAGGCATGGGTGTTAAAGTGGCCAAATCTTCGATGCCATAGCCATGAATCATCAACTTGGACTTTCATGGTAATGTTGGTAATATATTTGAAGCTTATCGGGAGACTTTTATTTCTTTTTTCCATTTTAACTTGGGCAATCTCCCGCCTTTTGTTATAGTTATCATAGATTGTGCATGTATCTCCTTCAAAATGAAAGGCATAGCCTTTCTCCATCATTTGCCCAATGCTCAAGAGATTTTCTATAAGATTGGGAACAATTAAGACATCTTTGATGAGCCTCGTACCTTTCTTTGTCTCCATTATGACAATGCCTTTGCCTTTGGACTCCACCATGGTGCCATTTCCCAAACGAACTTTTACTTTGATGGAGTTATCGATTTCTTTGAAGATGCTCCTATCTTTGGCCATGTGATTGTTGCAACCGCTATCTAAGTACCAGCTTCCACTTGCTTCATCACTGGAATCTCGAGTAGCATAAAAAAGATGCTGCTCACTATCATGCTCTTCAACAAAATTTACTTGGTGCTTGCTTTTGTTGCAGTAGTTCTTCTCTACATGTCTGAATTACCTGTAGTACTAACACTGTAGCTTTCAACGATGCTAGCAGTCTTTCTCCAAGTGACTTGTCTTCTTGCATATGCCACATGGAGGATATTTATCTTGATTGGTCTTAGAGAAACTTCTAGAATTATCTTTATTTCTAGAATTTTCTCCATTTTTCTTTCCTTTATATTCTTTATTTTGAGACCGTAATTTGAGCTATGATTGAAAGGCATTTTTGATAGAATCTTCACCATGCCTACTCAATCTTTGCTCATATGCTTTAGAGAGCCCATTAGTTCTGTCACCGACATGGTGGATAGATCTTTGGTCTGCTCAATCATAGTCATGATAGCATCATACTTATGGGGAATAGAAATTATAATTTTCTCAACAATTCTCTTATCAAGAATATTTTCCCTATATGCTCTCATTTGACTAACTATTTCTTTTATCCTAGAATAGTAATCTTTTACGGTCTCAGACTCTTTCATTTTCATTAATTCAAACTCTTATCTAAGAGTTTGAAGTTTAATGGCATGTACCTTGGCACTTCCTCCAAAACTCCTCCTGTAGTGTACTCCATGCTTCTTTGGCATTTGTGGCACCCATTATTCTTGAAAAAATTATGTTAGCTACTGCTTATTACAAGATAAATAATGCCTTTGAATCTTTCTGCATTGTTCTCCTTTAACTCTTTCTTCTGAGCTGAATTCAAAGTGGAAATGTTTGCGGGAGAAATGAATCAATCTTCTATAATATCCCATAAATCTTGAGAGTATAAAAATGTCTTCATTTTAATGCTGCAGAAATCATAATTTTCTCCGATAAAAATAGGGACAAGAATAGATGATGGTTGGATAGTATTGGCCATTGGTTAAGGGAAAAATTATAAGATTGGTGAAGAATATAGTAGGATTTTTTGGAAGTAGTTGGATAATATCTGTACGCCCAGTAGATGACCGAACGTAGCTTTGATACCATTGTTAGTTTTAGAAAAAATATGTGTAAAAGTGTTGAATGATATAGTAGTTGATAGAATGATAGTCACACTTTATTTTATATGTGGAAGTGCTTGCTACAATTGATATTACAATTGTCTATTTATAGGGATGCAAGGAAAGTTCTATAAATATCTAGACTTTTTTGTTCTAAAGTTTTCTTCACTTTTCTCTTATCTTTTCTTTTTCCTAAAGCTATAATTCTATAAGTTTCTATATTTTTCTAAATACATTGTGAATCTACACTCTTCTAGAAATTTGCGGCACATTCTTTTAGCACTTAAAGATATTGACCACCCATGCAAAGATTCAAGGATTTTAGAAGCCTGAGAAACTCATATCTTGGCATTTTAGAAACATTTCTTTTCTTGAATCCATAGTTTCTTGCAACATAACATTCAAGGAAAGGCAAAAATTCAAATATGTTGTAGCAAAGAATTTAAAAGGGATAATAGTTAAAAGGATAATAGCGTTTTTCAATTAGATGTTGGTATATACTTGGGGGATATGCCCAAATTAAGGAAAGAGTTCGGGGATTGGGGAACTTAACTCTAGACCTCCATCTTTGGTTGGCCTGAGAGCACCACCTTAGCTGTAGGGACAACCACAAACATCTTTAGAATCTTCAAACATTAGAGAAAGTATGTTATTAAATAAAGTCAATTTCTCTGGATTCAACTCATCAACTAAATATTTCCAAAACTAAAAAGTAAATAAGTAATTACTTCCTTTAAGTAATGAAATATTTACCGTTATCTTAGAGGCATGAATAAAGATCAAGGAACTCATACATGCTGAAACAGTATACCTGCAATGAAAAATATGACAAGAAATCATTCACAAAGTGTTGCTGGAAACAAAAGACATAAGAGGAAACTGAAAAACTGATGTGATTTAGGAATCATGTCTTTACCCATGAGACCCCTACCAAGCTAATATTACAATGAGTCAAAACTTGCCACAAAATTAATTTACTCATTAAGAATCAAATTGGGCAATTTCCTATGAAAGATACAAAAAGACAATACACAATAAATTATGAGAAGTGGAATATCTTGCAATTTGTTAAGAAGCAATTTTTTGAAAAAAAAGAAAAGGAAAAATATATTCAATCTCCATTAGAAAACTTTTTGCTAATTGTTGAAAACCTAGAATAAAATATTCTATATTTATTGTAGTTTATAGGCATGTAATCTTTGATTTAGAGAAAACTGAATATTCTCTATTTATGTGTAATTAATGTAATAAGCCTATATAAACGCATATCCATGGAATATTCAAACATACAGTTTCAGTCAAATATGTCTTTGTTTTCTCCTCTTTAACATGTTATCCATAGCCTAATAAAGGCATCTCAAGGACTGTGCTTGCCTGGTAAACCCATTGTCCTTTGAGACAAATTTTTGGTGAATCGTGCATGTGTTTGGTTCGCCCTCTGTTCTAGCACCAGTGTTTACTACTCTAGCATCCTCTTCGGTCATCATCGCTGCCCACTTGTACTCCTCCGACGACCTTTCTAGCTGTTGACCCCACTATCCAGATCGATATTTGCCGATCTCTACTAATTCATAGATGGCTTCCTTATCTAGGGTTCCATGCACCCTCATGCGCATTTCGTTCTTGCACCAAACAGTGCCTCTCACCATGCGCATTCCATTCTTGCACAAAAGAATTGCTTAAAAAGTATAAGATGAATGAGTCAAAATTTATAAGCACACCAATGCATCCGTCAGTTGTCATGACAAAGGACAAATCAGGTAAACCTATAGACCAAACTGTCTACAAAGGTATGATTGGCTCACTTCTTTATTTAACTGCTAGTAAACTAGATATCATGCATAGCGTCTGCTTATGCGCCAGATTCTAATCTAACCCTAAAGAGTCTTATTTAAAAGCTATTAAAAGGATTTTTAGATATCTTGTTGGTACACCTAACCTAAGCTTATTCTATGAGAAAAACAAAGATTTCAGGTTTGTAGGATATTGTGATGCAGACTATGCTAGTGATAGACTTGAAAGAAAAAGCACAAATGGTGTATGTACTTCATTGGATCATATCTTATATCTTGGACTAATAAGAAGCAGAATTCAATTGCATTATCAACTACTGAAGCAGAATACATATCTGCTACTAGCTGCTGCTTACAACTTCTATGGGTAAAGTATCAACTTGAAGATTACTCTAGCTTTGAACATAACATTCCTGTGTTATGTGACAACACTAGTGCAATCAATTTATCTAAAAACCCCATTTAGCATTCTAAAGCAAAACATATAGAATAAGACATCATTTTATTTGTGATTATGTTCAAAAAGGTGCTTTTGATATTAAGTTCATTGATACAGGCCATCAATGGGTTGATATCTTTACAAAAGCTTTACTTGAAGAACATTTTAACTTCATCTTGGAAAAGGTACACATGAAAGTTTTGCGAGAGTAAACCATCTTACATGCATCATTTTGTCTAATTAACAAAGTTTCATCTTACTCTACATCGTCTTATATTTTATTACATTTCGTCTTACTCTCACACTACTCTTTGAATATGAAAAGTTTGTTATCTATCAGTTTGATATTTTCCCTAATGATTACTCTCGATAACCTCCTAAGAAATGTGCGACGTCTCCCCAACCACATCAAGTTGTCATAAATGCACGTCTTTCAGTACTTTCAAGCTCTTTTCTTATTCAAAACAACTGCCCTTTCTTTTTCTTTACACACTACAAAATCTCTTTCTCTGAACTCAAACCCTTTCCTCTATTATTACTTTCTCAAACTCAAACTCATGGCCTCCCAAAAACAACTCGTGCCTATGGAGAGATTTGCTGTATCTGACTTCATAGCTGGAAAATGGGTTGACCTCAAGAAACTAGAAGAGGAAGGATTCCTTCTATAGATATATATCAAGAATGTAACATGGGAAGAATTCGTATAGAAGTACACAGCTTGGTACCATGCCCCTTACGCTTATTTCTGGGCGTCTGCATCTAAAGTAAATGGAACCATCACCGAACTGTAAATAATCAACTTGTCATCATCTCAATCGATACCATAGCGGCAACATCTAGCTACAAAGAGGAAGGTGACCTCTTCACTAAATATTGGGAGAAGGTAGTCACCCAAAAACTATTGATCTGGCTCTTTATGGAAGCTTCAAGCCACAGATGGACAACAAAGATGTGTTGAAAGAGGTTTCTATACTCTTTAAACATGAAGCTAGAGTGCAAACTCATTCACGATGTCTTGTTGCACATTATTCTACCCCGAAAAGGTTCAAAAGACAACATAACCTCTAAGGATAGATTCTGTATCTACAAGATGTTGATTGGTTAGAAGGTGAATCTGTCAGCGCTTATCCTAGATCATTAGAGATCCTACCTATCCAAGTTTAAGGAGAAAAAGCATCCTATTCCCTACGCCATGCTCTTCACTAAAATAATTTGTCTGGCAAGAATTAAAGAAACTAGGTTGGAGAAGATTAAGCAAGGTTATGAGATTGACGTATCTGTCATCAAAAAGATGAGGATTGCACACCTCTTTCCTTGATACGTGGCTAGACATCCTGAGTTGGCTTTGATCAAGAAAGAACCTCTATAAGAAGTTGCTAGAACTGCTTTCAGAGTGAGATTGTCTACCGACCCCTCTACTGTTACTACATCTACTCAATATCCCTTATAAACGAAACCTCAACAATCTAACCACAACCACAACAAACTAAACTACAAAAATCCAAGTTACCCATCAAAAGATCTTCACAACCAGACCTTCAACCTCAACAGCCTAAATGTCTACCGTCTTGCCCTCTTAAAAGACCAAAACCCTTAACCATCCCTCTGAGATCTAAACTGACCCCCCAACCTGACTCAGACAATGACCTACCAATTAACACTCTTCTTTTTGCTCCAAGCATAACCATTCCCACCCCTCCATTAGAACAACCACTCCACCATCCACCTCTACAAAATCCTTTCCATCTGTCTAACCAATCCAAAAGACCTCAAAATCCAAAAAGATACCAGTTCCAAAGACGCAAGCTCAAGAGGTTAAACAGCTAAGGAATGCCTAGAGCATAATCAAAATGAACTGAGAAAAAGAAGAAAGAAGCAAAGAAACTTGCTGAGGTCGAGTAAGAGCAGATTGAGGAAGCAGTGCTTCAATCTATAATTGAACACTCGCTATAAATAGCCCCTACAGAGTCTAAAGAGTAAAAGCTGTTGACTCTAGAGGAAATTGCTATAGCTTCAAGAGACTTAATAGCCGCACCCAACATTGATTAGCCTGTAAAGGTTGTTTCCTTCTCTATACTAGAAGCAGAAAAAACATCATCTAGAGGAGCGAACCTATGATAGATGATTAATCACTAGAATTCTTTCACTCAGAAACGCCTTCGTCTAAACATCTTAGAAGGCACCAAATGACTCTTCGAGGAACCTGTGTCACATCAGACTAGAAACACAAAAGAATTCACCATTCCAGAGCCCTTCAACCCAGAAATTCTTCAATCCTTCATCAACTACAAACTAGGCGAAGTAAATAATCTGAAGATGTGGAGAGCCATCATCACTAAAGAATGGCCACTTTTGGTGTGCCATGGGTATGCTGAAAGGTTACCACTGGTTGAAGAAAAAGCTACCTTAGCTCTCTCTTATGAGCCCAGCATTACTCCCTATGTTTGAAAGGAAGGGTACAGTATCATATTAGACGCTCCAATCTTTGTATATCCACCCTCAACAAGAACAAGATTTCCTGCTAGGTATAAAGTTTGGAGACAACGTGGGATTCCTTGCCACACCTCCCCATTCATGCTGAAGTGTAACTACTCCGAGTATCTGATCAAGTGCAAAACGTACCACTGCAAGCCTAAGATTATATATCCATTCTACCATGGGATGATCAAGACTTATCCTCTTGCCATCCGTGTAGAAGATAGCTCAAATTTTGAAAAATGGCAGATTAGTGATGATGACTAGGAGTTAGGAAGGGTGATGAACAACTTCCTTTAGGAGAAGATGAAAATCTCTTTGGTGCATGCAATCTACGAAAGAAGATATGCAGACCTTGAGTTAGGTTCACCTAGACTAATGGGAACTCACATGCCTCTTTTGATGAAGCCATGGACTACCTTTCAGATTTGCTACCAGAAGACCTACAAGTGCCAAAATCTATCTATAGGAAAAGGAAAAGAGCCTAAGTTCTGTCGCAAGCCCAAACGACACCTGATGATTAGGCAAAGAGCACTCTCGTCTAACCAGCTGGCTGAACTGAAAGGGAAAGTACCTCTCAGAAGCACAAACCGAAAAAGGTTGCAAGACCACGTTGAAGCACTAAAACATTTTTCGAGTCTAGCTGTAAAAGAGAAGAATCTTCTAAGCCATGTAGCTGTCATTCATTTGATAGGTCATTAGACACACATCTCTCTGTCTCCCTCCACTTCTACATCTAACTCCACAAACCAATGTTATAAACCTTCCTAAGACCTATATCTTCTTCTCCTCTGACTCCTTTGAGATCTTTCTACCCCGCAACCATTTCTATTTTGTGGTCCCCCTATACCATACGTTTTCAATTTATGTTTTGTAGAAGAACTAGCTAAAGAAGCAATAAGCTCTATCTCTGCTCCAGACTCTTCAAAAGTACCATAAGCTTTTAGTGAGTTAAAGCAGACTGTGCAAGTATCTTGAAGTCGATCTGATGAAGAAGCTTAGCAAAAGTAAACGAGCAGAAGCTTTGATCTTCTGAATGGCTAAGTGATTCAAAGATGAACTTGGCTCATCATTCACTCCTACAGACTCTGAATCTTCTAATTAATGATACCAAAAGGGGGAGATAAGATAGAAAGGAGAAGGATAGGAGGAAGATTTAAGTCTTAATAAACAGACTGAATATCATTTTTAAGGGAGTATGATTGTAAGTCTTTACTAGTCTTTTCTTTCATACATACAATGAATCTCTTTTGCAAATAAATATCGTCTAGTTTCATTCAGATATATCATCTAGGCATATTTTCTTATGATATTACATCTGCTTAACTGAATTATATCCATATGAAAAATGCTTTCGAAATTAAAATTCACTTGCCAAAAAGCGTTTTCATATGAGAATATTTTACGAAAACTATAGTTGTTTGTCATCATCAAAAAGGGGGAGATTATTAAGACAAAGGATGATTTTATAATCCTCAAATATTTGATAATAAGAAATAGTTAAAATATATGTTTTTAAGTAATCATCTGGTCATTCGCTCGCAAGCAATCGTCTGATGTTTTTCAATGTATAAAATCTTTGATAAATCTATATTTATGTAGATTTATAGAGCAAGTTCACATGATTTTTGCATTAACTCATTGGAAATTTGTGAGAAAATAGATCGTTAATGAAGGATTTCATGTGATGTGTGTTTCTAAGCTTTTTATCTAAAATTACATGAATTGCCTTAATTTTGTTGAATTTTATGTAGGAAGTTAGTTGAGCAAAAAAAAGAAATCCAGTCCACAGGTATAGAGGAGTAATATACTTATCAAGTCGGCTTAAAAGAAGCCTATAAGCACGAGAACGGACCAAAAAGGAGACTTGAAGCACAAAATGGAATGCACAAAGTTGCACCCGCCTGGCGGGCCTTGCAGGCCACCCGGCGGGACTTGCCTGGAGGTATTTCGCCGGGCGGGTCGTATATCCCACCCGGCGTTAAAAAAACCGCCCAGCGGGTTTCCAACCTCGCTGGGCGGGTTCGAGGTCCAAGTTTTAATTTTATTTGAATTTTTAATGGACCTAGATTGGACAGAATAGACAAGGGTTAAGTCTTCGACTTCAAAATTCTGAAATTAGATTACAAAGAGCAAGGAGCAAAGCACAAAAAGGGGAATCGCTTGTCTTATCTTTATTCTTTCCTCAATTCTTCCTTTTTTTTTGCTCTTTGGCTTCTGGAGAAGGATTCTTAAAAGGCAATAGGATACTCAGAGTAAGAGACTGGGAAAAAACCTTTTTCTGTAAAAGATATCTTCTTCTCTTTCCTTTGATGTATATCTTTAAAATTATGATTTCTCTTCTTGCCATGAGTAGCTAAATTTCTTGTTAGGGTTGTGGTGTACTTAGTGTTTGGAACCCCTAAATGTTTAATTTTAATTGAATTCTTGTTTCTATTCAGTCAATTAGACCTGCTTTACTATTTTTATTTTCTTACTTGGAATTGATCATCCCTTGTATGCTTCGAATCAATTAATTGAACGGTGGCCGTACCGTAATTAATTGGTAGATGTGTAGGGTAATCAAATTAGGTTTTGTCGTATGATCAACCTTCATTCCTAATTTCCAATTGGGTTAGATAATTAATTTAATCCTCTCTTTTATTCCTCATGCCTTCCTAGGGTTTTAATATCTCACATGATCAATTGGGAAATTAACTTAAAAAGGACTATTGCAATTTATGACCAACAATTGACAATAAAATTCGTAGAGGAATATTGGTAATTGACGAATAGTAAGAGGTTCAATTAGAATTAGATGTGAAGAAACTTAAGAGCACGAAAGAAACCACAACCCTAAGCCTATCTTTTTCTGAATTTTTCTCTACTTACCATTGTTTGTTTTACAATTCCAATTTGACGTTTATCACTATTGAACCAACCCAGTACCTATTTAATTTTACCTAAACAATATAGAATCTCTGGAAACTGGTAATCACCATTTAGTCCTTTGGGTTCGATATCTAGACTCACGTCCTTTTGTTACTTACTGCGATAAGGGTATGCTTGCCCTTAAGCGTATTTTTAGCGCATCAATCTTTATCCTTTGATTTGGTTAAATCAGTAACTAACAAATCTTTCAGATCATACCAATGTTCTAAAATGATCTGCACATCAATTAGAGCGTAAGCTACCTTAAAACTTATAAAGCCTATCTACCTACTCTCAAGGAAAGTTAGCTCTGTTAGCGTAAAAGAAGGAATGTGCGTGTGGGGTCAGAATGGGGAAGCAGACATGACTAGTGCTACAAGATTGAGTACAAGAATGAAAAAGATAAGCAGACTGCTTTATCTTATCATATGACAAGTTGGTGAAAGGCATTAAATGCAGTATTTAATGCTCCAACATCTCTCTTCAACTGACGAAGGTTGTCCCCTAAAAGCATTCAACAGACACTTTTGGTGAAGCCTATATATAGAAGAAGAGACCTCATTATTGCTGACTGACAAATTATAACATCTTTAAGAAATGAAAAAGTTCTTTCTCTGTGTACTTTGATTGTAATATTCACTTTGTGTACCTCATTATATATTTGTACTATTAAGACGTTAAACACAGTGAGGTAACTCACACGTAAACCTTTTTTTCCTAAAGAAATTGGTGGAAGCCTAAAGAGGCTTTGATTGAAAGAATACTTGGGTTTTTGCTTAGAGAGGCAAGTAAAAGACTGCTTGGGTTGAGCCTGAACAAGCTTGTGGAAAGAATACTTGTAACTTGAAAAAGTTAGTGAAACTTGGTTGTTGCTAAGAACTAGACGTAGTCTATGGGGTGAAACGAACCAGTATAATTCTTATGTTCATATTAGTTTATATTTTAGCTCTCATTTGCCTTTCAAACATTTTCAAAATCTTTGTTCATACCCTTTAGACAATACATTTTTCACAAAGTATTTGCGAACATTTGCTTTAGCACAATTCAAACCCCTGTTCTTATGTTAACTTTGTGTTTTACACATCGCACATCCCCTTCCCTCCCTAACTGTCAAGTTTGTGTTATATGACCCTAATTTCCCTTTTAACCTGCTTTCTATCCATCGTTTTACCCAATCCCACAACTTTATCATTACCTTTACTAAAGATTCTGTTACCTTGCAGAAGCGAACTTCAGGACAGATGATTAGCATCAAATGTGAGTCTCATGGCCTCTATTATCTCTCTACACCTCTGCACACATACTTAACCATAGTCTCTTCGATGATCATCCACGTTTAGCTAGGACATCCTAATTTGCCAAAGCTTTAGAAGATGGTACCCAGTCTCTCTAAAATATCTAATCTTCATTGTGAGTTTTGTCAATTAGGAAAACACACTCGTACTTTGTTCTATGATAGTCAATAAATGGGCTATGTCCTTAGTTGCCTTAGTCCATTTTGATGTTTGGGGGTCCCTCGCGTATTGTTACTCCCTCTAGTTTTAGGTATTGTCAATTTTATTAATGATTTTTCCTATTGTACGTGATCATGTTTAATGAAAAATAGACCTAAACTTTTTTCCCTCTTTGAGAAGTTTTATCATGAAATCAAAACCCAGTTTGGTATTCATATATGCTCTATTGTAATGATAATGCTCACGAATATTTATCTCATTAGTTTCAGCACTTTATGGTATCCAAGGGCATTCTCCATCGAACATCCTATGCCTACACCCCTCAACTAAATGGAGTAGTTGAACACAAAATAGACACCTAATTGAAACCACTCAGACCCTTCTCCTCCACGATCATGTCCCCCTGAGCTTCTAGGATGATGCTGTACTCACAGCCTGCTACCTCATCAATCACATGCCATCCTCTGTCCTGAATGATTAGGTTCCCCATTTGGTCCCCCTTCATGAGCTTCCTCCTCGAGTCTTCAGCTCCACCTACTTTGTCCATAAGCTAACTCTAGGCCTTAAGAAACTCTCTACAAAGGCCATCAAATGTGTCTTCTTGGGTTACCATCAATCACAGAAAGGATATTGTTGCTTCTCTCCTACCCTTCAACGGTATTTCATTTCTGTCAATGTCTCATTTTTTGAGTCTCATTCTCATTTTGAATCTGCTCCCTCCTATCCCGATATGTGTTTTTCTACTTCTCCTGGTACCCTTGCTTGTGTCCCCCTTCTATCTGTTTCTTTGGATGCCCCAGTGGAGAATCATAATGTTCCAATAGAGCCTCCAATTGTGCGACCTCTTCAGACATATCAATGTCGCCAACCCCCTGTTAACCTTCCTACACCTGCACCTGCAACAGCTGCTACTAGATATAGCAGAGGCCTTGTTAGACTTTTCCTTGGCACCATTTTCTTTACTAGATTTGGGCCTACCCCCTAACATTGACGGGCCCATTGCTTACGGAAAGGTATTCATTTTACTCGCAACCCGTCTCCTCACTATCTTAACCTTAGTTATCACCGTCTTTCTACTTTGCATTATACCTGCCTCTCTTTTGTCTTCTATGTCTATCCTTAACTTTCAAAGTGAAGCCTTATCTCACCTTGAATGGCGGCAAGCAATGGTTGATGAGATTTGTGCATTTTAGAGCAGTGGGACCTAGGATTTGGTTTCTTTGTCATTGGCTATACCCTCTTAAAGTTGGCCCTGATGAAACCATTGATCATTTCAAGGCTCGTCTAGTGGCCAAAGGATACACCCAGGTGTATGGACAAGACTACACCAATACATTCTCTCCAATAGCCAAGATGGCAGTCTGTTCGCCTCTTATTCTTTATGGCTGTCATTTGTCATTAGGCCCTCTTCCAACTTGATATTAAAAATGCTTTCTTGCATGGCGATCTTGATGAAGAAGTCTACATGGAGCAACCTCCCAAGTTTTTTGCTCAAGGGCAGTCCTCTACTATAGTGTGCCAACTTTGTAGGTTTTTATATGGACTTAAGCTGTCCCCCCGAGCCTAGTTTGGCTACTTTTGTACTGTTGTACAGTAGTTTAGTTTAACTTGCAATGAAGCCGACCACTTTGTCTTTTATCTCCATTCACCTCAAGGATGCATCTATCTCACTATTTATATGGACAACATCTTCATTACGGGTAGTGATCAACATGGCATTCTCCGTTTGAAATAGTACCTCTTTCAACAATTCCAGACTAAAGACCTTGGTAAGCTTCGATATTTCCTAGGTATGAAAGTTGCTCAATCCAAGGATGGTTTGGTGATCTCTAGGAGGAAATATGCTCTTGACATCCTAAAAGAAACTGGCCTATTAAATGCCAAGCTAGTAGACACTCCTATGGATCCTAATGTCAGACTGTTTCCCAACTAAGGAGAACCCTTATTAGATCCTGGTAGATATAGGAGACTGGTTGGAAAGTTGAACTATCTCACTGTCATTCGTCCAGGTATTACCTTTGCTGTGAGTGCGATAAGTCAATTCTTGAACTCTCCTTGATAGGACCATTGGGATGTGGTAATTCAGATAATCAAATACATTAAGAGTGCTTTTGACAGAGGTCTCATCTATGAAGACACGGGACACAATCAGATAGTTAGGTACTTAGATGCCAATTGGGTTGATTCACCCAGTGATAAGCGATCCACCTCTGGGTATTGTGTGTTGGCCGAAGAAAAGTTGATATCTTGGAAAAGTAAGAAGCAAAATATTGTAGCAAGATATAGGGTTGAAGCAAAATATAGGGCCATGGCTTTAGTAACTTGTGAACTCATGTGGTCAAAGTAACTTCTCAGGGAAGAGTCCGCGCAAATGATGCTAATTTGTGACAATCTAGTGGCTTTGCATATTGCATCCAATCCTGTCTTCCATGAAAGAACCAAACATGTTGAGGTTGATTGCCATTTTATTAGGGAAAAGATCAAGTTAGGAGACATTACCACGAGCTTCATCAACTCTAGTGGCCAGCTTCACCAAGTCTTTGGAGGGACCAAGAATTGACTATATATGTACCAAGCTGGGCACATATGATTTATATGATCTAGCTTGAGGGGGAGTGTTGAAAATCAGAATAAAATATTCTGTATTTATTTTAGTTTACAGGCATATAATATTCGATTTAGGGGAAACTGAATACTTTCTATTTATGTATCATTAATGCAATAAGCATACATAAACGCATTTCTATGGTGTATTCAGACACACGATTTCAATCAAATATGTCTCTGTTTTCTCTTCTTTAACAGTAACTATTTTTGAATCTTTACAAAATTCCTTTCTCAATTTTCTTTTATGATTTTATGTTATTATATGCTGGATACATCTAAATTGCAAGTACCAAAGTAGGAGAACAGATAAAATAGAGGATTAAACCCATACATTAACATATCCAAATTCCAGTTGAGTTAGAAGAATTCTTTTCCATCATAAGTAACTGATATTTACTTATAAATCAATCATATTTATACATCAACTAATTATGGAGACATCTAAAAATAGTCCTTCAAAGCAAGCCCCCTAAATAAAACATATTGCATGACTTGATGCAAATAACTATCTGATAAATGAATTATTAAACAAAACAAAACATTTTACCATTCATTTCTTTTCATCCTCTTCTAAGTTATACTATTGTTAAGTCAGTAATTATTCGAGTGAGGGGTAATGAATTGGCCAAGTTAGGATAAAGAATTATATTAGTAACTTCTAAGTTCTAAAAATTAGATTAATTTCAATATGAGCTTTCTATTTAGAATAAAGATTGCCCTTTTAAATATAAGCAGAAATTCTCTATTTATGCAACTATAATATTAGATAAACCATGAATATGAAAAATAGATGCTACAACATACTTGCTTGCCTAGCTTTAAGCCACTTGCGGAACTTTGGCACATTCACTACTCTCATTACTAGTTTATCAACCTGCTCAAGAACCTTAAGTATGTAATTCTCCAAGGTTGCCAAATTAGTATTGGCCCTATGAAGCCCCAAAAAAGTACAAAGTATCCTATCCCCAAGCTCATGTATAATGCTTCAAAGAAAACAAAATCTTTTCCATGGACTACTAGTTCTTGAGACTTTACTGTTGTTTGATCTGTAGGACAAGTTTTATTAAGTTGTTCACCACAAAGATCAATATTTCCTTCAAAACTAAAGGCATCAAATGTTTGCAAATATCTTTCCAATGGGATTCTTCCAAAAAGAGAGTTGTGTGACAAGTATAATTTTCCTAGACCATCAATTTGAGAAAGAGAAGAAGGAATTCTCCTAGTGAAATGATTTCTTGATATGTTAAGGGAATCTAGCAAAGTTAAATTTCCAATCTCAGAAGGAATTTCTCCACTCAAATTGTTTATTGATAAATTCAGAGAAACCACAACAAGCAAATATCCAACCTCTTTGGTTGTTTCAACTGTTGAATTATTACAAGAGATATCAATGCTCATAAGAATGAATTTAGGAGTCGTGAACCCCTATTCCAAACCTTTACACATCCATGTTATATAGAGTTTATAATAACCATCATTTTGACCATAAATTTCATAGTAAGTAATATTGTTCCAATATATATGACTTTCAGTTGCACTTCTATTGATGCTCCTTTTAGACATTGCAAGTAAAACTTGTCACGCATGTTGGAATTCCTCTTGACAACCTATTCCTCGAAAGAGCCAACATTTGAACTTACTTTAAAAACAGAGTTGAATAGGAAGATTTCTAGAGCAATAATTTCCTTGCATGATCAAGATTATTAATTGTTGTATACTTTCTCCAATCCAAGATGTTATTGAACCAAACAACATATTGTCACGCACATCCAACATTAGTAAATTGCTGTAATCTTTCAAAGTGGAAGGAAATTCATCCATTAACCTGTTGTTTCTTAAAACCAAGGCTTCCAACCTAACAAGGGTGCCTAGGGACATAAGAATGTTCCTTGATAATATGTTGTTGCTTAAATCAAGAAATAGTAAATGGTCAACAGATTTCTAACAATCAGGAAGTTGTCCCTTTATTGGATTGTTTGATAAATCTAAAGTAGCCAACTTCATAGCTGTGCTTTCGTCATATAAGAATGAAAAGATATCAAAAAATTTATTTTTAGCGAGCAAGAACTCTAATGCTTGTATAAAAAATCACGAGACTTTGCCTTCAAATTGATTTGAATTCAAAATTATAGCTGATCCACTAGAAATCTTCAATGGTATATTAGAAATTGCACCAAGGAGATTATTGTGAGACATATTCAACCAATGAATAGTTTGCAAGTTGTTCCAAAGCCATTTTGGTACGAAATCATTTAGCCCATTGTCAGATATATCCAGATAGGTTAAGGGACTTTGAGTTTAGAGCTAACTAGGAAAACTCAGACCTAGCTTGCAAGATGCTAGAGTCAAGTAAGTTAATCGAAAAGAGGGAACCCAACTAGGGACAAATTTTAGAGACAACGAATTGTATGATAAGGATAAGTATTATAGTTTGGAAACATTAGAAAGATGAGATTTAGTGACATCACCCTCCAAAGAATTCCCTCTAAGGATAAAAGGTCCATCTCAAATAGCAATTTGATGCTCGCCAGTAATTTGGTTATAAGATATATCAAAAGTCTAAAATATGTGTTTGTTGCACCATGAAAAATTTAGAATAAAGTTAGAAATTTCCCCATTCAACTTGTTTTTTGAGAGAAATAAGCTCTGCAATCTACACATGTTCCTAAAGAAAGACAGAATCTTACTTTATAGTTTGTTATTGTAGAGAAAAGAAGTTCAAGAGGGTTCATTACTTTCCCAAATCCATCTAGAATGGGACCTTGTGACACCCATTCACATTGAACATAACCCATACTTATTTAAAAGTACGAGTAAAAATTTTTCTCAACTTTTAATAATAGAAAATTTGTAAATTTATCAGAATTTGAAAATGATAGTAAAAAATAAAATCTGTATGTATTCATCGTAGAACTGTACATCATAATTTCATAATAAGAAAAATTATTGAAATACAGGGAGCTTAAAATATGCATAAAAATAATTACTACTTATTTCCAGTACACCAAAAAGATCCTACTCAAAGCAGTGTCCATCTACTCTATCCCATAAAATAATAAACTATCAGACTAGTCCTATAGGTCTTCATCAATTGTCAGGTCTTCATTAACTACGATCAATCATGCATAAAATGAAAAATAATGGAGTGAGGTGATTTGTTATAATATCACTTTTACATGTATGGTAGAAATTCTATCACATAATACAGATAAAACACAGTTGACAATAAAAAGGGGAACCTAAAGTTTATTCTATATTATATAATCCATGACTCGGTATGCATCCATATTTTCCATTAGTAGGTGATAGTTCTTAACAGAACCTAGCAAGTGACTGGGAGTACATATACCTCTCTCAACATCATCACATGGTATAGTTCTCATCATCATTGAGGACCAAAATAATAATTTAGGATATCTATTTATAAAGGTATACTCTCACCAATCCTAGTGATTCTAAGCAGTTATCAGGATTGTCAAGTTGGTTAAGTGATTGTGCCAGCTCAAGAGTGCTACCTTGGCCATTAGGACACTTATCATTCAACACCATACCCTCTAGACCTAACCATGGGTCACTTCCTTTCATCCCGCAGTGTACCAAACCGTAGCTTCCCTAACAGGATGTCATGCTACTGCATGTCACTTACTTTTTACATTATCCACTAATTTATCATTTCCCAACTTTTCAAACAGAGGTTTCTCTAGTCTCAATTAATTTGAGTACAAGTACAATCAACATTTCTGCCTTATATTGTAGAAATTACATAATATCATAATCACATAAAATTTTAGCATAATAACGACATAGTTATTATAATTTAAGTACTAAAATTTTGGCAGAATAAAAACTAAATAAATACATTTTAATTTTCTATATTTGAGGTACATAACAGCATAGCAAGTATAATTTAATAATTTAAATTTGAGCATGGTAACAACTTAGCAAGTATAATTTAATAATTTTAATTTGATCAGTGTAACAACTTAGCAATTATAATTTAATAATCTAAATTTAAGTAGAGTAACAACTTAACAAAAATTAAAGTTTAACATCAAACAATATAATAATAATAATAATAATAATAAAACTTAAGCCTAAACGGGTTTAGGGGAAAACCCTTTCTACCAACATGCAAAGTGACAATAATTTAGAACCAATCCCAATCCCACTATTACCTCTAAGGTGGTTGATGAAGAGGATGGAAATGTTGATGCAAAGCTCCTAGGAAGATAACTTTACTAGTTGTTGGAAAACTAGAAAAATTTTAGCATAAAAACAGAGTAAAAGAAAATTTTTTCTAGAGAGAAAATCTCTCTAAGAATTTGGTAGCTTGAGAGAGCGAGAGGTTCTGAAAAATGGTTCAAAACCATGGCTATTTATAGAGGAAGAGGAGGGGTTAGATCTCCACAAAATAACATAAGCCATTATATAAGCATTATATCATAAATCCAATTTTTATTTATTTTTAATCTAATTTAGGGACACATACACCATTTAAGGTGGTCAATCACCCCTCCTAGGCTTTGGGAAATGCTATATGAGCTATCCTCAAACTCCACAGCATAAATTTTATCTGTAGATGAATGAATGGTTACCAATAAAAACGCCTAAACCTGAAAAATTAGCTTTTAATATCAAAATAATTCATTTTAATGTAAAACCGGACAAATACACTATTTTTCATTAATAATAAATTTTAATTTTTATTAGTTTATTTCAAATTATATGTATTTATTTTTTATTTTTAAGCTAGAAAATTCATAAAAATCCATTTTAATTCAATAAATATCAAAAATTTTATGAAAATTCTAAAATTAAATATTTCACCTATAAATAAATTGAAATTACCAATTTTATCATTTTTGGTTGTCAAACAAATATTGACTAGTTTATTAGACACTTAGGGGTATTTTGGTCATTTTATACAAGAATTCTAGAAAATTTCCAAAATTATATTTTAATATATATGACATGATTCCAAACTCAGATTGACATTTTAATATCAATTGAATCTTTTTCTCATGTTAGCCCTTAATGTTGAAAAATAGGGATAAAATCGTCATTTTTTAATTTTTTCAGGCCTTCGCTCGAATTTTTTTTTAAAATCACTATTAAATAGCTCTTGAAATTCTGAGCGTAATGGTGGGATTCAAAATTTTGAAATTTCTTTCCAATTTTTCAAAATTACATTGTCAAATATTAGAAAAAGGGTTGAAAAAATTGATATAAGATTATTATATTTTTCACTATTTTTCTTTCAAAATAAAATTTTTATAATGAAAGATAATTACTATAAAATTTTTTAAATATTTTGAAATCAAAAAGTCTCTATTCTGCTCCCGCAATCAACTAGAGATATTTTGGTCATTTCACAAAAACTGTTTTAATAAACTCCCAAAAAATTCTAAAATTATTATTAATTATTGTTAGTATATTGATAACTTAAAAAAATTTGTAAACACTTCTAACTAATTTTGTTTTTTACTTTTTAGGGGCAAAGGTCATTTTACCAATTTTGAGCTTAGTTCCCCAAAAATTATTAAAAATTTAAACTAAGTACTACGTAACTGTAGGAATCAAATTTTTTTGAGATTTCCATCTCGTTCTCCAAAAATAAATACAAAATAATTAAGAAAATAATTTGATGTGCAAAAATAGAGGTGATACATCTTCTAACAACTTATCATTAAGGTAAAGGGTATGAAGATTGGTGGTGAAGTTAAAAAGCTAGTTAAACGTAGCAAATGATTTCAACAAATTGTGGGAGAGATCAAGAATGAGAAGAGAAGATGAAGAATTCATTGTGGAAGTAGATGAAACAAGAAAACTTCTATCTATAAGACTACAATTTTGTAGATGAAGCTCTTTTTAGTTTGGAGGCAAAATTAAAATTACCTTGAAATGATGATAATAGATCATTAAAAAAGACGTCAAGGATTGCAAGAGATGGAAAATTTGGATAAAGAGAAGATAACAAAGCTATTTAATTATCAAAAAGATAAAGCTCCTGAAGATTAAGGCTAAAATTGAACAACAATTGAAATGTTGAAGATGTTAGCACATTAGAAGAAAGATCAAGGATGGTAAGAGAAATGGAAAAGTTGGAATGAGAATAGAACAAAGATTTGACATCAGTATCTGAAAGAGAACAACCTACTAGCCTCAACTCTCTTAAGTTTGGAATGAACTTACTGATAGTTTGTAGCCAATGATGAGAGGAGCTAAGATTATGTGTAACATCCGCACTTTAACTTACTTGTTTGTTTTTCTAATTATTCTATGATTAATTGTGAAAAATAAAATAGGAACCTCAAGGGTATGATTTTCATGAATATATTCATGTTAGCAAGTTCTATCTAGTTTAGATTTTTAATAATTTATTTGAATTAGGACCCGAGAGCGATAAAACAACTAATTTATCCTTGAAAACTTGCATAATAGGATAAAATAGAAAAAATTATCTAGAGTGGTTTAAAAATTATTTTAAAATCATATTTATATTCAAAATAATTAATAAAAATTTTATAAATTTTTTCGGATTTTTGGGAAATGACCGCTATACCCTTAGTCGACTCTGAAAGCCAGCAAGAGACTTTTTAACCTCAAGATTTTGAAAAATTTATATTGAGTATATTTTAATTATACCAATATTATTTTAAGGTAAAAATAGTGAAAATTCAAAAATATATTTATTTGGCAAAAATTGGATTTAATGGCTTAAGAAATGTCTTTTTAATAAAAAAATTATTATAAATAATATGTACATGAGAAAAATCTGAAAAATTTTCACAAAGCTTACTAAAATATACTTGAAAATGTGGTGTGGTCGGATTTTTCAAAAACCTATCCAAAATTTCTATCTAATTTTGTTGCATTAAATTAATATTTAATTATTTTTAATATCTAATAATTATATAAAATATTTTTTTTGAAATTCCAGAAGTCTTGACTGATTTGGGACGTTTCCCTTTTGACCACATGTGGAAAGTACAATGGAAATGGATATTATATGATTTTTTAGTCAAAAATTAAATCCAAAATGCCTACTTTTTGATCTATAAATAACCCCATCAACCACTCTACTATTACACACTTTTTCCTTCAGATTTTCTGAAGCTCTCTCTGCCCTCCCAGCTGCTGAATACGTAGAGCTCCCTCTTCTCCCCAAACTCTTGCATTTTTTTCTCACCATTAAAAGGCTTCCACAAAGTTTAAGTCCCTAAACCTCCAAACCAACCCTCCTCTCCTAATCTTCTACCAACAAGCCTTGTTTAGAGGTAAGGGGGAGTGGGGTTTTAGCCTCTAAAGTTTGTTTCTTAATGGGTGTGTGAGTGTGTGGGTTTTCCCTTAAACCCAATTAGTATATTAATCCTACTACTACTACTACTATATAATTATTAATATTCTTGTCATTTAAATTATTGCTTTATTATTATGTCATTTACTTTAATGTCATTTATTTTCTTGTCTTATTATTATTTCCATTATGTTGCAATTTATTTTTATTTTATGCTTTATTTATATTTTTGCCCATTTACATTATGTCATTTACTTTATTGTTTAAGTTCTTGCTATTTAAATTCTTGCTCTTTAAATTTCTTGCTTTACTTATTGTCATTTAAATTTTTACCCATTTAAATTATTGCCATTTATTTTATTGTTAAAATTATTATTGCTATTCTATTGTTATTTACTTAAGTTTCACTTTATTGTTATTTTAATTATTGTCATTTATTTTGATGTCACTTTCATTACTATTATGGCATTATATTATAACTTAAATATCCTATTATGAATAGCTATTATGGGCCTATTTTCATGCAAAAATAGCTATTTTCTAAAAAACCAATTTTAAGCTTCAAGATCACTTATAGAAAAAAAAAATTGAATCTATTTTCTCCTCACAAGGCTCTTGGCCATATTTAAAGAAAAGGGTAAGAATTTTTATTTTTTGTCAATTAACTTATTAGAATGGGTAAGATAGTTGAAAAATAATAATTACTATAAAATTAATTCTTGGACCACATAGAAAATGAACTCAATTTCTAAAAAGAAAAATATATAATTTGGGCTTTTTCTACAAAGGGCATTCGGCCCATTAAAGAAATAAATCAATGAAGAAAATGAATCTTTCATTTAGATTTAGCTTTTTTTGATAAATACTTGAATTGATAAAAATTGGTAAGAATATATCCTACGGAAAGTTAAAGAAAATGTTTTCTTGAAAAAGCAAGTTCTACTAAGTTTTTAGAAATAGAGTTTAGACTTTAGGCCCAAATTTGGAAAAGTTTTTGGGATAAAGACCTTATTAGACAATTTTAAATTGTTATCATTAAACTACTATTTTGAACAAATTATGGCTAGTGTGAAAATAAATAAATAACATCAACAAAAGTTTTAATAAAATTGCGCGTCTTCTTGAAATTAGAAGTGTTGGTTCTTATACGATGAATAATTCGAATTTTAGTAAAAAGGAAATAACTAAAGAGAAACTCTAAGTATGCTCTTTGGTTGCAGCATAGTTTGACCTTCCACATCAGAAAAGAACTTCTCTTAAAATTTTACGTCCTAGTCATAATTGTAGACGAAAGTTTTTCTCTTTAAAATAGTTTGATTTGAAAAGATAGAAAAGGATAAGGACAAATCAAAATAATTAAAATAAGAATCACAATAAATGTATAAACGTGTGAGAATGAATATGCATGACGCTTTGGTTATTGATATTTCCTTCCCTGTGATGTTCATATTGAATTGTTTCTAAGTTCTATGAAAATGTGATGGATGAATGACATCTCTGTAATAAGTAATTCTGGGACTCTGCTGGATTATCCAAAGAGTATGTCTTGAAACTTAGAAAACAAAGTCATAGGAAAACCCCGATTGAGTTAGGACCATGTTGAGAAGCATGAGTGCCTGTGTCTAGGAAGTCACAGTTTGTACACTGCGGGATGAAAGGCAGGGACCATTATTCGAGTCTTGAGGGTAAAGGTGCTGAGTTGTGAACATCCCAATGGCCAGATTAGCACCCTGGGCCGGGTAAATCACGTAAACTGACTTAGCAACCTTGACGCTTGCTCAGCATCACCATGATTGGTGTAGTGTATATCCCTGATAGGCGTGTGGCCCTTTCCTCGAGGATAATGATTACGACACGGATGTTTGTACCTTGTGAGGGATTATACGAACTCCCAATCGCTTCCCAATGATTCCTAATGGTTAAAGTAAAATATCAAAGATGGGTATTGATCCATACGTCTGGTAAAGGTTGAGATTGAGTCGTAATAACGTAGGTCAGACCTTAGGATTTCCCCTGATTGCTTGTTTAAATTGTTGTTTGTAGCCTATTAAGAAACGAATGAGGCTTTTATAAAAACCTCACTCCTTTCTTTGTTTCTTTCATATATGATCGTGATACGAGCAGACAGATCTGTTTCACAAGATGGCGAACATCCACATAGCATACTGCCCGCTGGGTCACTAGGTCTATAATCTGGTCACTCAGTACTCGACGTACCAGGGGAGGGTGACTTTTACCTTTATGTCTCCCATCCCTGACATCTTCTTGCCTATGCAGTCAGCTGACACTACTAATGACTCTTTCTACCACCGCTCCCGATGACTATGTCAGAGGACCGCAGGCTCCTTCACCATCACCGGCGGACGAGGAGATGGACAACACTCTTTTTCCATTGATGGATGCTGCTCCTGATATCGATATCATGGCAATCCTAGCCCCATATCTTTAGTTCTATGAGCTGCCAGTCGAGATTCCTCCATATCCCGACACCACCGGGTCTTCATCCGGTCCCTCTTATCATCCAGGTGAAAACTATGGATGGGTATCTTCCTCCTCCGAGATTAGCAGCGTTGGTAGCTATGATGGCCTTGGTCAGTTACCCAATGGCCATATACCTTCTGACGATAAGGACACTGACATGATGGACTCAGATGACACTAACATGATGGATTCCGAGGACTCGCTATGACAACGATCTTGTTGCGATCTTCTGTATGGATGGGTAGCCTAGCATAGGTCCACACTGCTCTAACATAGATTTTTGTTGTATAGCTATGGGCGGGTATTTAGGCTTCTTTTGATGTATTTCTTTTATGTGTTTTTGACGTATGTATTGATATTTGACCTTGTACAAAGGCTTGATGCATATATATATATATGATGATGTTTACTTCACAACTTCTCTATCTGATGTCTCTATTATATATTCTGTAGTTGAAAAAAAAAACTATATATATATATATAGTGCGGTAACAAGTTAAGCATGATTAACATTTTACTAATTAATTATGTACTTGTATTATCATTATAGAGGGTGTTACATTATGCAATGACCTCAACTCAAGATTTGTCAAGGAATAGAGATTAGATAGCCACTTAGCATCCTTAGCTTTTATATCAAAATTGTTGCCTAGCCCGAGAGTGTGTAAGATAGGAAGATTCCCATTTGGAAAAGGAATTGCTCCAAATAGAGTGTTACTTCCAAGATTAAGATATTGTAGTTGTTTGCAATTCCCAATTTGAGAAGGGATTGCTCCAGAAAGAGCGTTTTTTCTGAGATTAAGATATTGTAGCTGTTTGAGATTCCTAATCTGAAAAGGGGTTGCTACCAGAAGACTATTACTCTCGAGATCTAGATACTGTAGTTGTAAAAGATTTCCAAGTTCAGAAGGAATCCTCCTGGTCAGTTCAGAAAATGAGAGATTAAGGTATCATAAGTTGGGGAAGGAGCCCATGAGTTCTGTGGTGTGTCTCCATGGAAAATCATTATTACTGAGATCCAGATGTTCAATATTTTGCACTTCAATCAATGAAGTGAGATTGATTCCAGCTCTCAAATATTATGTATCCAAACCACGAAGATCAAGTACCTGTACATGATCAGTTTCTTTTTTGCATTGAATGCCTTTCCATTTGCAACAATCATTGTTATTGCCATCGTCCCTCCATGTAGACAGCATGCCATGGTTATCTATGAGGGTTTGTTTGAAATTGAGCAGTGTTTGTCTCTCCCTCTCTTTGCCCATAAATCGGTCCAATCCAATCCAATGAAAACCGATCTAAAATCAAATAAATCGAAAACTGAAAAAATTGAAAATTGAAAAAATTGAAATTTTTATTAGATTGGATCAGATTTCGGATTTGATTTTGAAAATTGATCCAATCCAATCCAAATCAAATTTAAACATGCATATATATTTTCACTTGTAATTTTCTAATATCACGCATGTTTATGTTTTTTTTCTTATATATTTATAAAATTATCACATAAACTATACTTGTTTATAAAAAATATATTTATTTATAGTTTTTAGTAACTATTTGAGTAAAAATATGTAAACATAATTATCAAGTTGTGTAAATTTATTTTCAATAATATATATTTGAAGAATTACACCAGTATTAGTTATATAATGACTCGTTAATGAAATATTTGATATTTTAAATTATTTTTTAATATATTTATTATATATCATATTATTTATTTAATACATTTTTTAAAAAATAATAATAAGATTAAAACCAAAAACTGATTCAATCCAAACCATTTTAAATTGGATCAGATCGGATTGGATTGGATTTAAATTTTAAATCAAACCGATTGAATAATAAATTAACAAAATCAAAGTGATTGGATCGGATGATTTTTTTTTTCAAAACCGTTCTAATCCAATCCACGAATACCATGTTAAGTGGCCCGTGGAATCTGAGAGTAACTCATGAGGTACAAAATAAAAGCAGAGCATAAAATATTGTGAGAAAATAATGACTCATTATAATTTTGCTGATAAGAAATAATCTTGATAAGGAGAAGAGTAAAACAAGAGCAAGATAACGCGAGAGAGAATTTTGATTGAGTTTTCCTCTTTCACTTGTGAAGTATAAATCCTCGATGGCAAGATTTATAGTGATAATTCTATGGCTGAGTGGTGGCCAGTATAAATATTATGATTGTTTGAAACGCGTTGCGTACCTTAGGAGTCAGGATAGTGGTGAAGACCCGTACTGAACAATCCGTAGTGTTGAGAACCAGTATTGTTACTCTTGGATTCGACAGGTCACTTGAAAGTGTTGATGACCAGTACTCCACAATCCCTAGTTATCATCACAATCTTTTTCTATCGTACTACCTACTATTTTCAATAGTTAATTAATAACTTAAAATTTTATAATCTATTTTTTTCTTTTATTTTTATTCTTACTGTTTTAACACATATCTTTACTATTTTATTTTTAACAAAATTTTAATCTTTTAAAAATTAATAGTAATTTAAATTTATAAAAATAATTTAAAATTATAATTATTAAAAAATATTTATTTACAAAAAAATAGTTTATATTAAAAATTATATAAATATATCTTATATTATTTTATATTTATATTTATTTCTATAATTAAATTTATTAAACACTTCTAGTGTAATATGCTAACTTATATACTTTTTGCTTAATAATTATAAGCATCCAATGTAACACCCCTACTTTTTGTATGTTAAATTATTTTGTATGTTTAAAAATTATTTTTATGTCATCAATATATTTAGAATAATTAATAATAATTTTAGAAATTATTCTAGAATTTATTAAGATAATTTTTATAAAATGACAAAAATACCCCTAGTTGGCTGTGGGAACAAACTAGAGACTTTTTGACCTCAAAATATTTTGAGAATTTTATATTAAGTATCTCTCATTATAAAAAAATTATTTTGAAAGAAAAGTAGTGAAAAATATAACAAATCCTATTTCAATTCTTTAACTATTTTTTTAATATTTGACAATACAAGTTTGGAAAATCGGGATGGAATTTCAAAATTTTGACTCCTACCATTTTTCTTAGAATTTCAAGATCTATTTAACTATGATTTTTAATAATTTTTCCGAGCCGGAGCCCGGAGAAATAAAAAATGACAATTTTGTCCCTGTTACTCCATATTAAAGACTGACATGAGAAAAAGATTCAATTAACATTAGAATGTCAATTTGAGCTTGAAATCATGTCATATATATTAAAAAAATAATTTTTCAAAATTTTCTAGGAATTTTCTGGAATTCCTGTGTAAAATGACCAAAATGCCCTTAAGTGTTTGATAAGTCAGCCGGTGTTGGTTTGACATCCAAAAATGGTGAAAATTATAATTTCAGTTTATTTATAGGTGAAATATTTAATTTTATAATTTCCATAAAAATTTTGGCATTTATTGAATTAAAATGGATTTTCTATGAATTTTCTAGCTTAAAAATACAAAATAAATACATATAATTTGAAACAAATTAAAAAAAATTAAAAATTATTATTAGAAATTTATTCTTGATGAAAAATAATTTATTTGTTCATTTTTTCATTAAAATGCATTATTTTGATATTAAAAGCTAATTTTTCAAGTTTAGGCATTTTTATCGGTACCGGTTAATTCACCTACAGATAAAATTTGACACATTGAGGCTTGGGACAACTGGTGAGCACGTCCCCAACCCTAAAATAGGTGATTCACCACCTATTTGGGATATTTGTCCCTAAAATTAATTAAAAAGAAATTAAAAATAAGTTT
This sequence comes from Spatholobus suberectus, assembly GCA_004329165.1. Lineage (NCBI taxonomy): Eukaryota > Viridiplantae > Streptophyta > Magnoliopsida > Fabales > Fabaceae > Spatholobus > Spatholobus suberectus. The sequence goes on along the minus strand of CM014730.1, from coordinate 9,490,244 downwards.
TATTGCATCATTGCTTACATCATCAAGGGACACCTAACCCCCTTCTCCCCCTCTATAAATACCCATGGTCTTGGACCATTTTCAACACCTCTCTCTCTCTCAAACTACTAAATTCTTAGAGAGCTTCTCTCTCTAGAGAAAAATTTTCTTTAATTTTGTTTTTATGTTAAAATTTTACTAGTTTTCCAACGACTAGTAAAGTTTTCTTTCTAGGATCTCTGCATTAACAATTTCATTCTCTCCATCAATTATCTTAGAGGTAATGGGGGGAGTGGGATTAGTTCTAAATTATTGTCACTTTGCATGTTGGTAAGAAGGGTTTTCCCTAAACCCGTTTAGGCTTAAATTTTAGTGTTGTTATTATTATTTAATGTTAAACTTTAATTTTTACTAAGTTGTTACTTTGCCTAAATTTAGATTATTAAATTGTTATGCTGTTCAAATTTAAATTATTAAATTTTACTTGCTAAGCTGTTACTCTGTTCAATTTTAGAAAATAAAAATGCATTTGCTAAGTTGTTACTTTGCTCAAATTTAAAAAATTAAACTGTATTTATTTAGTTGTTATTCTGCCAAAATTTTAGTAATTAAATTATAATTACTATGTCATTATTCTGTTAAAATTTTGGTATAGTGCAATTTCTGTAAAATAAGGCAAGAATGTTGATTATATTGGTGCTCAAATTAATGAGACTAGGGAAATCTTTGCTTGAAAAATTAGGAATTGATAGTTTAGTGAGTAATGTAAAGCAAGTGACATGTAGTGGCATGGCTACCCTGCTAGGGAAGCTATAGTTTGGTACGTTGAGGAATGAAAGGCAGGGACCCATTTGCAGAGGTCTTGGGGGTAGACATCGAGTGGTGAAGGTTCCAATGGCCAGGGTAGTGCCCTTGAGCCGGGATATTCGCCTGGCCAAACTCGATAACCCCGACAATTGCTCAGCATTCCAAGATTGGTTTGAGAATATACCTCTACATATGGATATCCTAAATTGTTATTTTGTTCCTCAATGATGACGAGGACTGTACCATGTGATGGTGTTGAGAGAGGTATATGTACTCCCAATCACTTCCCAGGTTCTGTTGAGAACTATTACCCATTAATGGGAAGTATGGATCCATACCTAATCAAGGGTTGTCGGATACAACTTAAAATGAACCTTAGGATCCCCTATATTGTTAGTTGGGTTTTATCTTTGTTTTAGGGTAGATTTCCTACCGCACATGTAAAAGTGATTTTAGAACAAAACATCTCACTCTATTATTTTCTTTTGTGTATGATTGATCTGATTATTAAAGAGGACAGTAACGCCCCGAGATGCTGAGTACAAGTTGGAGGACATCTCAACGGGGGAGGACTTGAAGACCTATAGTATTTTTCTTTTTGTATGAGCGATAGGTAGATGAAAACTACTTTGTATAGGATTTTTTTTTATACATATTGGGTTAGATAATGTCTATCTTTTGATGTATTTTTTTTGTTTTCGTATTATCAAACCACGATGTACAGTTTTATGATATTTATGTATATACAGGCTTATCTTTCATCTTTTACTACTATTTCTAAATTTTGTTAAGTTTGGAATTTTTTTTAAAAGTAGAAAAATTTCACACGTATTTTTATTTACTTAAACTTAATAACTAAATTAATATGAATTGTATTTAATATGAATGGGTGTTACATCCAACTAAAATATCAACTAACTTTTAGATAACTTAGCTCTTTAAACATCTGATTAGAAGTTCGGTCTTTAGATTATGTGTATGAAAAAATACCTATTAATAAAGGTCAGTCTTTTAAATAAATTTTAGGACTTTGAGGGATCAATCATTAACTCTGGCAAATACCTAAAGCCAACAAACAAAAGAATTAACTTTTTTATTTGTTTTATCAAACATAACTTTAATTATCCACGTGGCTCCCATAGAAAATATTTATAGTCTCGAAACAATGTATATATATATATGTATATATATATATAGTTAATATTGTAAAAGCATAAGCCTAAATAGAACTGGTTTCAAGGTAATTTCTCCTTACTCTTTAGGAGTTATTTTTACTTTCTAAGTGGTGTTTATATTTCCTCTTGTTGGATAATTTTTTCTAAAAAAATATTAACAACACACTCTCTAATATACTCTGTGTAATACACTTTTTATTTTTGGCTAAATTTTTTTGAAAATCACAAAACTGAGTGGGTTTCATTTCTTATTTAATGAACTTCACTCATAATTTTGTGGTTTTCAATAACTTTTGAATAATAAAAAGTGTGTTGAAAATAGTATATTAGAGAATACTAGTATGTTGCTAGCACTCTTCTCTTTCTAATGGTTGGCGGCCACCGATATTCATAATTCATAGCAACCATCTTTTTCTCTTCCTTATTTTGTCCACTTATTAAAATTTTTTATATTTTTAATTAGTACTAATAAAAATTTTATGATATTTTCTAAAATTATTTATTCCTCAATTAATAATGATTTTAAGTGATTGAAAAGGTATAGAGAATTTTAATTTGTAAATTTTTAGTCATTGAGAGAGCGTAAAGAAGTAATTAATCTTTAGTCATTTTCTTTATTATTATTATTATTCGGCTAAAATACAATTTTGGTCCCTCATATGATATTTTGGTTTCAGTTTGGTCCCCTAAGTTTAAAAGGTTTCACTTTAGTCCCTTACAATATCTTTGTTAGACCAAAATAGTCCTTTCGCTAGTTTTTTTCACAAATGGTGTTAATTTTGGCTAGCGTGTCAAATATCCATCTGATATGGAATCTCTCATAGTTTTTCCATGTCTTAGCAAGTTGACTAAATGTAGTAAATTGATAGAAGGACTAACTTAGTGAAATAGAAACATTTTAAGGTGTAACATCTTGTTTTTTTTCTAATACATGACTAAGTGTTTTAATAACTAAAAAGTGGAAATTTGATATATAATCTAGGTGATTAAAGGAAATAAATGAATTGTTGTTATGTACAATATGTTGTACGTAGTGATGGTTTGGTGTTGTTTGTTTGAAATTCGGATTTGAATTTAGGAAATTTGAGATATGTACTTGAGCCAATTTGGATATATTGTGAGGGTGATTTTGGGCTTTTGAGAGAAAACAACTAAGTAAGACCAGTTTTGAGATAAAGGAAGTGGCTTGGTGAGGTTTGGACCTTAGTTGACCAAAAGTCCGTGTGAGAGCTTCAAGGAGGTCAGGTACATAAAGGAAGGGGAGGGAGGAATTCCCTCATTTTCCCATTCTCTTTCTCTCTCTACACTTTCTCTTTCTTCATTTCTCTCTCAATCTCTCTCTATAAATCTAAAGTTGATAAGTGTGTTAGAGGAATTCTAGGCCAACTTAGTGATTGTGGTGAAAGGAGGAATCAATCTATGTAAGGTTTTGGCTCAAGACACTGGATTCTCAAGGAACCTAAATTAAGATTCAGGAACTTTTAGAGGTTAGGGAAGCTTACAAATTGGTTGTTTTGTGTTAATAACTGTTGGTATACTGATTTCTTGCCTTATAATCAGTTGAATCTCTATGGATGTTGCCATTTTCATTAGTTTTGAGTGAAAATGGGTTTTAGGGGAAAATTTTGAGATTTGAATGAGAAATTGATGATTATATAATGAAATGATTGTATGATTTGATGTGTATTAACTTGGTTGAGGTGGATTGATGATGTTGGAACACCATTGATTCGAAAATCTGTGTTATTTGGTTGAAAAGCTTGAGTTTATCCGTAAAGAATCATTTTTTTTCAAAAATCGTCGTAGATAATCAATTATAGGGATCACATAATCAATTATTTGGAGTTTCGAAAACTATTTTCATGATTTTGTCTCAAAAATAATCGATTATGGATTTTGATAATCAATTATCTAGGTTTTAGAAAAATTTCTTTTGGTTTTAGTTTGAAAATAATCAATTATGGAAACCTATAATCAATTATCCTTACTAAAAAACGAAATCTGATACATTTTCACTAAATTGATATAATCTATTACTATAGTACATAATCTGTTATTTCAAAACTGAATGTACTATTTAAGATTTTAAAGTTTTCATTTCAAAACGTGAAGTATTTTGTATATACACATATAAAAAGAATATTTTACATTTTCGAAAGTTCTATTTGAGAATGATGGAAAGTTATCCAGTTTGGATATGATTTTCTTTAAATTAAGAAGTGAATTGTTTCAAAGGTTTTTCTAAATTTCAAGATTTGCCAATCTTCCAAATGATTTTCAAAGAAGGTATTGGTTTTCAAACTGTAGTTGATTGTTGGATTGGTTGTGAAGTGGAAGGTTGCTTAGATAGGACCTCCACTTAATGTGTATGATATTGTTGTATGAGGTTTCTTATGAGGTGGGCTGCTTGGATAGGGCCTTACCTGTTGATCATGCAAGAGGCCGAATTGGGCGTGCATGGGGTTGATGGTGACTGTTGGACCACAGGTGATGCTGAGTAGGTTACGTGGTGTTATGTTGATACATATATATGATATGATGACTGTTGTGGTTAAGTTAATGGTTGTGTTGATATGTTGCTCTCTCTCTCTCTCTCTTTATATATATATATATATATATATATATAATATGATATGATGATTGTTTGATAGAGTTGATTATTGTGGTGATATATGCATTGGCATGCATATATTGTTGGCTGAGGTTGTGAGGGCCTCAAGCCGTGTGTGGGTAGGCATGTAAGGTGGATGGTGACTAGAGTTGGTACTCAGATAGGCCTCCAACCTAGTGTCAGGATAAGAATGTGGTTTTAAAGCTGGACTTAGGGAATAAGTGGATGGGCAATCCCGCAGGGGCCAAGGTAGTGCAGGCCTTGTGCCACGGTATACCACCACCCACATACACTTATCCTGATAACGTAAGCTTATCCAACATATTAGAGTTTTGGCAATCCCTGAATGGTGCTAGATAGCCATGGTAAAGGATAAGACCTGGCTAATTGCTAAAATATAGAAAATCTCATGAGAGTCGTGTCATTCATACATTAACATTTTCGGGTCGAAGGCATGATGTCTTGTGTTGTATGTATGCAAACTCATTCTTTGATGAAATGGGAATCCAAACTTGTCTATTGATGAAATTGTTATTATGGTTATTCGATGCCATTTTTACTATGAGTACTTGGCAATTGTTATTATGGTTGTGTTATATGTTAGTAACGGAGGTAGTATTGTTGTTGTTACTTGGTTATTGTGACTGTTTGTAATTGTTATAGTTATTATTTTAAGTAAGCTTACCCTTGCGTCGTTTGCACGTGTGGTTCGTGCCTATAATGATCACGTCTTTTGCGTGGGAGCAGATGTTGAGTTTTTGGCAGGTTTAGCTTCACTTAGTTAGTGATGAAGCTTCGTTTCAGCCAGTGGCAAGATTGAATAAGCATGGAGAATTATATTTTTGTTCTTTTCTTTAAAGGAATTGATATTCCTTATTATTGTTTATTTATTTTAAAATGATGTATAAAGTGACCAGCTATAGGAAGAGTGTTTTGTACCCTATATCTATTGATATAAATATATTAATAATGTTGGTGTATGTATTTTTTTTTTATTTCCTTGATGTACATATATATTTCTAATTATATAAGCCTTCCAAGAAATAAGGTACAAATGTTGCTATGTAGCGGCAGTGGGTCATTACATAAGGGACCAAAATGAAACTTTTTAAACTTAAGAGACTAACTCAAACAAAAAATTGAGATTAGGAGCCAAAATTATACTTTAGCCTTATTATTATTGTTATTATCATCATCATTATTATTATGACGATTATTATTATTATTATTATAATAATAATAAACAATTTTATGTTAATATTGTATTTTAAATTTTTGTGTTTTCTAATAATATCGGTCATTATAATTGATTTAATGACACTTTTTGTACATTACATATTTCATTAATTAATTATCTTTTTCATAATATTTTCTAATACCATGTTATACATATGAAGTATCCACTTGTATTGTTTTTTGGAATTTTTTATACATATTTTTTTCTATTAATCTTATTATTTTCATGTAATTTTTTTGTACAATTTTTTTCTACAAATTTCACTATAATTTTGATAAAAATATTAATATTTCCTAAATTTATTTAAAAATTCATAGATTTTTTTTTTTTGCATATTCTAGAACAAATTTTTAAAAGAGTACAATTTATAGCCATTTATTTCAGTAAATGTTTATGACTAAATATTTTAGAAGTAAAATAATCATGTCAATGTTGATTATCTATATATTTATAACACTAGCGTAATAATGTTGGAACCAAAAACATATGAAGCATCTAGTCCCTCAATTTTGAAGGTAACAAACTTAATAAGTTTCAAAGTCTATTGTAAAAATGTTTTACAATGTCCAAAACTGTGGCGTCCAACACGCTAGTTTTTAACGAGTGTCCAATAGACTTATATATAACAACCGTCCAGAAGTAAGTCTCTCTTACATGTGCATTTAATGTTTTATAGAGATTAATGCCTTACCATTTTAAGAGATCTAACGTTCATATATCTAAGCATTTAATGAAAGATAGATGCATTCTAGTGCGTAAATGCAATGTTACAAGAAAAGGAAGTCAACTCATCAAGCTGCTAAGCCAAATGAAGAATTATCAGAAAAGTAGCCCTCCAACATAGTCCTGTATCTTTTGTTTTAGCATAAGAACTAAAGTCACTTTTTTGTCTTCTTTGAAAGCTTGATACATGCACCCTTTCTTGAAGATTGAAGCTGAATTTTTTCAATGGCTCTTTTCTTCTGAAGACTATATATATCAAGAGAGAAGATGAAGAAAACATATAGAGACACATAGATAAAAAGAACAATCAATTGCCTTCTTACACCTACTAGAGGATCTTTGAAAATTTTCTGATGTAATTTTGTATTGTACTTAAGCCTTTATATCCTCACATTGTGAGTCAAATTCCTTGTAAACAACTATTTTTTGTTGTGACAGCTTGGAGAGGCATAGTGAGAAAGAATACTTAGGTGGTTAAGCAATTTGGGTTGATTGCTCTGTAAAGCCTAAAGAGGCCGTGAAGAATACTTGTGTAACCAAAGGTTGGTTAGTGGATACCTTCTAGGTGAAGGGACTAGACGTAACTCAAGTTGAGTGAACCAGTATAAAATCTTTGTGTACTTGTTCTTTCCCTTATCCTTTCGTTTAAACTGTTTTTGAACTCCTCTTTGGTTAAGTGGAAAAGTTTTTCAAAACACACAATTCAACCCCCCTTCTTGTGCGATTTTTGCTCTTTCAAATAACTCGTGTCATGCATAGATGTTAAATTTATAATTTATAATTTTTATATTATTATATTATTATATTATTATAATTATTTAATATATTTCTTAATTATTTTTAATTCTATAAAAATATCTATTAGTAAATATGTATATGTATATATAAAATTATGAATATTAATATAAATTCAAATATTACCTTTATGAGATTGTATATAACTTCGATTGTATTACCTTTATGAATTATATATAACTTCGATTTATACAAAATTTTAACAAGAGATCTATAATATTAAAAAAATATTTTAAATTAAATTTTGCAATTATTAGTTCATTGTTTAAAAATGAGTTTAATAGACATTCAATGTCGGTGTAATTATATATTATAATTATTCAAATGGACAGAGATGCTAATTTCATGTGAGTTTGAAGTAAAGATCAATTTATTTCTATTTAAAATCCTATTTATAATAAAAAGTCAATAGAAAATTTTGCCTCATTACTATTTTAATAAATGAATGTGCATATTTAGGTCAAACTAATCATTAATTATACATTACTAGTCCATTTTAAACTATGGCTCATCAAAATGCTATAAATTATTTGAATTTATGTGTAACAAATAAATAAATACATAAATAGTACTATAATAAATGAACAATTTAATATGTAAATAATTTAAATTAAAATTTTATATTTAGGTCAAAATTAATGATCCTTTTCTAAATTAACCGTCCTTTTTGACATTTAAAATTATATCGATATTGATTAATTCAATTTTGTAGTTTAAAATAATCTTATTACATTTTTTAAAATAATTTTCATTATCCTAATTAAATTACATATTGATCATAATTATCTTTATTAATTCATATCACAATATATATCAATCGTAATGCCCAAGATTAACAAAATTATGTATTTTAACATATAAAAATTATATTTCATAAAAAATAAATTATATAGCAATTACATGTTATTATCTTAATTATATAAATATATAATACATATTACTTTAATTATATCAATAAAATTTTCAGAAAATTTAACCATGCACTAAATTAAAATTAAAAAATATATAATATGTGCCATGTGACTCTCATCTTAGTATATATGTCATGAATTTTCACATTAAATCAATCAAATTGACATTATTATTTTCTTAATTTATTATTCAAATAAAGGAGATTTTTGCTTTTTGTAATGACCCAACTGTCGTTACTAAACAACATTACTAATCCTACTCTTTTTGTCATATCAGATAAATGAAAATCATAACATGTATATATATGAAACATACACATACTGAGAGATTCATCGATATCTCCTACTGCCATAACATCATAGTCTTTGCAATTTTCATCTAATAAAAGAATGGGAATATCACCAGGCCATATCAAAACAATATATACAAACCATCAATAGGGGAAGGGGATATAAAATGCACTCCCTACAGCTGGTCATGTAACATCCCCATTTTTTCATAATAGAAATACTAATATATTTATGGTTAAGATTTCTCATAGGCAACATTAATAATAGTTATCCCTATATTAGAATATTATAGGAATAAGATAATAGGACCCTAAACGGAACTTAGAAACCAAAGATGAGCTGGAGGCCCATCAAGCCACCCACACACACATAGTTTATATAGGACAGAGAAGGGAAAGCTAGAGAGAGAAAGTGAAAAGAAGAGAAAAAGAAGAGAGAGAAGGAAAAAAGAAGAAGAGGAGGAGAAAGAGAAAAGGAGGAGGAACAGAGATCTCCAAGCCCTAGATCTTATCTTCGTGCCTCCCCTAGGTGAGTGCTTCCTCCTTATCTTCATATATTCCTTTGATTGTTGTTTATTTTCCCCTTTTCCTCCTCGTTTTCTTTGAAACCCAAGTTTGGGTTTTTGTGAATTTTTGAGGATTAAGCTTCATTGAGAGGTTTATTTGGTGGATTAATCGATTAGGAATGTAATAGAAATGTTTTGGAATGATTGTATAGCAATTAACATGCAAGGGAGTGCAAATCGCACCTTCTATACCCTTGTTCGCGCCGCGGATGTTGCTGAGCGCCACCACACGTTGCTGGGCGATGTTCATACAGCCGAGGAAGAGCATTATGGAGACCTGTCGCAGGGTAACAGAATTCTCTCGCCGGGTGACAGGCCGCTGGGCGGCAGTGACATCACGCCGGGCGGAATGGCTATCGCCGGGCGATAGTAGAATGCCGCCGGGCGGCAAGGCTATTTTTGAGTGAAGTTAGGATTTTAGCTGAGTGAGAGTTGAGTCTAGAAGGAGTATGATTGTACCTTTTTTTTTATGCTTGTTCTTGGTTGTTTTCCTCTTGTGATGTTGTATTGCATTATTTGATGTTGATTGTTTGAGTAGCCATATTATAATGCATTCATGTGATTGTTGCATTTGTTTGACATAGTTTGTATGCAACGATAAACCCTATATAATAAGACATTTACGATATTTAAGATACCATCAAATGCCTCCTTAACAAAATGTGGGGATTTTCTCCTAAGTTTATGAAAGGTTTTCATGAAAGAAAAGGTTTTAAGAAAGAATTATGTTTTTGAGAAAAGTATATGTTTTTAAAGAAAGACATTTTAAAAGGAAAGCTATGCTTTCAAAGAAAAGTACCTCCTTAATAACATTAGGACCTCTCCAGTTTCGGTCATGTCCGAGTCACACCTCAGCATACTACGGTATGTAAACCGCAATGAGGGTTCTGAGGTTACCAAGGAGAGATGAGGTTTTATGCAATCCTAAGATGAGTTGTAAAAAGAAAAAGGGCTAGGAGGCCCCTTGCGTCAAGGGAAGGGACTGTCATCCTTTAGACGCTAGGGAAAAAACAACATCCTTCGGTAAGGGAAGGATGGGTCCTTCAATAGAGAAGCACATAGTCACTCTTCAGTAAGGGAAGAATGTCAAGAAAACTGCTTCGCTAACGGAAGTGGTTTAGCCACTTGGATCGGTGATAATAAGAGGTCGAGCACGAGGGACGCTTCTTGATGGCTAGAGCTCAGCCAAGAAAAGAAGGTATACAAGTGAAACTTAATAATAAAGATAAAGAGAACTACACATAATAGAAACTAAACTAGGATTTAATTGATATGAATGCCTTTGTGAGGCATGTATGTTGCCCTATGGGGTATATGATGATGTGTATGCTTAGTCATGGTAAATCTAGTTATGTCTAAACTAAGGAACCTATGTACTTAGTGAGGACATAGTTTATGTATAAGTCCCAAAAAGGACAAGAAAAGAGAAAGGTAAAGAAGGGAAAAGTCAGTCATCACTTAGTATTATGGAAAGTAAAAGGTCTAGAGAAAGTAATCCAGAGTATGCAGCCCTCATTTAAATGATGAGAGGACAGTTGTTTAGTGTAAGAGATAGTGTGGGTTAAAAGAGTCAGGCCTAAGCCCACTTAAAGATCAGCAAGCCTTAAGTTGGGCCTAGTCCATGAAAATAAAAGATAAAGAGGTAAGAGACTAAGGGTTTTAGTAAGAGGTAAAACCATGAAAGGATAAGAAAAATATATCTAGAATAGAGGGTTAGCCTAGAGTCCTTAAAGCACTCATTGAGATAATAAGTCTCATCCCTTTTATGTTTCATGTTTTTACAGGTTGAGCAGGTGAAGTTTTCTTGGGAGTAGCTTGGAGCATAGAGCTTGAAGTCGCTGCAAGAGGAAGAGTTTACAGCTTTAGACCTCCCAATATCTAGGAGTTAGTTTGTATTTATGTTTTTCTATGTTCATGTTTTGTACGACACATAAGTGTCAAGAGTTTTGTATTACCTGTTGAAAAATGTTTGTGTAATCCAAGTTTAAGTTTTAGTTTCTGCATAGTTTCTCTGATATTCTTATATTCTAAACTCTTGTGTTTTTGCAATATAAGTAGGTAAAAAGTAATAGTCTTTAGGGTGTTACAGGTCACACTATACAACCTCTATATCAAAAGAATGAAAACTAAAGCATAACAAAGGAAACAAAGGCTTGGCTTCTCAAGCTAAACATCTCTAGCTCGCAGCTCCATCCTCAATTTTGAGAAGCCGGATCCAATGAAGCATCTCCATCTGCTCCCACAGCCATAGGATGTAATCATCACAGTCACACTAGCACAACAACAACAACAAGATATCTAACAACAAAACAAAGTAAGGGTAAGTTTACTAAAACAATAGTCATAGCATATACAGTATGAAACCATCATAATTCTCAACATTTGTACTCACACATACATATATATATAGCATTCCTTCATATGGCAAGAGTTCTCCATCCAGAACTCTATATCATAACCAATCTGCCACAACTATGTCAATGCATGATGACATGACTCTCTAGAGATTTCACAACATCTTGGGCGATCGGCCAAGTCTCACCCCTTTCCATGGCCTATCCAAGCACCATTCAAGGATTGCCAAACTCTAATCCAGGGATAAGCTTAGTGGTGTATCGGGATAAGTGCATGTGGGTGGTGGCTCACCGCGACACAAGACCTGAACTTGCCTTGGCCCTATACAGAATCGCCTATCCACTTATCCTCGAAGGCTCATCTTTAAGGCCCCATGTCTTATCCAGGTACTAGGTGGGAGGCTTGTTTGAGCCACAACTCTTATCAACCATCCAACTTATGTGCCTGCCTACACAACGACATAAGGTTCATCACACAGCCTCAGCCAACAACATGCATGAAATGCATGTCTTACAACACCATAACCACTCAACCATAATAAAACAACATATATTTGTGTAGCAACGCAACAACAGCAACACAACACCACGTGGGCCTGACCAACACCATACGTGGTCCACAACCACTATTCACACAATTCAATCCCATTCCAGCCTCAAGCATAGTCATCAAGTAAGGCCCTATCCAAGCAACTCATACTCATGAGAAATTTTGCACAACAATTAATTTACAATTAGTAGAGGTCCTAACCAAGCAACTTGCCACTCCAGGGTACTATCCAAGTAGCCCACAATTAATGGGTAAAACCCAAATGACAAATTTACAACAAATGGAGGTTCTATCCAAGCAACTTGCCACTCTTCCCACATTCTCAACCTTAGACTCACACTAGGAGTCCTTCTCAACCATGATTCACACAACTACATTTTCAACATTGATAAAAAATAGAACACTACATTCACTCAACGACCCACGTGCTCACTCAGTGAAGTCCTTTTTTACAAAGAACCAACTTTCCCTGCAAAGGATTTTCGCTTAGCGACCATGAGTTTTGCTTAGCGAATCAGGCCACTCACTTAGCGACAACTAGAGTTGCTCAACAAATTCATTCTAGGGACTTTCTCCAAATTCCCATCGACCATATTTCGCTCAGCGAACCACCTGCTTACTCAGCGACGAGCCACCCTAAGGAGAACAGCTAGAACCTGTACACCCACTCCTCGCTTAGTGGACCTGTTGTTTGCCCAGGACTTACTTGCAACAAAGAGCACCACTCTCCAAGGCTCCCAATTCGCTCAGCAATCCTAGTGTTCACTCAACAAATTCCCCCCAGGAATTCTGGAATGCCCACACTTGCTCAGAGAATATTCTTCTAGAAAATTTCTAGATTTCTATGAACACTCGCTTAGCGAACTACACTTTGCTCAATGAATCCTTCTTACACTACAGCCATTTCTACCACTCAAGAACACTTGCTTAGCGACGCGATGGATTGCATAGCAAATCATCAACCGATAGCCTCACTTCAATCCTAGAAGCATTCTCGCTTAGTGAGACTCATAGTAGCTCTGTGATTATCAGATGACAACACCAAAACTTCCTTCAAAAATCCCCAAAAATTTAAATTTCCCATTCACTCATACCTTAAATCAACTTCCCAAGGGATGAATATGGCTATACATCATTCCACAACAACATACTCAAAACAGATAACAATCCATATAACACTTCAATAAAAATCATCCACAAAAATAGTAACCCCATTTTCAACAATATTTCCACACAACTCAGCTAAATCACACATTTAAGTCCAATCCAATACAATATATGCATAGAACTACATTCATACAATGAGCATTCAACTAATGTAAGCTTCCCTTACCTCTAAGAGTTCCAAATCCAAATTTTAGGAGGAAAGGGGAGTAAGAAAGCAAGCTCTTGAGCCAACTCATCTAAAAATTAGTCCTCCTCACACACGAGCACGGGATTAAGGCCTGGAAATCTTGCTACACTCTTGGTGGTCTTGAGAGAAATGGAGAGAATAAGAGAGTTTGAGAGTGAGAAAGATGATAGAAATGATAGAATAAGGAAGAAAAGGGTCTATATGTCTTAAATCCTCCCTAGGCCTCATGAAACCTCTGGGCCACTAAAGCCTATGGTTTATCTAACCATTTCCCACTACTCACAACTGTCTAAACTCAACTTTATTTCTCTCAACAACCCATATAAATACTAACAACATACTCACTTTGGCTCAAGAACATCTTCCACCAAATTCCTAAATTCAAATAGGAATTCCAAAACAACCAACACAAAACATCATTCATACAATAACAACTTATTTATTCATTTTTAATCACCAAAATCTCATATTATATTTCTACTTTTAGTTATTAGACCACTAAATCATACATTAAAAAAAGATGGTGTTACACTTTTTATTCAAATACTTAAGTTTCTTCAGTTGATATTAAATATAATTAAATGTTTATAAATAAACTAATTTAATATGATTATGGGCCACTACCTAATTGTACATATTTATTAATTACATTACTTACTTTAATTATACATTATAAATAATATATCTACCTTAAATTAAAATAATATTACTATCTTTCTTAAAAATATAAATGTCATAATTGTGTTAACTTATTCAAATTAGAATATATTTCAATTGTAATAACCTTAATTATTATAATTATTTAAATGAACAGGGACGTTAATTTCGTGTGGATTTGAAGCAAAAATCAATTTATTTTCATTTAAAATGTTATTTTCGACAAAAAATCAATAGAAAAATTTGTTTCATTTCTATTTAAATAAATAAATATTGCATATTTAGATCAAATTAATCATCAATTTTAAATTAATTGTCCATTTTAAACTTTGGTCCATCAAAATGCTTTTAAATTATTTCATGACACATGTAATAAATAAACAAATAGTTATGGACAAGTTAATATGAAAATAATTTAAATAAAATTTTCATATTTAGGTCAAAATGAATGGTCCTTTTAAATTAATTGTCTATTTTAGTTTTAAAATTGTAATAGTCAATTTAATTATGTAATTTAAATAATATAACTACCATTGTTTAAAATAATTTTCATTACCTTAATTAACATATATACTAATCATAATTACCTTAATTAATATCACATTATAGTCAATCATAATTACCATAATTAACAGAATTATGTATTTTAACATATAAAAATAGCATTTTTAGCAATATTTAATAACTATATTTCATAAAAAATAAATTATGTATAACAATTACATGTAATTATCTTAATTATATATATTTAATAATTACTTTAATTATATCAAAAAAATTTCCAACAAATTTAATAATACATTAAATAAAAGACTAATTTATATATATACATGTCATGTATCTCTCATTTTATTACATGTGTCATGAATTTTCAAGTTAAATCAAAATCAAATCAAATTAGTTTTTTCTTAATTTATTATTCAAATAAAAGATATTTGTTTTTTTGCATTCAAATGTTTAAGTTTCTTCAATTAATATTAAATATAACTGAATATTTATAAATTAGCTGATTTCTAATTACAGACAATTACCCTAATTATATATATTTATTAATGACATTAATTAATTTAATTATACATTTTAACATAATATATTTACCTTAATTTAAAATAATCTTACTTTCCTTCTTTTAAAAAATATATATGTCACAATTGTCTTAGTTAATTTAGATCATATACAGGTTGAAATTATCTTAATTATTATAATTATTTAAATGAACAGGGATGTTAATTTCAATGGATTTAAATGAATAATTAATTAATTTCTATTTATAAATAAAAATTAATGAAAATTTTTTGTTCTATTTCCATATAAATAATATTGTATATTTCTTTTGGTAATTTGAATATTTATAATTAATTGAATATTACATATTTAAGTCAAATTAATTGTCCATTTTAAATATTTGTCCATTGAAATGCTACTAAATTATTTCAAATTGGCAGCATTTGTAATATATAAATAACAATATGCTAATAAATGAACAATTTAATATGGATATAATTTAAATGGACATTCCAATTATATAAATTATATATAACAATTAAATGTAATGATTTTAATTTTAATTATATATATATTTAATAATACATTAGCACCGAATCAAATGACTCCCAATTGATAACGTAAAATTTAGTTTATAGAGTAAAATCGTATGAAAATGATCACATTTGCTCTAAAGCTTAGTTTAGAATATCCTCTTTATCCATACTCTTATTTCCCTTTTGAATTTTTTTGAATATGTACGTGTATAAAGAATAAAAATCTTAGTAGATCAAATTTAAAGCATTAATGAAACAAAATAATAAAAATTCAAATAAAGAGAAAGTTAATAGTAAATTGGGACTTTGTGCACCATCTTTGCTTGCATTTTTAATGTCATTATCCTTATCGTTCATTCTCTTATACACTAAACAAAAACAACATAAACAAACACATGGAAGGGGAACAATAAAACATAAAAGTGAAAAAAAAATGGAAGTTTCTCAAATGGAGAAAATGCAAATATCAAAAGAAAAAGAGAAAAATTACCTAATGTATACACATCTCAATTTGACAACATATATTCTCACCTCAATAAATACATGGAGAAAACAAAGACAACAGACAGAATCAACATAATAGGGGTCACTATTCAGAATATGTAACCAAAAAAATACTATCATTGGAGAAATGAAAGGAGAATCTAGGTCTATTTCAAATATGCGTCCCTTTCTCATTTCTTCTTTCCTTGATCGCCTTTTATTCTTTAACTTTGTTTGAATTTCAAAATAGAAACATTAGGTACTAATAATTCCCATATAAGGGTGATTGTGAAATTATGCTCAATTAGAATATACAATAAAAATTAATTGCCTAATTTTGCGTCTCATAATTGGCCATAAATTATTTTGTGTGCAAATAACTGTATGTCATAATTGTCTATAAATTGATTTGTATGAAAATGAATGTGAGGTCAACATATGTAAACAAAAAATAGACGGTTACATTCTGTTGTTGCCAAGTGGGTTAAGATTCTATATGAAATTGTTCTAGAGATTGACACATAGAACTTTCCTATTTAATATGGATATAATTTAAATGAACATTTTAGTTATATAAATTATATAACAATTACATAAATTTTCTATAAAAATTCCATTTAATGATTTTAATTTTAATTATATATTTAATAAAACATTAACACCGAATTAATTTAACAACCCCCAATGGATGACTCAAAATTTAGTTTATTGAGTAAAATCATATGAAAATGATCACATTTGCTTTAAAGCTTAGTTTAGAATATCATCTTCATTTATATTCTTAAAATATATAATAATAATTATACACAAATATCTTCCCAAATTATACTTAAAATATATAATAATCATTATTTTGGTCCTTGAAACTTATATTAAATTATTGTCATAAATAATAGAATGTAAGAAAAAATTATCAATTAAGTAAAAATCATTTATTGATTTTTATTTAGGAAAAATTAGGGTGAATATAAGTAAAAAATTATTGGTTAATTATATAAACATTATAAATAAATTTGAGAATCCATTCACATGTTGGGATTACAAATGGCAAATCAAGAGTAACTTTTAAGGTTTGGATGACATGTGTCATTTGGTACTTTGTAAATATTTGGTTCAGTCACATATCATGATTATTATCATTTTAATTATTGCAGTAATGAGTACTAAATAGTTATATTTGAATTTGAAAATTCTATTAAATATCTACCTTTTAAATAACTACCTTAATTATAATTACAAATTCTATTGGTCATTTGACTTAATTATTTGTTAATAATTAATGAGAATAATATATAGTTTCCTTAATTATTTCAAAATCAAGGATAAGCAAATGAGTATTTTTTATTTTGAAAAAAATTATATACTTAATCAATAATTTTTTACTTACATTCACCCTAATTTTGTCCTAAATAGAAATTAATAAATAACTTTTAATTAATATTTATTTTATTTACATTCTATTATTTATGACAATAATTTAATATAAGTTTCAAGGACCAAAATAATTATTATCATATATTTTAAGTATAATTTGGGATGATATTTGTGTATAATTATTATCATATATTTTAGGAGTATGGATGAAGAGGATATTCTAAACTAGGCTTTAAAGAAAATGTGATCATTTCCGTATGATTTTACTCAATAAACTAAACTGTGTCATCAATTGGGGATCATTTGATTTGGTGTTAATATATTATTAAATATATATAATTAAAATTAAAATCATTGCATGTAATTGTTATATATAATTTATATAATTGGAGTGTCCATTTAGTTATATCCATATTAAATAGGAAAGTTTTATGTGTCAATCTTTGGAGCAATTTCACATAAAATGTTATCCCACTTGGCAACACCGGAACATTTCCCTCTATTTTTTGCTTACATGTCAACCTCACATTCATTTTCACGTAAATCAATTTATGAACAATTATGACGTACAATTATTTGCACACAAAATAATTTATGGACAATTATGACACGCAAAATTAGGAAATTAATTTTTATTGTATATTTTAATTGACCACAATTTCACAATCACCCTTATACACCATTACAGGAATTATTAGTACCTAATGTTTTTATTTTGAAATTCAAATAGAGTCAAAGAATAAAAAGGTGACAAAGAAAAGAAGAAATGAAAAAGGGACGCATGTTCGAAAGAAACCCAAACTCTCCCCTCATTTCTGTAATGATATTATTTTTTTGTTACATGTTCTGAACAATCACTTCCATTGCGTTGATTTTGTTTATTGCCTTTGTCTTCTCCATATCTTTGTTTAGGTGAGAAAAATATTTGTCAAATAGAGATGCATAAACATTAGGTAATTTTTTATTTTTTTTTTCATTTTCTCCATTTAAGAAACTTCTATTTTTCTTTTTCAGTTTTATGTTTTATTGTTCCCTTTTTATTTGTTTCTTTATCTTGTTTTTTATTAGTGTATAGTCTAGAATGGATAGTTAGGACAATGACATTAAGGATGGATGTGAAGATTGTACTCGAGGTTCTAACTTGCTATTAACTTCCTCTTTATTTGAATTTTTTATTATTTTGTTTCTTTATTACTTTAAATTTGATCTACTAAGATTTTTATTCTTTCACACGTACAGATCCAACAAAATTCAATAGAGAAATAAGAGTATGGATGAAGAGGATATTCTACACTAAGTTTCAAAGCAAATTTGATCATTTCCATATGATTTTACTTAAACTAAATTTTGCGTCATCAATTGGGGGTTGTTTCTTTTGGAGTTAATGCATTATTAAATATATATAATTAAAATTAAAATCATTATATGTAATTTTTATATATAATTTATATATTTGGAATGTCCATTTAATTTACATTGATATTAAAATGTTCATTTATTAGCACATTATTTATTTATACATTACAAATGTTGCCAATTTGAAACAGAGTTTGGTACATGGGGAAGCTGGCTATTTATTGCAATATTTTCAGAGAAACTTGGTTGAAAATCCAACTGTCTACCATGCCTATCAAATAAATGTTGAAGATCAAATCACTAATGTGTTCTCTCATAATTTTTATTTAACTATATTATACACTTATTTTAGTAACATTTTTTTATTTCATGTAATAAATACATTTACAATTTTTAATCATAAAAATACAAAAAACTAATTTAATCAACAAAATTTAATTTTAAAGATAAATTACAAATATTTTATTATAGATGATTAATTAAAAAAATATAATTACTAACTACAAAAGTTAAAATATGTAAAAACTTTTAAATTATTATTTAATAATATTTTTAGAAGATCAAAAAATAGTTTATTTAAACAAAATTCAATAATATCAATATATATTGAAAAGAATTTAATAAAATACAAATTAAAAAGATGGTATTTTTGGTTATGTTGGGGTTCAAAGAGGGATCTGTATTAATAAGCTTCGTATAAGCTAAAAAACGTTCCTCGTACCAACTTAATTATAAATTACTTTTTCAAATTTTGTTCTATGAAAATAAGTAGCTTATTTTTGAAGAGCTTTTCGTGAAATGTGTTTGGTCTAACTTCTACTTTTAAAGAGAAAATAAGCTAAAAAAAAGTCAGCCAAACACACTCTAAGCAAAAAATAAGGCCTTTGTTTGTGGGTGGTCATGGTTTCATCATGATCCTTGATATTGCAGAAAATTACGAACAAATGTGGCCAAAATTGCAATCTCGTTGCAGTTATAGAGATCCCAATAAAATCTTTGTTTGTGGTTGCGGTCGCAATTTTTTAGCAATCTTTGATATTGCAAACAAATATGGACTGACTCGACCACAATCGCAAAGACTCGAAAAATCTTGACGTTGTGTCCAAAATCACAGTAGTAGACTGTTTTTTAAAACCTTGTAAAACCCAATTCAAAAAAAGAGATTTTGAATTGAGTGAGTGACCTGGGTAGGGGGCATGGCATTTTCAAGGGTGAAGAGGTGATGATTAAAACAACCTAGAATTCAAACAACATTGACTGTCATGGTTTGGCGTCTCTCCAAAGACTCTCTCATTGCTAACACTTTCTCACTCAACGAATCACCACTTGCCAGGGCCATTCCCATCTCTTTTTTCTTCTTCTTCTTCTTTTGAATTTGATTTGGTTTCTTAGCTTTTGTTATGAACACGAAACACAGCTACAAACATGTCACCTCTATACTACTGTTACCGACAGTCTGTCATAGTTTTCCACAATTTGTCTGTTTCAAACTTTTGGGAACGTTTAATGCCTTGTCTTTCCCACCCTGCATGTCAGTTTTTACTCTTCTTTTGAATTTTCTTTTATTTTTGGATTTAGGATAAATTATATTTTTCCGTAATCATGCCATGTAATATTTTTTTATTTAATTGCACTTTTATCTCTTAATTATTCTCATTTTACAAGTTTGGTTCTCTATATTTTTATCATGAATTTGATTACCATTGTTTTGAGTGTTAATGGCTATGAACTTTCAATGTAAATATTTTTATAGTGTTAATCAATCAGAAATCAAGTTGATATGACTTTTTAAACATTTATAATAAAAGTTGACAAACTTACCATACATAATAGTTTGTAATTGAATGACAGTATAAAACTATTATACACCATTAGTGCATTTTCACCTATTTTAACTCAACGAATTTTTTTTGAAAGGAAAAAGAAGATTTTACTAATGAAGGCCTAAGCACTGCCCAAGGCGTGCAAGAGTTAGGAAACACATAAGCACATTACAAGAGTGATGTGTTTCCATTCTACCCCTGTATAAAAGGTAAACATTATCCACCCAATTGCTTAAACCACCTAACCTATTGTAATGTAAAAAGACCCTCCCCACGAGATAGCAAGATGCACCCAATATGACTACTGTTTGCATCCCTCATCCAATAAATCGTATTCCAAGAGATCTTGATGAGTAGACAATTCAAAGAAGGTTTCTTTGGAAAGCACTCCTCATGACATTGTGCAACATCCCAAGATTCCCATCAAGAATGATGCCTTCCCATGTAATTTGTTACAAAGCAATGATTAAGTCAGGCCCTTACAAATCTGTGGTGCCAAAAAATAAAAGGTCATGTCCTCCAAAAGAACGTGTGCTGTTTCACAAAGGCATCAACATGTCCTCTATCCCCCAACACTTCTTTCTACGCCAGCCACCATGTGAGAGTGGTTGTCACCTCCCCTTTTGCTTTTTAGAACTTATCCTTGACCACTTGTTTTGTTAAAACCTTAGTACGTAACATTCTGCCCAATTCTTAATTATTGCCTACATTTGCTCTTTGTGTTGTGACCCCAAGAAAAACAAAAGATTATGCCTTTCCAGATAGGCACGTCATCGGTTCCATAACCTAGCATGGTGCAAGGTGTTTAAAACCCTTGTTTCCTGCACTGATCCAGTTCCATGAATAGAACTTTCCTGCTTCCATGGTTTCATCTATCTCTAGCCTTTCAGAATGAAAAATCGTTTTATTTTTGGCCCCCCATATCGCCCATATAAATGGAAACTAAATCACTTGCTAGAAATCTTTTATTAATGTCTCCCATAGGCCTCAACCCTTGAAATTGTAAGAAGTGCCCCTTACATTCTCGTTGCATTGTTGTTGAGATTCTTACCCATCGCTTGCACTCAACCCTGCCTTGCATGCTTACATTGAAAGAACACATTCACTGGAGTCTCAGCTTCATCTCCACACAGTGGGCAAGCAATGTCACAGTTTTGTAGAATCCTCCTCTGCATCAACTGGTCTTTTGTTGGCACCTGCTATTATGCTAACTTCCAAACGACAGATGTTATTTTTGTTGAGCTAAACTTGTTCCACACTTTCCTCAAAAATTCATCTACCTTTTAGTTATAGTTCTCCATCAACAGCTAGTATGATGACTTGATCATGTAAACATGAGATTAATCCCCTTTCCATACCCATGCATTTGTCCTCCTTGTGTTACTGCAATTTTTATTGTTTAAATACCATCTACATGTCATTTAGCATCTCCTAGTATGTCCTCCTCCCACTAAAACAAACTCCTCTTCCATCTCCATTTTCATACCCAACATTCCTCACACCAAGATCCTAGGTCCATTATGTTGAATCCAAACTTTTGTTTTAATTATGACAAACCTTCTGAATTTAATGCATAAGCTTGTAAGAGTTGAAAGGATATAATATTTTTGTTTAGTGTTTTAGAAAGGATAAAATTATAGCTTTAAAGATTTTTTAAGTGGTGATCATAATCTGAAGTAATTAATTAAAGCATCAAACTGTTCTAATTAAGATATATGAGCAAGATTCACTACCAAAAAGAAAGTTTCTGTTGGACTGTCAAAAAGGTGCTTCAGAAAGGCATATCAAAAGTAGATGAACTCAGAAAGCTGTAGAAATGTGGCAACTATATTTGACATAAAGTAGTAGTTATTGTAACTGACAAAAGCAGCTACAAATTGCACTAATCCTTTCTCTCTAATGGCTACTTTTTTGTTGATCCTACAAAGAAGATTCTCTTTGCTTACATTAAAAAATGGAAGCTATATTTTCTGAAAAGAAGAACATACAACAAAAGAGCATTAAGCCCTCTATTTGAGGCATTCTGAAAGGAGGAAGAAAAACTTCCAAAATCTAAGTTTCATTTTGTGAGAAAGTATCCACTACTACAATTTGTAATCTAGTTTTGTATAGATATATAGGAGTGTGAAAAGGTGAGCTAACTATAAAAATCCTCTCTGCTAGGAGTTGGTTTGGGATTGTGTTCTACGTAGTATAACCACCAAAAAAAAAAAAACCCTACTATTTTTTTGAGATTGAGGTGCTAAAGAGGAGTAGTGCAGTGTGCTACTGTTGATTCCTAGCTGTATTTTATAAAGGGTGAATTAAGTTTGTGCCTTCCCAGGACTAGAGTGGTTTTGTGGTGGAAAAGATCTTTCGGAAGGTTAACAATATTCTATTTGTAAGCTTACTGCTGGTTGTGTAACATTGCATTTTTTTTATCAGTGCTTTAAAAAGTGATTGAAATTAATTACAAGAGAAAATTTAAATTTAGTTTTATTGAGAAAATTTAATTAAAACACTTTGTATGATTTTATGTAATAATTTTTGATGAAATTCTAATTAAACTAGAATTTAATTGTACACTAACAGTGTAAAATTATACTGTGTAACTGAACAAGTAATCAGGAATTTATCATGAACCAATCCTAATGTATCATTAACACATTCCTCCAAGCTAATTAGCACCTATTTCAAGGTAAATTAATTTTTGACTTACCAATTTTGGTTAAATCTTATCTCCTATTTTTAGTAAATCACTTTAACCAATTTAGTAATAGATTTGAAAAGCAAAATACCCAATTTTAGGCGTTTCTTATCTAGCCACACGTTGCATGCCACTACCTGACATTTAAAGCAATATATTACCTATTGATATGTTACTTTTCAAGCCCCAAACTTTTGTACGTTGGTTTTTTTTTTAAGCCCCTGGACTAGCACGGAAGAAAAAGACAAAAAAAAAATCCCTTTAGACCCCCCCTATGTCTACGTTAGTTTTTTCCCCTTTACTTTTAAACCCCCTGGACATTTGTCTAACACATACAGAACGTTGGAGACAGAAAAAATAGGCCCCCTGAACTGTCTTTAAATATCAATGTAACAGAGGAGAAAAAAAAAGGGAGAGGACTTTACATTCCAATAGCTACAGGTGTGGGTGTGGGAACAAAATTTGTGGAGCTTAGGGCAGTTTCCCTTCCTCTTTTGAGTTCATCTACCTGCATTGATCTTCACCAAGTAAGGGAGCTTACTCTTTCTTTGTTTTCTTTTCTTCTGCTAGTAAATGCTGGAAAGAAAATATTGAGCTGCTAGTTGATTTGTTGTTGGATCTTTAATGGTTGCTATTGTTGGGTTGCTGTTGGAATATGTTTGTTCATTTAGAAATCTTATGTTTTTCCCTGGTTATGCATCATGAAAAATGTCACAGTATGAGTTATTGTAGCTGCTGTTTGGGGTTGGAAAAATATGGTTTTTATATGATTCTACCATGGAAAAATATTTATTTGAGTGGGTGGAATCATATGTATCTGCATAAAATTTTCTGAACATGATATTGAGACCTTATGCTACCCGAAAATATAACTGTGACTGGACTTGGGTACTGTTTTTTCGTGAAAAAAATGTGGTTTATTACACTCAAAAGCCTTAACGCGAGTATTTAATTGATAACAACTTTTGGAAAGTAATAAAATAACCGAGTGCCTATATTGCCTCTGTTATTAGTATAGTTTACATATATATATATATATATATATACTTGAGTAGTTGACGTGAAAAGCTAAGCAAGTAGTATAGTTTCAAAAAAAATATATAATAATAATTCATTTGAGTAAACTCATTATATTATGTAGAGACCGTGTTTCGAAATCCTGCAATGAATAACATTAAATCAGTTAATCATTAGCTGAAATATGTATATGCTTTACGATTTTGTTTTTTTTAGCTTTATATACTTTGGTGTAGATATATACTTTGCTGAGAAAACGTAGGCATGTATTTGGGTGAGAAACGTAAACATATAGTATTAGAAAAAAAAATGATTTATCACTTCAATGAAAACTATTTTCTAAATAGAAATTTCTTTTAATCATAATATTCCAGTTCTTAACAAGTTTGAGATAAAATTTCTTTTCTCCACCAATCCTATTTAAGTATAAATATAGTTAGAGAAAATGGGAAGAGAAGAAATCTAGGAGAGTTTCAATGACATAAATTAGTACAGTAGCTTAAATAAATATAAACACAGTTAGAGAAAACAATAAAAGTAATTGAAATTAAAATCATTACTTTTCCTAATTTTCATATTATTGACAACATTATAGTTTATTTAATAGACTTCCTTATTAGACCTAAACATTTAAAAATTTTAAATCCTTAGGTGGTGTAAGCAATTAGAATAAATTTAATATTTAATACCCTTGATGATTAAGATAAGATTTAACAGTTGTCATAAAACTATAATGACATAAATTATTCAATGCATTTGGTGAATCTTAGAAATACTAAGAAAAAATAATTGTTGGAAAATCCTAAAGGATTTTGTCATATAAGACCTTGAGAACAAGGTGATGATTACGCTTAGTATCTCGTGGAAAGGCCCGGCTTGTAAAGGTGGTAGACATATTGTTGATATGTCTAATCCACAGAAAGGAGAATCTAAGCGAGAATGTTGTTAGGTCTTAACTTGGATTAAATATTGTTTTGTTGACATGCATTTATGCATGAGTCGTTGAGAAATGCTTGACAAGTGTTGGGATGGCTAGTGGAGGTACCTAGGGTATCCTTGAGGATATATGGATGCGCAATTCCACAAGTGACTGGGATCATTGCAAACCTGAGTCGTGGTGGCGACTACCCACATACGCATATCCTGATGAAGCCACAATTGATCCAAGATCAGTACTAGTAATCCCCCAATTGGTTTTAGGCAAGTGCTACCTTCTTGCTCTACGAAGGGTGTTGTTGATGTACCACGTTAAGGGATACGTCTGGATGATCACTCAAAGTTGTTGGAAATCTCCATGGAGTCGCATCTGCATGCATTACACAACCATATCATAATGACTTGAGACTATATCTACTTTTACTATAGTATTCATGTAAATTGTTGCGTATATTCATTGTTTGTCTTCTCAGAGATGTGTGGAACGTTATGGTATGTTTTGGTTAATTATTTGTTTATAAGCTTACCCTTGTGTGTTTGTGTTTGACTACGATGATCGTGGCATTTCACTCACAGGACTAGATGGCTAGTAGACGCTGAACGGGACCTTTTACCATCGAGCTCATGTCAGCTATGAGAGGCTGAGATGGTGGCTGGGTGATTAACTGAGAGGCCCAAGAGGCATGTTTTAGTGGAGTGCTGGTTATTCGTTATGTTCCGATAGGTGTTATGGTTTCTTCTGTTTATGTTTTCGTGACAATGGGCTTTGGTGAGTTGCTTGGAGAGAATTGGTGTACCCCATCACACCTTTCTAGGGTTGTTGGACATGCATCTAACTATAGGTGCTTGTTCTGTGGAGGGTGACGCCCACGAATGGGTTTTGATGGGGCCAGAGAGACTGTTGACGATGCCCCTTCCATCTCTTCTCACTATCCTTGATAGGAGTAAGATGTAGTTGTGGCTAGCTAGGGAGTAGATGTCATGTAGTAGACTTCCTCACTCCCCTTTTTGATGTATCATCTCTTTTGAGTTGTACTTGATGGCCATGTATGCTTTATTTTGAGGTACTTAGATCTTCTACTTGAGATTGTAGTGCCATGAGGCACTGTATTGTATTTCTGTTGTTGTGCTACTTATTCGTATTATCCAGTATATAATATACTCATGTGGAAACTTTTAGATGTTTTCATTTTGGAAATTGAAAAATTACACACATTTTCATTACATAAATGAATAAGAGATTTCAAAAATTTAAAATCGAATCTTTTTCGTGTTGATTGTTAAATCAGTGATATGTAGCGACAGCGGGTCGTTATAGATTGATTGATGAAAAACCCACAAAGTTGTGGGGATTGGACATAGCCCATTGGTAAAGGGTGAACCAGGATAAACACTTGTGTTCTCTCTCTCTAACTCATATCTTATTTACCTCATTCATAATTCATCCAAATTTTAAAGATAAAAATTGCTGGTTCAAAAATTGATTTATTCAGAAATGCGATGAAATTGAGAATTTCCACATATTAATTATCAAAGATTTCTTTTTAACCAAAACTATTTTGAACTAGCTTAAACTCTTTATTAAAAATAAATTTCAGAGTGCGATACAGAATATTATAAATAGCTTTCGTTGACAAATTATCCATATATAATCAGAAAAGTGTATAAAGTTTATTATAAACAAATTATTGTTTTTTAAAACCACAATTCAACCCCCTTCTTGTGGTATTCTTAATCACTTCATGCTATCCTCCCCATTTGTTGATGATGTGTATAGTTTGTTAAAATGATCATGCAACACCTCCCCTTCTATTCACGGTTCGCTCTAGAAGTGAGTGTTTTTCCTATTCCCCACATCTTTCCTTATTGTCTCATGCAACAAGTTAATTCTAAACCCTCCTAGACCTCCATGCCCTCTAGGTTTAGAATTTTTATAACATTTTCTTTATCTTTAATAATTGATACGGATAATATATTGGGCCATTATTGAACCTAGCCTTAATCTAGAACAAAATAACTTGTAGTCCATTTTTTCTTCTTTTCCAAAATTTCACTTTTATTCTTAATTCAAGGAAAAAAGTTGTAAAATGGATGTGACATGGGTGCAAATTTTTGATAGGGGACTGATGGAGATTTTCATTTTTGGCAAAGTGTGTTTTATTTATTTAATTAAAGCATGTATGGGAAAATTTGTCAAATCATGTTTGGGGTGTAATCACGTGCTACTTGTGTCAGTCTACCAAAATGTAGCATAGATGGTTTGGTCTGGAAATTATTATACCGAAATTCTACAACCTTTGTGTACATTTTGACATCGTACTTTTTTTATATAGTAGTAATAATAAGATTTGAGCCTAACCCACTATTATTGGTCTAACGGTTGGAAGTTACCCAGTTTATACAAAATCTTATGTTTAAATCTTATTACCGTCATTGTATACACATCTATTATCTAGTATCTATATCTATATTTATATATACTAGCGTGGTTACTTGTGCAATGCATGCGGTATAATTTTGTATTATAGCAATACAAATAGAACACACACACACACACACACACACACACACACACACACACACACACACATATATATATATATATATATATATATATATATTATTTCAACATTTTTTATATTTATTTTAACTGCATTTTTTACACTTAAAATTTCAAAAATGTTGCAAATTTTACTCCTGAATTACTTTTTTTGCGATTTTGTTCCCTAATTTACAAAATATTATGAATTCGTCACAACGTAGAAAATTGTGGCAAAAAAGAAAAACTGCCACAAATTTGTCTTAATTGTTGCAGTCTAAAGGAAAAGTCACTATAAAAATATTTTAATTGTGGTATTTTTTTCATGTGGGAGCAAAAATTTGTGATATTTTGTAAATTTAGAGAAAAAAATTTCAAAAAAATATTTGGAGGCAAAATTCACGAGATTATGAAACTTAAGAGACAAAAAGTGTAGTTAAATGTTTGTATTTTCAAATTGAAAAAAAAATCAATGCACGGGGATATAAAGAGTTTATTGATGAACTTTACAAGTTTGTTTTAATTATATATCTTTTTGTTAACATTAATAAAAAAATAAATTGAAAATACCATTAAAAGTAATTTTATGTCAAATTAGAGACCTTGACATTGTGTATGCTATTGATCATGTTTGACGTTGTATTTAGAGATGGTATGAAGTATAAAATATAAATTTTTTAATTTTTTTTTATTCTAATGCTTTTTTCACGCGAAATGTTTATTGTAACACCCTCACTTTTATTTAATTAATGGTTTTATTTATTTATTTATTCTATATTTAATTCTGAAAAATCGGGAAGGAATCTAAAAATTCTGATCCCCACAGTTAAACTCAGAATATTGAAAACTATCTAATTGTGATTTTCAATAATTTTTCCAAGTTGAAGCCCGGAGAAATTCGAAAATGACGATTTTGTCCTTATTTGTCAATATTAGGGGCTGACATGAGAAAAAGATTCAATTGATATTAAAATGTCAAATTGAGTTTAAAATCATGTCATATGTATTAAAATATAATTTTGGGAATTTTTTGGAAATTTTCTGAAATTCCTGTATAAAATGACCAAAATACCCCTAGTTGTCAAATAACCAACTCAGTATTGGTTTGACATCCAAAAATGATGAAAATGATATTTTTAGTACATTTCCAGGTAAAATATGTAATTTTAGAATTTCCATAAAAATTTGAGCATTTATTGAATTAAAATGAATTTAATATGAATTTTCTAAGCTTAAAATATATAATATATATATTTATAATTCGAAAAAAATTAAAATTTATTTTTAGAAATTATTTTTGATGAAAAATATTACATTTGTGCAGATTCATATCTAAATTAATTATTTTAGTATTAAAAGTTAATTTTTTCAAGTTTAGGCGATTTTATCGGTACCGGCTAATTAATTAACAGTCAAAATTTACACTGGAAAATGTTGGGACAGCTGCTATCCCACGTTTCTGATCTACCATGGGGTGATTCATCCCCTACATGAATATGTGTCCCTAATAAAAAAAAAATAAAAATTGAATTTTGACATCATGGGTGACATAACTCCATGGACACCTAAGCCAAATTTTTTCCTATAAATAGCTATGATCTTGAATTGAGTTTTTCATCCTTCTTCTCAGCCGTGAGGTTCCATAGATAAATTCTCTCTCTTTAGAAAATTTTCTTTTACTTTGTTTTTATGCTAAAATTCTACTAGTTTTCCAATAACTAGTAAAAATCCTCTTCCTAGGAGCTCTGCACCAACAATTTCACCAACTCTTTGAGGTAATGGGGGGAGTGGGGTTGGTTCTAAATTTCAATTACTTTGCATGTTGGTAGGAAGGGTTTTCCCCTAAACCCGTTTAGGCTTTAGTTTTACTATTAATATTATTGTTATATTATTTGATGTTAAACTTTAAATTTTGCTAAGTTATTATTTTGCTCAAATTTAAATTATTAAATTATACCAAGCTGTTACTCTGCTCAATTTTAGAAAATTAAAATACACTTACTGAGCTGTTACTCTGCTCAATTTTAGAAAATTAAAATGCACTTGCTAAGCTGTTACTCTGCTCATTTTTAGAAAATTAAAATGCATTTGCTAAAATGTTACTCTGCTCAATTTTAGATAATTAAAATACTCTTATTAAGTAGTTATGCTGCTCAAATTTAGACAACCATAGTAGAATTACTAAGCTGTTATACTGCCCAAATTTAGAAAAAATATTTTTAGTTATTATGATAAATAATTAAATAATTAAATTATCAAATTTTAGTAATACTCAATTAGTTTAGCAAAAATAGTAGAAGAAATAAACCATAAATCTCATAATATGAAACTAAAGATAGAAATCATTTTATGAGCTATTTATGAATTTATTTTTAGAAAACTACTATAGAAATTTTAGTTTAAGTTCTTATCGTTCAGGTAAGGTCTAGACACACTAATAGACCATCTATAAAAATTTGATAAATTTTAAAGCTTATTTAGTACTTTTAATTGTGCTCTATAAGTGCCTGTGGACACATTTTTCTTAGAAATACTAAATTTCAAAAATTTTCGAAAAAATTCTAAAAATTCATGATAAAATTCTAATTATTTTTCTAAGTCTAAAAATTATTTTTATGGAATTTTTTGACGATTCTATGATTTATTTCTTAATTATCAGTCTTTATTTTAATTTGTATATCTTTATTTTTATTGAATTATTGCTTATGTGCTTTAATTTGAATTATGACTTATGTGAATGATATGTATGGATCAAATCTCTGTAATACAAGGCAGAGATATTAGTAGAAATTATACTGGTGCTCAAATACTTGAGACCAGAATGAACCTTTAGAAATTAATATATTAGTGAGTAATGTAAAGCAAGGGACATGCAGTGGCATGACACCCTGTTAGGGAAGCTACAGTTTGGTACGCTGAGGAATGAAAGGCAGGACCCATTTGGGAGGTCTCGGGGGTAGGCATCGAGTGGTGAAAGTCCTAATAGCCAGGGTAGCGCCCGTGAGCTGGGATATTCACCTGACCAAGCTCGATAACCCCGACAACTGCTCAGCATTCCGGGATTGGTTCGAGAGTATACCTCTATAAATGGACGTCCTGACTGATATTTGTTCCTCATTGATGATGAGGACTGTACCATGTGATGATGTTGATGAAGTATATGTACTCCCAGTCACTTCCCAGGTTCTGTTAAGAACTATTACTCACTGATGGGAAGTATGGATCCATACCAAGTCAAGGGTAGTGTAGTATAACTTAGAATAAACCCTAAGTTCCCTTCATTAATTGTATTTAAATTCCTACCATACATGTGAAAGTGATTTAGAACAAATCACCTCACTCCATTATTTTTGTTATGCATGTTGAATCGTGATTATTGAAGATGATAACAATGCCTGATGATGCTGAGGAAGAGCCAGAGGATACTTCTCCAAATTTGAAGACCTAGTTTATAATATTTTCTTAAGGGATAGGGTAGATAAATACTGCTCTGTATAGGATCTTTTTTTTTATGTATATATTGGGTTAGGTAGTATATGTCTTTTGATGTATTTTTGTTTTCTCTTCGACTATTATGTACTACTCAAACCATGATGTACAGTTAGATATATATATATACATAAGCAGTTTTTATCATTTCACTTCTATTTCTAAATTCTGTTTTTCTATTGCTAGTATCAAAGAAAAAAAAATTTACTCACATTTTCATCAACTTAAAATAATAATTAAATTAATATGAATTATATTTAAAATTAAAGGAGTGTTACATTTATCTTCAATGTTATGTTTTATGCATATTTTTTATACTAATCAATTGCCTATAAATTTTAACATTCAAATTTAAAAAAGAATATTGATTTTTAATTTTTTTTGAGATTTTTAATTTTAAATATCGTGTAAAAATAATGAAAAAAATGAATTGAATTTTAGTTTCTGTCATTTAATTAAATGTAAATTAATTACATAACAAAAAACTAAAATTTAATTAAATAAAAGAAAATATTTATTTAATTAGATAAGTCAAAAGTAAAGCAAGCAAGAGGGGAAAAAAATCTTTATGACAATAATTAAAAGTTCTAAATTATAATCAAATATAATTTCTTCCAAGTAATTCAAAATTTAAGGTGATTTTAGATAAATTGTTCATCCTATGAATTAAGTCTAAATTTCTCGTCATACTTCATAGAAAATATTTATCCTTGTTTGTTATATTTATTCATACTTTTAATGTTAAATAAAATTAAACATTCAATAAATTATTTAAATGCATGAAAAATTACAATTATGTTAAAATTGTTATAGCAATGAGTTAAAAAAGTATAATTTCACCATAACAATTAAGATGTAAACGTGATTTCAGGTAAATTGCCCATTCGTAGGCATTAAGTGTAAACTTCCCAACATACTTCCATTAAAAAAATGTCATCCCTGTATATTGATAAGACAAAAATCTTTAAGAAAAAAGTTAGGTGAGAAAAAAATAATAAAGAAAATATATTGATCATACCAAAACCGTATAAACAATAATTAATTATAGAAAGATATTGAATATATAATAAAATATAAATTTTATAATGATTCATATGTTTATGTACTTTCATACAAAATGTTCATCTTCTTGTGTTGTGTTACATGCATTTTTTATACTAATCAATTTACATATAGATTTTAATGTACAAAAATAAGAAAGGAAAATTGATTTGCTTATAATTTTTAATATTTTAAATTTTAAATATCATATAGTTAAAAAATTTAAAAACAAATTTTTGAATTAAATATAATTTTTTCATTTAATTAAATTTAAAATAATTACTTAAAAGAAAATTTAAATTTGATTAGATAAAAGAACCATGTCAACAAATTGTCAAGTTAAAAAACAATAATCAAGAGAAAAATAAATTTATATTAAAATTATTATAAATGATAAACATAAACATTTTTCAATTAATCATTTTACTATTAAATTTAATAACACTAAATACATATATAGACAATATAATTATTCTAAGCAATCGATTTCGAAGTGCATTTCAGAAAATTGAACAATTGATTTTGATCAAATATAAAATTTACATGTACAATTAACCTGAAAGCCACCAGACCAATCATCATGTGAAAAATTTATATAAAATCTTCCTAATTAAATAACTCATTTGCTTTAGCTTTCATAGTAGAGTTAACAAATCATATAGTTGATATCTTAGAAACCAATCACATAACCAATCCTTGAGAACCATGTCAGAATATGTAAATATCCCTTTCTTTAAAGAAGTGAGACATATCATAAAGCCACCTCGAGTCTGATTTTCCTTGGCATGCTTTGCATCCAATTTCATGTAAGCTTCCATCAAGTTGCATGACCCAGAGCATTGCCTACTTTCAATTGATTCCTTATGCGCCCACCTAGTTACCCTCTCCACTGCTATGCTTGATCCAAATTCTAAAATTTGGAGATTGTTGATGCATCACAATTGTATAATCAAGTTCCTATTTAAACCATCATTCTAGTTAGAAAGAAATATAAGAACAGGATATATTTCAGAATTATATGCACTTTGGAATCAAAGCATATGCAACAAATAAGAAAAAAATTCTTATTTCACAAACATAGATATAAAGATGCACTTTCTTATAACTGGACAGACTGTATTTTTTTTAAAAAATACTGAATTATGAGTAAAAAAAAAAAAGCATTCTAGATTCACTCCTTATACCATATTCCAAATCATCTTAATCATTCAATTACTCCTTTAATGAATTCCCAAAGTATAACTTCCTTGTTGTTGAGGAACAATAAAGTTAACATGTTGAAACACCTCCAATGAAAAAATATTCCGTTTCAATCTAAAAATGAAAATCATGTTAAAGAATTTTCTGGTGTGAATAATTACATATTTAAAAGGAATTTGTAATTAAACTAAATGTGTTTTTGATAACCTCCTAGTAGCCTTTTTCAATAATTAGAACGTAAGAGTGGTTTCCTTTGATGTGGTTTGGGTCAACACCACCAATAACTATTTCACCACCTTTTTTCGCATTTGGATCCCCTTTAAGCCAAAAATAGAACACCTTCTCACCAATAAGTTTTTTGCTCCACCATGTTGTACCTGCAATTTTATGCTGGACCGGTCAATTAAAGGCACAAAGAAAGATTCACAATAATTTATTTTCTTGGTGTACAGATTCACAATATTTCACTGACATGGAAATCAGCCCACAAAAAAGATGGTTTGAAACACCATGCTGGCACAACTTTTGCCACTCAAATCTCCTGAAATCTAACTCTCAATATTCCTTAGCCTCTATGAAATCCTACATTTTTTGAATCCTTCCACGTAACAATAAATTCCACGAAAAAAAAAAAAGAAATCATCACATATCACCAAATTAATGACAATTATTTTTAATTAAAAAAAGGAACTTGAACTACTATTACAGTATAGTGAAAAGTCAATCATATGGATTATCATATCAACATAATCAAAAGCTTTTAGGGAATTTCATGGAAGGTGTGGAATGAGATTAAGAATAGGAGATTCGATTCTTGTTGAAGCCAAGTAGTGGCAGTGGCTGCTACAAAGGATTTCCTGTCACTTCTCCAAGTCCGAGGATCTATGCACATAGGAAGGGAGAGAAGCAAAGGAAATAAAAATGAGAAATGAGAATGAAAGGTAGAAGAGAAAATGAATGAGAATGAAAAGATAGAGAAAGAGGATAAAAATTTGAACTTTAAATCATTGCCAATATCTATAGATGAGCGAATTGGAGCTTGTTCTAGGAATCCAAAAAGCCAATTTTCTTTTTAATGTGAAAAGTGAATGTTTTCCTTTTAAGGGTGAGGGTGTGTTTTGTGTAAATTGCTGAAAAGTTTTGCACACAAATAAAAACTCCATTTGTGTGACCAATATTTGAAGAAGGTATAAGAAAAACAGAGAAGTGAGAGACGAAGTGGATAATCGTATCAAATAAGAAGAAGGAAGATAAATGGATGGGGAGAGAGGATAAATATGAATTAAAAATAAAACTAATTATTGTTGATAACTAAAAAAGGTGGAGCGAATGCATTAATTACAAATTAATTATAAAGAAAAAAATAATATATTAAATAAAATAAGGTGGGAAATATAATGCCTTTCAAATTTGAAAATTTTTCAAAAGTAGAAAGTAACTTATAAGAGTATTATAAGTACTAGAGGAGCCATTACACCAAGTAATGACACATGTAATTTGTAGCTCTATTTTGTATTATTTATAGATTTATAAATAATAGATAATAGATTTATTTAAATGAGTTTTTAATTATTTATTTATCTAAATATTAATTATTTATGTAATTAAAATTAATTAGAAATCTTATAATTATCCAATATTGACTAAAGTGATGCTAATTAATATAATTAAATTTAAAAACGTATCAATAATCATAATAGAAATGAAATTGAATTATATTTATGACAAAAATTTAATTGCAATTTCATGAACCTTTATATATTTATGGTAATTTGGAATCATTATAAACAATATGATATTCCTTTCTTAAATTATAACATTTAGACTACCCATAAATAATGGTCTTGCAAAAGAAAACTAATTAATATAAAAAGTACCAATTATATAATTATGAAAAATTTTAAAAAATTAATATATTATATTAATTTATAATAATTATACTTACAAATTAATTTAAAAATTATACACAAATATCTTTCCAAATTATATTTAAAATATATAATAATAATTATTTTGGTCCTTGAAACTTATATTAAATTATTGTCATAAATAATAGAATGCAAGCAAAAAATTATTGATTAAGTAAAAATTATTTATTGATTTCTAGTTAGGATAAAACTAAGGTGAATGTAAGTAAAAAATTATTGATTACTAAGTATATAATTTTTAAAAAAATCAAAATACTTGTTAGCTTATTCTTGATTTTAAAAATAAATAAGGAAACTATATATGTTATTCTCGTTAGTTATTAAAAAATAATTAAGTCAAATGACCAATATAATTTTTAATTATAATTAAGGTAGTTATTTAAAAGGTAGACCGTTAATAGAATTTTCAAATTCAAAATTCCATTAAGCATGGTAATTATGAGAGATATATATTGTGAGATAAATTAATTAAGGTAATTATGATTTGTGTATATTTTAATTAAGTTGCAACATATTCAAATTAAGGAAAAATATTTAATTAGTATTATAAATAACTTATTAAGTGAACATCTAACTTTGTGAGAACTCCTCCTTCTATTGTAACATATCTTTCAAAATGACTCCATTGTAAACATTATTGTTCAAGATTATTTGTTTGTGTATTCTTCAAACTTCAGAGATTTCATTTTTTTTTATTTGATTCATTTTTTATTGTATATTTCTTTTATTATTTTTAAATTCATTTATTTTTGCTTGATAGTTTCATCTTTTTTATTTTTCTTATTTAATTAAGTTCTATCTTTTTTCTCTCTTTAAATATTTTTAAAAAATATAATATTTGGCATTTGAATTAGTTTTCATCCTAAGTTGCTAACATTATTTTATAGATTTTACTATTTCAATTATTAAGAAGGATCGGACTAAAAGACTTAACAAAGCGGTTTTACAAAGCTTTTTATTTCCCTTTAAAAACAAGAATCTTATAGTGAAGCAAAAACAACCTTACTCCCTCCCTCTAATATTTCACATATCATATGGCAAAGAAATATGTATTGCTAAATATATTAATAATTTTTATATGATAGTCTCTTTATTATTATCTTTTTTAATTTGAAAACATTTAAAGAAATTTTCTATTTATTAAATCCTATGTGTCACTTATTATATTCATAATAATTCTTTTCCATCCAAAAAATATTGTTTTTGATTCATTTTTATCATTTTAATTCATAACAAATTAATAAAAGTTAAGTAATAAATAATATTTTTGGTTTATATAAAATTATATTCTATTACATTAATTTATAATAAAAATATCATACATAAATTATAAATAAAGTAAAAAAATCAATTAATAAATTGAAAATAAAAATTAAGTTATTTTACAATAATTGTCACCCATGATGGTTTTGTCAAGTTTAAGCAGGATTGTCTCAAGAGAAAAATATATATGATCTCTGCACAAAAAATAACAAATAAGTTGTGAAAAATATAATTTTTAAAATTAATTTAGATCAAATTTAAATTTATTTTAACTTATATAGGACAAAAAGTTATATCAAATTAAAATTAATTTATTTCAACATACGACTACATTGTGTATTTTGATATATGTCACTTTTCTTCAAAGTGTAAAATATAAATAACATTTTTATATGGTATTAATTAAATTAAATTATAGACAATGTATACTTATAATTTTGTACTCAATATATTCAAATTTATGTTGAAAATCAATATGATATATATATATATATATATTACCATACTCATTTTTTTCTCTATATGTAATTTTTATTTTATTATCTTTTCAATGATTAATAAAAGAATTCTTTAACAAACCAATAATTTGTATATCATGAATATTATGTTTGGAACAAGTTATTACATAAAGAAAACAGGCAATGCACTGACAGTGTAAAGTAGTTTTACACTATCATCCAATCACAAACCACCATTTATTGTAAGTTTGTTGACTTTTATAATAAATACTTTTAAAAGTCATACTAACGATGAATTTCAATTGATTGACAGTGTAAAACTTTTTACGCTGATAGTGCATGACTATTACACTCTATTACATAATGCTATCAAATCTTTTAATTAGTTTAAAATTTTAGAATGATATCCATAATAAATAATTACTATACATATGAAACAAACAAAAAATAATAAAACGTATACTTAAACATCAATAATTTATTCAAATACTTATAAATTTAATTGGTTGTTCCTTTAATTGAAGTTATCTTTCTCTCTTATTTTTGTTATCCAATAGAAACTGAGATTTAAAGGATAAATCAATTATTACAAAATATAATTACATATAATTTTTTATTCGTATAGTATTAAGATAAGATTAATATATATGAATATATACATGTCTACTCTATATCCATACATATTTATAAAAAAGTTTCATACAAAATGTAACATTTAATATCTAAAGCAATGCAAGTAATATCTCATACTTGGTATCATACAATGAATAAAAATAGGAATAATTGCTTCAAAATATTCCAAAAATCATTGTTAGGATTATGGCACCTTATATGTGTGTGTGTGTGTGCGTGTGTGTGTGTGTGTATTAAGTATTAGTGTCATTTAATTTAAAGGAATAGCTTTGGT
The DNA here is from genome assembly GCA_004329165.1 of Spatholobus suberectus. Classification (NCBI taxonomy): domain Eukaryota; kingdom Viridiplantae; phylum Streptophyta; class Magnoliopsida; order Fabales; family Fabaceae; genus Spatholobus; species Spatholobus suberectus. The sequence goes on along the minus strand of CM014730.1, from coordinate 9,452,194 downwards.
GTAAGACAAAAAATAAAAAAACAAATATTTATTGTAGAAAAATATTCTAGTTGGATGACTAAAATTAATATATATATATATATATATATATATATATATAATAATAATAATAATAATAATAGTAATTAACTGTGCAAAAATTTTACACTGACATTGAATGCTTTTTAAACTCATTTTTAAGGAAAAAATTAATAATTACAAAGTTTAATTTAAAATATTTTTTTAATATTAATTATCTTATTAAAATATTGTATAAATCGAAGTTATATATACAAATGAGAATATATTGATAAAGATAATATTTTTTAAAGCACACATTTTTATAAATTAAAACAATGTGAGATGTGTGCGAATATAAAATTATTTGAATTTATATTAATTAACACACACACACACATATATATATATATGTTGATGTACATATTTACTTGTAGATATTTTTATAAAATTAAAAAATAATTAAGAAATATATTAAATAATTATAATAATATAAAAGTTATAAATTATAAATTTAAGACCCTGTGCATGCATGGGTTATTACACTAGTTTTTAAAAAACAAAAAATTCTCGTTAGTTTATCCTTGATTTCAAAAATAATTAAGAAAATATATATATATTATTCTTGATAGTTATTAACAAATAATTAAGTCAAATGACCAATAGAATTTTTAATTATAATTAAGATAGCTACTTAAAAGGTAGGTATTTAATAGAATTTTCAAATTCAAAATTCAATTATATCTATTTAAAACTCATTTATGTAATAATTATAATAATTATAATTATGGTTTGTAACCGATTCAAATATTTACAAAGCACCATATAACGACACGTGTCATTCGAACCTCTCTGTAAATGACATGTGCCATTCAAATCTTGAAAGTTATTCCTGATTCGCTATATGTAATCCGAACTTGTGAATGAATTCTCAAATTTATTTATAATGATATAAAGTGTAATTTGAGGTGTTAACATTTTTATTATTTATTTGATATATATTGTGCTACATTAGCATTACGTCATTTGTGCTAATTATTGGTTAATCTTTCACATCTTTATGAGTCTAGCCATATCTCCTTCAAACAATCGCTTATCTGTTACCTGTTATATTAATTTTGATTATGGTACTTCAATTACTTAATTAAAGAACCATTGGTGGCTTTATTTTCCTGAATAAACTATTGTCAACCATTTACGAATTGTGTCTCTTTATTGTCTACAAGTGGCCCAAACTACAAAGACAAAAGAATGCGGAACAAAGTTTCCTTCGATTGATTAGATCAAAACACTGTGTGTCATTTCTGTATCTTTACATGGACTACAAACATATCTTTGTTTCTTAGGGGATGAGGAAACAAAAAGGAAAAGACATTAAAGATACTGTTTTAGTAGATGGAAACATTTAAACCAATCACAATCCATGATTTGCCATAAACCTTAATAAGCAAATGCAAACATCAAATCTTTATTAATTTTTTCTCCTCAATTCTCACCTTTTTGCAATATTTTTGGGTAGAAATTGAATGAATTAATGATAAAATTTATGAATAAAAAATGAAATACAATAAGAAGAAATACATTTATTTTATGCTTATAAAAAATATCTATTTATTTATATTAATGATTAATTTTAAAAGTCATATAGGTACGGAAAAATATAAGTTTTAAAATTATTAATAGAATGAGATTCTAATTTGCATGTTACGTTAGGTTAACCATTGCAATAATAAAAAAGAAATAAAAACTTAAGCATCATGCATGTATTTAATATCCTTCTACCAAAAAATATATCTAATTTCCCTTGTAACACCCAATTTTTATTTATTTATTATTTTATCGTGTACTTGGAAAGGAATAGTTCCTTAATCAGTCCATTGATAAGATAAAGTCTTGAATTTATTCTAAACTAAATACAAACCCACACATATGAGTGGGTAGATTAAATTCTTAACATGGGACAAGGTTGAAAAATGAATTATTAGAATTCAAAATGTTGGTATCCTGTCAGCAGAGGTATGTACCGCTGATCAATATCGCCTATTGTGTTACCTCGTAACAGTACTATATTGAGCAGATCAGTCTTAAGTGAAGAAATCATTATGTCCTTTGAAGAACTTCAAATATTCAGGACTCTTCCTGTATTAGAGCTCTCATAACTGTCGCAACTTCCCTATTTGTTAAAAAAATAGCTACCCAAAAGAGTAGCATTTCAATCGTCATTTGCAACAGATTATCCTGAATAACTAGTAGCTTATTGAAAAGTGAAAGGGCAAAAGAAATTGTCTGAGCATCAAGAGCACCAGTTTTTGTGGTTCTTATTCTTTCAGTATTTAATCTTTTTGCAGCTTCTTTAATTTTTTTTTTATGTCAAACTCATTTAATTTTTTTCTTTTTGTATTTTTTCTGGTTTCAGCATTTTTTCTTTTTAGGTCTTTTAATCACAACAAGTTTATAACATTAAACAACTAATGATTAGTCATCTAAGGCCTATTTATCCACAACATACAATTTTCTAACGATTTACATTAGTCATCTGAGACTTAGTTATACTTTTAGGCTTCTTAACTGACTAGCCAATGACATGACCAACTAACTGCAACATTCTTGGCCTATTGCATCAACCACCACTACCATTTTTTCAGAGTTGCTTTTTACCACTGACATAGCCGGCCTCTGTTATAGTTACTTATATCGGGCTTGCAGTGTCATCGTTGTTATAATTTTGTCCTTGTCACGATAGAAGACCGTTCTTAATTTCTTATTACAACTATAGGATCAACAATTACAGACTTACCCCAATGCAAGATTATGAAATACAATTCTGTTATGTGAGATAAATCTGCAATTATCTTGCCATTGAAGCAATAGTTTAATGTAATTATGCTATTTTGTTAGATAATTTAATTTACTCACAAAAAAAGGTGTGCAGACTTATGATATGAGGCTCGATGTAAATGTCAATCCAATGTTCTGGGATTTTGGAAGAGCACACATATGCAATATGAATATATATGAAAATAGTGATTAAGATGAGACTCAATGGATGCTGACATACTATTGGATCAACTAACACTATTTGGATATCTCGCATTCTTGCTGACATGTACAAATTTGGGCGGGCAGTCTGAATGTGGCAAGCTACTAGCAGGCAACATTATTCAAGATGGAATGCAAAACCTTCACATTTTAGATATTAATAATCTTGGCTTAAAAAGAAAATAAAATTACCAATAGATTATACAATTACAGACTATAAAATCATTAAGCTTCTTGACACAGTGATTTTGCAGGTCATTACTTGGATTTGTCTGATTTTACATTGCAAATACTTCAAATCTTACACTTCCAGCAATCCATAATGCTTTCATCCAAGAATCGAGTCTTGAAGCTAATCGGCATAAAATGAAAATTTTGTCCTAAAATTCATATTACAAACATTAGTAATGATAGAAAATGAAAATGAAAATCTAGCCAGCCATTAGAGTACAAAAAGGTGTATAACCTGTAAGCATTTTTTAAAATATGGTTTAAGCAGAAGTCATTTGAAAACAAGAAAATTTCTCGAAACAGAACACACTACCTATAATCTCTTTACAATAAGAAAAATAATCATTTATTGGAAAAGGAACTACCATTATTGGTAAAGGTACAAACAGGAGAATCGGATATACTCGATGTTTAATTAAATTGATGAAAATCAATTTGTGGGTGAGGGAGAAACATACAAGTATGAGATATATAATAATGTAAGTACTTTCTTGGTGCAAGCATTAGCAAGGATAAAGAATTAAATAAGTAAACTCAATGCAATTATTCTTGCTGCGGGATTTTTAAACGTAAAAAAGTGTTTTTCTTCCCAATCTTTTATCTCTAAAATCTCCACTACAGGAGCAAGAAAGAAAAACCAAACTCAAAAAATGATGACATGATGGTGAAGGCATTTCATGTGTAACCCCGTCGATCCTTGCCCCATAAGAAGGAGTAAGTAAAATTGTCCCAATTTATACAACTTTGAATTTCACTTCTATTGATGCCCTTTTCAGACAATGCAGTAAAACTCTTAAAGCATGTTGGAATCCCTTTTGACAACTTATTCCTCGAAGTATCCAACAGTTGAATATGCCTTAAAAAACAGAGTTGAATAGGAAGGTTTCCAGAGAATTGATTCCCTCGCATGATCAAGATTATCAATTGCTGCATGCTTTCTCCAATCCATGATGTTATTGGACCAGACAACATATTTTCACCCACATCTAGCATAATTAAATTGCTGCAATTCTTCAAAGTAGAAGGCAATTCATCCGTTAAACTATTGTTTCGTAAAACTAAGGCTTCCAAATAAACAAGGTTTCCCATGGACATAGGAATATTCCCTGTGAATTTATTATTGCTTAAATCAAGAAACCGTAACAGGTCTACAGATTTCCAACGATCTGTAAGTTATCCCTTTATTTGATTGTTTGATAAATCTAAAGTGGCCAACTTCGCGGCTGTGCTGTGGTCACATAAGAATGAAAACAAATCTGAAAATTTATTTTCAGAGAGCAACAACTCCGAAGCTTGTAGCAAAAATGACGGAACTTTTCCCTCAAATTGATTTGAATTCAGAATTATAGACAGTCCATCAAGAAGTTTCCATGGTATATTAGGAATTGCACCAATGAGATTATGGTGAGACATATTCAACATGTACATATTTTGCAAGTTGTTCCAAAACCACTCTGGTACGGAATCATTAAGCCCATCATCAGATATATCCTGACAGGTTAAGGAACTTTGAGTCTGAAGCCAACTGGGAAAAGTCGGGCCCAATTCGCAGGTTGCTAGTCCAAAGGAATCTAATTGGAAAGGAGGGACGCAGCTAGGGACAAATTTTACAGACAACGAGTTGTATGATAAGAGAAGGGATTCTAGTTTGGAAAAATTAGAAAGATGAGATTTAGCTCTAAAGAATTGCCCTCCAAGTGTAAATACTCCAACTCAGATAACAATCTGATACTTTTAGGTATCTTTCCGGTAATTTGGTTATAAGATAAATCCAAAGTCTAAATACTTGTCTGTTGCACGATGAAGAATTTTGAATGAAACTAGAAATTGTCCCGTTCAACTTGTTATGTGAGAGGTATAAGCTCTGCAGTCTACACATGTTCCCAAAGAAAGATGGAATCTTGCCCTGTAATTTATTACCGGAGAGGGAAAGATCTTCAAGAGAGTTCATTACTTTCCCAATTTCATTTAGAATGGGATCTTCTAACAAGTTATCATTAAGGTAAAGGGAATGAAGATCGGTGGTGAAGTTAGAAAGCCAGTAAAACATAGCAGATGATTTCAACAGATTGGAGGAGAGATCAAGGTAGAGAACAGAAGATGAAGAATTCATTGTGGAAGTAGATGAAACAAGAAACCTTCTATCTAGAACAGTGCATGTTTCTAGACGAAGATCAAATTTGGAGCCGAAATTAAAATTACCTTGAAATATTGATGATGTTAGATTATTATAAGAGAGGTCAAGGATCTTGAGAGATGGAAAATTTGGATAAAGAGAAGATAACAAAGCAATTTTATTATCAGAAAGATAAAACTCCTGAATATTAAGGCTAAAATTGAACAATAATTGAAATGTTTGAGGATGTTAGCAGATTAGAAGAAAGTTCAAGGATGGTAAGAGAAGTGGAAAAGTTGGAATGAGAATAAATCAAAGAGTTGATATCAGCATCTGAAAGAGAACAATCTACTAGCCTCAACTCTCTTAAGTTTGGAACGAGCTTACTGATAGTTTGTAGCCAATGACGAGAGGAGCGAAGATTATGTAATGAACTCAACTCAAGACTTGTTAAAGAATAGAGGTTAGAAAACCACTCTGCATCCTTAGCATTTGTATCAAAATTGCCATATAGCCTAAGAGTATGCAAGAGAGGAAGATTTCCATTACAAAAGGGGATTGCCCCAGAGAGTGAGTTACTTCCAAGATTAAGAAGCTGTAGCTGTCTGAGATCCCCGAGTTGAAACGGGATTGCTCCTGAAAGAGAGTTTCTTACAAGATTAAGAAACTGTAGCTGTCTGAGATTCTCAAGTTGATATGGGATTGCTCCCGAAAGATCATTTTTTCCAAGATCAAGATATTGTAACTGTCTGAGATTCCCAATGTGAAAAGGAATTGCTCCCTGAAGATCATTTCTCCCAAGGTCAAGATATTGTAGTTGTAAAAGATTTCCAAGTTTAGAAGAAATGCTCCGGCCAAATCCAGAATACGAGAGATTGAGATATCTTGAGTTGGTGAAGGAGCCCATGAGTTCTGGGATGTGACCCCATAGAAAAACATTATAGCTGAGATTCAGATATTCAATATTTTGCAAGTCAATCGATGAAGTGAGGTTGACTGCACCTGAGACCTGACAAATATTCTGTATCCAGACCTTGAAGATCAAGTACCTGTACGTGACCTGTTTCATTGTTGCATTGAATGCCTTTCCATTTGTAGCAATACGTCCAGCGTTTTTTATCAAATATGCCGTGTTAACTGGGAAAAGCATTCACCAATAAATGAAACGGCTCTTTTATTTTTATTTATATATAATTAAAAGTTTATAATCTTTATAAAACTTTATAGCTATATTAATATAATTTATTTATTTTACAAACAATTAGATTAAATTTTTTAGTAAGTCAAATAATTTTATTGCTAACTTATTTGACTAACTAGCTTATATGCTTTTGTTTGATCAAATTAAAATATTTGGTAAATAAATTTATTTCACTAGCTTATAACATACAAGCTTGTAGGTTATTTTTTCTTCTATTTTATCCTTACTATTTTAATTTTGGCTTAAATATGTTTTTGGTCGCTATAATGTACACAGTCTCTTGTTTTAGTCTATTTAAAATTATTTTTTAAATACACATGTAATATTCAATTTTTTTATAGTAGTCCTTGTCATTACTTAGTGGCTAAAAAGTAAAGGAATAAAATAAAAATAGGGTATAATAAAGGTACTAAAATAATATAGGGACTAAACTAAAAGCTGTATAAAGTGTTGTGTTATCACGTGACAAACTAAGTAGCAATTACGGCAATAAGTAATGGTAAAGACTTAATATCAAAAAATTTAGGAACAAAAAACATATTTAAGTCTTTAATTTTTAATAAAATATTTGCATTTGAAAAATTAATAATAATTTAAAATTGATAAAAAATAAATTATAAGTACCTACATATATATTTATATATTTATTTACAAAACAAAAACAGAATATATATATATATATATATATATGTCTATGTATATATTCTAATTATATTTAATATATATAAATTATATAAATATATCTTTTTATACCATTTTGTGTGAATTACTTAATCAACTTATTTTATCAAACACTTCTAATTCAATAAGTTAATTTATAAAGTTTTGGCTAGTAGCTTATACGTTTTAAGCTTGGTTATAATTACTTTTGCCAAAACTTAGTTATATTTGAAATTGTAAAAGTGTATGCCTATTGTGTTATTCGAATGAGTTGGAACAATTTCTCTATGCTCTTTAGCTATTCGAATGAGTTGGAACAAATGGTAAACAATATGATTACTTCAAGGTAATTTCTCTGCTCTTTAGAGTTTTTTCTTTTTCCTTTTTTTTTCTTTCTCTGTGGTGTTTTTATTTCCTCTTATTGAATTTTTTCTAGTATGGGTGACCGCCAGCACTATTGTTCATTGACACATATCCATTTTTGTGATCTCTTCCTCATTTTCCCTAGTTATTCATGTTGATTTTAGAAAGACTGCAAAGAGTTCAATTTTAAATTTATTAGAGATATTTTATAGATCTAAACCTTCTAGCTTTAATTTTCTCAAACCAATCTAATGCTTTATAAGGCAGTTAGATTTACTATGCAAAATTACGAATCAGAAGAAGACTTATTCAAAATTTTTTTACACAAATTCATAAACAATCAAATATGCATCCTCAATATATATATTTATATATGTGTGTGTGTGTATATGTATATACTTCTTCATGTTGCAGCGAATACTTGGACTTCTTACAGTGATAAACATATAACAGTTTAATAACTATGCATTTTCAATGTAAAAAGTTTTACACTATCAACCAATCACAAATCACAAATCACCGTTATTATGACTTTTAAGGTAATTATTGTAAAAGTCAACAAACTTACTATACATGGTAGTTTGTGATTGGATGATAGTGTTAAACAACTTTACACTAACAATGCATAGCCTATTTTTTCAATATATAAAACAAAAAGAGAGTATATATCATATGTATTGATTGATGTTGACATGTATGTTTATTTTCCTTTTCAGTTTTCTAACTTACTTTACAAGGTAGAAAATTATGGAGGTTACACACACACACACAAATGAAAATTATAGAGATGAATCACATTAGAAATCAATAAATAAAAAAAAAAAACTAAGTGAAAAGACTTAAAGTTGGTCTTTGTTAGAAATATACCTCACATAAATATACTATGCTTATTAGTTATCATATGGTATGTGTATTATTTCAAAGCATGATTGTCGGTGAGGTTTGTTCAGTTTCTATTGGTGATGAAAAATCAATATCCAATTTTCCCTTCTTATAGTAGCATAACCCCATCTTCACCTAGTCTATTCTTATTTTTTTTATAAATATAATTTTGTACTTTTTTTAAAAATAATAATATATATACCAAACACATTTCAAATTAAATAATACATAAAAAATATTAAAAGACATAAAAATCCTCACCACCAATTGCATATAGAAAAAAAAAAATCCATCATCTCGTACATGAATTCAGTCTAATTAGGCTTTTTTTCTCAATCATAGGATTACTAGATAGGTTTATATTGATCTAGATTATTATTTAATCCAACACTCTAATTCATTTCATGGATAAGAGAATTAAGCACACCAATGACATGAAAAGTGGAAAAACATAATGAAACTAGTCCAAGACTTCAAGTTATTAATCTTCCTAGTCAAATCCATTTTATGGATTAGAAAATTAGCACATCAATCACACAAGAAAAGATAAATAAAACTAGTTCAAAGACTTCAAGTTATTTATCTTCCAAGTCTAATTCATTTTATATCAGTTAGAAAATCAAGCACACCATAATCACATGAAAAGAGGAAAAATGAAACTAGTCCAATGACTTTAAGTTATTAATCTTTCTAGTTGAGTCTATTTTATGTGTTAGAAAATTAACACATCAATCAACCAAAAAATGGAAAAATATTAACGAAATTAGTTCAAAGACTTTAAGTTATTGATCTTCCTAGTCTAATTTATGGTTAGAAAATTAGCACACCAATCACACACAGAAAAAGTGAAATTTGTTAAGTTATCAATCTTCCTAGTTCCTAGTCTAATCCATTTATAGGTTAGAAAATTAAGGAAAACAATCACATAAAAAAAAGGAAAAATGAAACTAATCTAAAAGACTTGAAGTTAGTGATTTTCATAAAGATTTCTCATATTATAAAGAGAGAAAAGTGCCAATTATAATAAAATGATGCAAAATAGTTTACTTTTATCTTGTAAATAAATAAAAATATATATTTGAACTAGGTTGTTATGATTTTGAAGAGAATCGTTCTCAATTATTTCCTTCATGGATTCATATGGAATTTTCTTCATTAATGACAAATTAACATGTACCCACAAATTTTTAACTTGACAGTTTTTTCCTATTACTACAAGTCAAGTTTATTGTAGTGTTCATTTGTACAATTTGGATGGATGGCCATGCTATCTCTCCCCCCTAAAAAAATGTACATTTTCTTGTAGTTTCTATTATTTTCCCTATTCCAAATATATTTTCACAATTTCCCTAAAGCTAGTCAGGGATTGCAATTAGACATAGATTTTTTTTTTTACCAAATAATCTAAGGTGCTATTGTTATGTTGGATGTTATGTCTTTGGTATTAATAGGAAAATCTACAACCAATTATCAAGAAGACCAACTAATCTTAGATTTGCTAAATGCAAAATTAGGTTAAATTATTGCATCATATGAAATGAAATAATTGTTGAGTCTTTGGTAAAATAAATGAAATAAATCATGTCCCATGTCATTCCAATATAGGAAGGTATTTTCCATAGGCATCTCACGAAATTAAATTATCATGCTTGTAAAAACTTGCATCGATTAAATTGGTTTTGGGAGATGATAGTTGTCTAAGTAAAGAAATTAGCATATTACAAGAAGATAGCTCTAGATGTGTGATAGGAAAAATATCCAAACCAATCCCTATCATGTAATTAGTGATTCTTGGTTTTGGTGAGGCTGTAACTTGCACAGTTTGAGATTCAACACAATTATCATCCAAAATTAGTGCAAGTTAAACAAATATCAAGATCATGATTACACAATTCTCTCCATAATCTTGCGTACCACATATCAAATTCACTATACCGCGTACCACATTCCTGGTTCTCATAAACTACGTCCCTAAATGAACCATGATCATGTACCCGTACCGCATACCTAGTAACTGATCAAGATGGACAAAAGCAAAGTTTTAAAAATGATTCACGGTTGTAATTTCAACCACAATATCAAAGTTTCTGACTACATCATGATCGCAACTGTGGTTGTATTGATTATATTTGTCCACAATTTCTCACAACATCAAAGATTGTGATGAAAGTGTACTTGCAGTTGCAATTTAAAACCTTGTGCACAAGTTTGCTAAATTTTTGCATGCTACTAGGCAACACAGTTAATTGAATACAATAAGAGAAAATATGTTATGCACTGACAGTGTAATGTAATTTTACACTGTCATCTAATTACAAATTACCATATATGGTAAGTTTATTGACTTTTACAATAACAATATTAAAAGTCATACCAATAGTGATTTTTGGTAGGTTGACAATGTAAAAGGTTTTACACTAACAAAAGATAACCATCAAACTCAGACAATGAAATAGTTTCAAACATTTTTTTATAAGTTAGCCAATGATTAATTCTGACAATGCATTTGAGAGACATTCAAATTAGGCGAATGGATCAATTCAAGTATTTAAGCAGGCAATGCATAAAGATTTGAGAAACTAGAAACTGATAAAACTCTCAAGCAGTTCAAGTTTGAGAAGATATGTACATGTCCCCATTTCATGGTTGAATGAAGCATATTCAAAATTAATGAATGTAAGATTTTTGAGATTGGATAAATGAATTTGGAGAATGAAAAATGACAAGTCTTTGTCACTAATCTTTGTTTCTCTCTCATGTTTTTCTGGTCTAAAGTAGATTGTTTGCTTTGTTGAAGACTCTTATTTTGTTGGCCACAAGATGGGATATTCCTTAATTTTTCTTTTGTCTATATACAGTCCCAACAAGTGTAGTTGTAGGATATGCTTTTCTTCACTTTTTTTTTAAATTTTCTTTTAAGGAATTAATTGCAAGTTTCACTAAACTCAGATATTTTTTTCTTTTCTTTGTAATATGTGTATTGTACTGTTGTGTGTGTAATTAGGCTCATAATTCACCCTTTTGTTGTTTCTAACACAACCAGAGTGAATATGGGTATGAGTTCGTGTTATGTTTCTGAAATGTTATTTTACTTTTATTATTATTTGTATGTTTATCTTTAGTACAAAATTGAGTAATTTGTTTTTAGAATCACGATTATATTAGTTAAATTAGTTAGTTGAATTAATGTTTTATGCACTCTCAATATGTATAAAACAAAAACTCACACTCTTATAACATCATCTAATTATAATAATAACTTCTTAACAACACATTATTAATTAGAAGCGCTCATAAAAATAAAATAAAAAAACAAAAACAAAAACATTCTAAAGCCATTTTTTCTATACTGATATAACATCAAAAATTAAAATATATATCCGCAACTCAATGTGTATAACCGTAATATAATTGATTAATGTAAGTTCGTGTCTCAACTAATACATGAATAACTTTGGACTTCTTACAAAAGTAACTCTAAAATCAAAAGAACTATATGTACAATTTATAATGACATAACAGTTGCAAGAAATACATTTCTACAAAGACCAACAGCTTGAACCCTTTGCACTAGTCGCATTCTCCCCTCTCACGTGATTGACCGGCTTAATTTTCTACCCTATAAAGAATGTTAGATATTTTTCTACCCCACAATGCAAGCTAGAAAACTAAAAAGTTAAGCATTCATATATAGGAATATTGACATCTCTCCAATTGACGTATAGAAATGTTATCAACAATAGGAGAGGCTTACATTCTCTGTCTACTTTGATTGAAGAAATCAAATTGTGAAGACCCATCAGGCATGCTTATGCATGTAAGTTTGAGGACATGGAACTTCTACCCTCAAACACAAACTCCTAGTGTCAACTTCACCACAAGAGTGAATTAATGTAGAACCCATATGCCACAAGTCTTGGTCTTATCTATGGTCACATCTAAATTACAAGATAAACTAAATAAAATAATAATTATGAAAATCATAAAAAAATAAATTGGTTTAGTAAACTTAGATGATTATTTAATTCTAAAGTAGACTTAGACAATTATTTAATTCTAAGTCTTCTAACCCATAAAATATTAGTTAGAAAATTAAGCATCCAAATCACATCAAAAAGAATAATGAAACTTGTCCATCAATGTCTTCAAGCCATTGATCTTCATAGACATATCTCACACAAGTATACATATCTAATGTTAGAGAATAGAAGAGGATAACACACTAGGGAGATCTCATCAATGGACAATGATTCAACCACACAAGTGAGTCCATCACTAGCAATATCTTTCTTGGACCCCTTTCCTAGCCAATGTAGGACTAACCACTCACATTTGATTTTTCAACAACCTCTTCCTCATGAGTCTTTTCCACATGGTATACTTTTCTTCAAGCAAAAGCCTTTTGGCCCATGACCATTCAATGGCAGCATTAGAGTTTGGCATAGCCATACTCTATGTAACATCCTAGAGGGTATTACCATAACTACTCCTAGATTTCTATAAACAAAAAGAAAGACTTAAAAGCATAGAAACAACGTATGGAAGCTACTCATAAATATAATTATATTTATATAAGAATAATATAATAAAATACCATATATGCCTAATACACCTCATCTATCACCAGAAGGTGTCGTACAAAATATAAAGAGGAATACAATGAAACAATGTAAACTAGACTACGTCTTCTTGCATGTTACTCCAAGCTCCATTTGCACACGTTTTCACTTGTATCCTGAAAAGGAGGTAACTTAAAGCAGTGAGACATAATGTCTCAGTGAGTGCTCTAAGGGTTCTATGCTAGGGCAGACTCTTCTACTTGGACAACTTTCATCACTTATCTATCATGGCTTAAGCCTTAATAAGTCTCTCGTAATTCTCATTCTCACAACTGTTATATTAGTTTACTATCTAATTTTTAACCAAAGAACTCTTTCTTACCCAAAACTCTCTGTAGTATTTAAACCCTTCATATTTAAATTTTACTCTTTTTCCTTTTGATATTTAAAGTTATCCTCTAGGGGTCAAGTCTGAGGTCATGTTCTAAAATACTCTTGACACTCCCTTAATACTTTCACTTTGTTCTCTCTTACTTGTCTTATGCCTTTCTATTACATTGTGTGGAAATTTACCCTTTCTCTATCTCATTCACAACTATTATTATCCAACTGGAACCATCATAACACTATCTTGGGGCCTAGCCTCTCACTTATCCTTGAGGTAACAAACACAATTCTAATTGCAAGCATACTTTTATTTCACATCTTTTGCCTAGTAGCTAGACATACACCTTGTTTTGTTTCATCAAGTAAGAATAATATACATGTATAGCATGAGCACATATACATAATCTTGACACTTTATCACAAGACACAGTTACATTTTCATACGTGTACATATTACATCAATCGCTCTTGAACAAGGTCACACAGATTTTTCACATAGTTACAACATAGCACATTTCAAAATATCACACTACAATAGGATATATATGCATGTTATGTTCCTAAATCACTACTTATGCACATGTGGTATCAACTTAAACTTGTCGGAAAGTATACTAGGAGTAAATGCATGGCCATAAAAAGCACCATCGGTACCGATGTCTTCTACTTTTGTACCCTCAACTAGTATGATATCCCCCGGTGACTAGTCAAGGTTACTCAGTTTTGCCAGTTTGCCCTGGTTCCGTAAGATCAACATGGATCATTGGAGTTTTCCCAAGTGGATAACCTCCAAGACTAGGGTTAGACAACCCATCACAGTCTCCACCAGCTAGATTCCTACATACTTTTTTTATCACATGACTCAAATGTTATGATGCATGATCACATACAATGTTTACAACATTTCATAGGCTTTCATCATGGAACATTGACACAAGTTCATATCACACTCAATTTTCTCATGGTAAATAACAATCAAAAGTATAAACTTAACAAGATATAAAGTGAAGCAACAATAAATTAAAAACTGTAAAAAGAAGTTCATAGGCACAAAAAAAGGAATAACTAAGGTCATATTTGCTCAGCGGGACAAAGGGATCTACCCAGTGGTCATGCCAAGACCGAACCCACCTGACAGATTTGCGGTGGGATTCAGCACACTTGGCGAGTTGTTCATACCACTTGGTGGACAACGCAATCGTTTGACGCTTGTGCAGAGTCCAATTATTGACAAAAGGTCGTCCAGCAGCAATCTAACATCGTCGGGCGAATCTGAGGTATGCATTTTAATTTTATTTTTCCCATTGTCTTTAGCTTCTAAGTACTCCACAACAAATAATTAAATTGTCACTCACTTCTTCTGACTTGATAATTGGTCAATTTAATCTATAAACTCTTCACTCACTCACAATCTCCTCAAAACCCATCAAATCCCTTAGGCATAAAGAGGGAGAAAAGGTAAATAGATAAACAAGTGTAACATAACGGACAAGGAAGGATATGGGGGAGAGCACTCACCTTTAGAGACATGCAAAGCTAATTCTCCGGTTTCTATTCCTCCTCTTTCCCTTCCTTTTCTTCCTTTTCTCCTCATTATCCCTACCTTCTTTCTTCTTCTATTTTGTGACGGCTAAACTAATTCTCCTTCTCTATTCCCTTCTATAACATATGAGTGGTTATGTGGCTTAATGCGTTTAGTCCCTATTGGGCCTAGATGCTCTTTTGGATTCTATGATAACAATCATACTAATTTCTAATACTAAGGTATTGATAATAATAATAACAATAACAACAACAACAATAATAATAATAAATGTAATAACAACAACACAACACAATAATGATAATAATAATAATAATAATAATAATAATTGCTACAAGAACAATAATAATTATAATAATAATAGCAATAGGAACAATAATAATAAGAGATATAATAATATAATAATAACAATAACTCTTAAGGCATCTTTTATCTAATAACACATGATACTAAGGGCTATTTCGTGGTTTCTTTCTAGTACTTGAAATTTGGGTGTTACACTCTACATACTTGCACCATTATTAGCTCACATTAATGAAACACGTCACCAGACCACTCACACTTGTTTCTGGGATAGAGTGTACTACCCTATTTGAATTGTTGATATGCTTTGAAGGACCTACTTGTATAGAGCTCTGATGCTGATACCAGACAAATTCATCAGCATGCTAACAAAGGAAAGTTAGTTGGTGCTTCACTACTGAAAAATGAGACTAAATGAGCAAATAAATAGTCGTTTACAAAGAGTGTCCTGACTCCTAATGATGTTAAAATAAAAATAAAATGCTTGGGTACACTTTCTATTCCTTATTAAAAAGTTTACAAATATTTTCTTTTCATGGCCACCATTAGTGTTAAGGCAAAGTTAACACTCGTTGACAACATGCATAATTCTTCATATTTCTTTTCTTTTTACAAGCAGCCAAGGATTAGTTTCACGATGCTGGCTTTCAAGTTTTATTTAATTTTACATGATCACTAAACATTTCAATAGTTTCTCTTTGGAATGGAACTATGCCATTGTCAATGGCAAAGTATAGACATATTCGGACAAATTCATTACTTTGTCACTTTTATTCAAAATGGGCATTTTTAGGAAAAGTGGTTCATGGAAATTCAATAATTCAAGAACAATCTATTCTTTATATCTTATTGCAAAAATTTCTCTTAGGACTTGGTTCTACTTTTCTAGAGGATTACCATCGTTAACCATATGATAATTGAGTGGCCTACTGGTAGCAAAGCATAATTGCACCACGTATGATAACTAGAATGACCAGAGGAAATGGTTAATGTAATGGCAACACTTGGAAAATATTAACATTATTGCATAAATGCAGGTATTTATTTTTCCAGTTTTGACAATCATACAGACCATGTTTTATGCTTTTTGTCATTAGCCATTGATAAAATGAAAGTGTAGTCATCATCTTTAGAAAAGAGTGATCATGTTCCAGGGTTGATGGGGTGCTGATATGACTATAAATATTCAATTTTACCTATTTTGAACCTCGAGCACAATAAATTTACTATCAAAATCTCAACAATTCAGAAGCAACAAATTTCACACTTACATAACAACCCCCCTCTGCCTCCCCTTTTTCTCGCCCAAAGAACTAAATCTCTCAAATTGATGACAAGTCTACATTCAAGTAGATTTTACAAGTTGGCATGACATCGAGTATAACATAGCTCTTCCTTTAATCTTTTGAATGGCATGACAAAATTGAAGAGAATGTTAAAAAATACATTACTCCAGATTATAAAATGGCTATGCACATATTAGAGAAAATTTGGATATTTGATCCCCTATTTATGTGACATGAACAACATCAAAGTCAAACATGAAAATTTCATCTCTTCTTTCTTTTGGCATAGCTTAATTACATCCATAAAACTACAACAACATCTAAATATCTCAAACAATGCTAGGAGGATACCTAACCAGTTGCAAATAGTGCTACCTTGGTGATGCTGAGCAGGTGTTAGATGGCAGGGCTATTAATTAAGCTGGTTAGATGATTCTCCTAGCTCAAGAGCACTATCTTGATTATTAGGACGATCACCACTCGATACCATACCTCCTATACCTTAACAATAGTCCCTACCTTCATCTCACCATATACCAAACTTTAACTTTTCATCTTTGAAACACATGCCTCACTGTATGGTCCATCATCATCATCAGCTCATATCAAATTCCATCAGATGTAAGACTCAACAATATTTTACGCAATATCTCTTCGAAATATCCAATAGAGACTCAATAATACTTACATAATATCTCTCCGGAATATTTGACAGAATTTTCTCTACAATTTGTTTACCAATACTTCTTTGAGTAGGTATTGTCACAGACATCAAGAACACAAATATTTTAACTCATCAACCACAAAGCTATAATATAACTAATTTATTCTTAAATGATTTAATATAAATCTTTTAACCTTTTTATAAAATAACTTATTTTATTTCTTTTCAATTCAAATTTTCAAATTTATGTGACTAAATTAAATTAACATTATTCAAAAATTTAACTATTTTTAAAATATATAATTTGGCTATTTAATAATTTACTATAAAATTTACTTTTTATCAATTAATAATATTTATAATAAACTTTATTAATTATCTTTCTATTAAAACTGAAATTTATATAAGTTTCAAAAATTTATGTAAAACTTCACTTATTATTTGAATTTGATAGTTATCCATCCAAAATTTTTCTTAATTTTATAAAATCTAACAATTTTAATTTAATTAATATTATTAGAATAATATTTTAAATCCTTCTTCTAAAACTATTTTACAATGGCCGAATTCCGTTTCTCAAAATAACTCAACAATATTAGAATAATATAGCTTATATATAATATAAATAAAAACTCAATTCGTTTTAATATGTTTGTAAAACATATATATTTAATTAAAACTGTGTACATGTTTAATATACGTATAAAACATAATGTAATTAATCTTACATTAGTTCATTACTAATTTCATAAAATTTTAACAAATATTCATTATATATATATATGTGTGTGTGTATATATATATATGTGTGTGTGTGTGTGTGTGTGTGTGTGTATATATATATGTGTGTATATATATATATATGTGTGTGTATATATATATGTATCTGTATATGTATATATATATATGGGTGAGAGATCAATAATACCCAGTATAACTTACACCAACTATTACATCATTTAATAACTTTCAATTGAACGATTTTATATCAAAACACACCACTGGATTGAAAGTTTCTTTAATATAGATAATATGTACAAAATTTTATATTAATCCAAAATTATTTGATACCTTAATTCAAATAAATCAAAATGGAGGTAATATATATTTTTCAAAATGGACGTAATATATACTTAAATACTTTTCAAATAGATCAAACACACACACACACACACACACACACACACACACACACACACACACACACACATATATATATGTATATGTATATATATATATATATATATATACGTATATATACATATATATATATATATGTATATGTATATATGTATATGTATATATGTATATATATAACCGAAATCAATATTTAGCAATAGTTTCAAATTTTAAATATATTATCAATTAATTATACTTATTACTAATAGTGATAAATAAAAAAATAAATTTGCAATGCAATAATAATAAAAATATCCGAATACTATACTGAGTATTCTAATTAAACCAGAATTTTAAATTTTTAACTTCCTATTCATTATAAAAGTTAATCTGTATTTAATAATAAAAATCACTTTCTAGACATTTTAATCTTAGTATGGCTAAAAGCTAATTTTTTATTTTAAACCAGGAATTAAAATATTTTATAATTAATAATAATAATAATAATAAAGTAATTAAACAAATAATAAAATTTTACTAATTTATTTTCAAATGACCGAATACATCTATATAATCATTATTTAACTTTTTATCATCTAAAACTAATTTATCTGATACCTAAAATTTTTGTTAATAATATTTCCTATATTTTTATTTATAAATCCAAAATTGAATTTTAAAACATAATAATTATAAAAATTTATTGTTAACCAGTAAAACAGAATAATAATAAAAATTTAATGATTCTTCCTAAATTTTTTAGCTGGGCTGAATTAATATGCATAGATATATCTAAAAAAAATAATTTATTTCATATTAATGACTAATAATAATTAATCAATAAAAAAATCAATAATTTAATGAAATAATTTCAATAAAGTTCAAATATAAATATCATTCAACCACATCAATCTCATGATTATCGTACAAAGATATAATAACAAAAACATGAATAAAAATTAAACTAATGAGATTTAGGGGTCAAATATCTCCCACAAGCTTTTGTGTAAAAAAATAATAAGTCAAGAGAAGCTTCACAAGAGAAGGTGAATGGGAAACTTGCACCCAACTAGAAGAATCCACCAAGAAAATAGAATTGTCTTTGCTCCAACTACCAAAACCTGTATTCTAAGTGACAAAAATTTGGAAGAAGAGGGGTAAGAGAGAAAGTCTCGTCCAGCTGGGAGAGGAAAAGAGAGTGAGTGGTGCTTTTATTTTTAGTGAATTGGATAATTATCTATTGCATTAAATTAGGAAGTAACATGGACTGCTCTTTGCATATGGCTTTGTACGTGGGATTCCTTTGAGCAATAAATGCTTATAGTAAAAAAAAATTGGTAATAATTATCTTTTAAATTTTGATTTTGTTTATTTACTTAATTCTATGTTTATCTTCATTTAATTGGGTTTGGGCTAGATGCTTTTGGGCTTTGGTTTTCGTCCAGCCCACATGTCTAAGAGTAGTCTATACTTTTCTTTTGTAAATATATTTCATATTCATTCTACTAATTTCATTTTATTATAATAATTATCTAAATCAATTATTTAAGTCTAAAATTACCAAAATAATTTAATATTATTATAATTATTAACCTAAAAATATTACTTAAATAATTTTCTAGAATTTTGATAAATCATTGGATCACTGTTTAACTTTTTACTGTCTAGTAGGGACATTTTCATCTTTTCACACTAAAATTTTGAAAATTTTCAGAAAAATTTCTGAAATTATATTTCTAAACTTAAAATTATATTATTTGTTTACCTTCTGCTATGATTTTTAATTTATTAGAGTTTTATTTATTTGATTAGGGAAGAAATTGTCATTTTTACACTTGTTTATATTAGTTTCATAAAAATAAATAAAAATTATTGTTCTTAGTTTTCCAATATTCCAGACCCAGCTGTTCAGTCAGAATCTTGAAATTATATCTCATTTTATTAAACAAAAGTATTGAAAAAATAGCAAAAGTTCATATTCCAATCAAATAAATATTTAAATAAAATGAGGATGTTTCAGAAATTTCTAGTCTAATCCATGTTATGGGTTAGAAAATTAAGCACACCAATCACATGAAAAAGAGGGGAAATGAAACCACATACACACACACAAAAAATAAAAAGGAAAAATGAAACTAATCTAAAAAGTTTCTAAGCTATTGATCTTCATTTAGATTTTTCACAGTGCACATACATTTCAAATCTTATGTGCATTATTTAAAAAGTGAAAAACATATAAAGAGAGAAAAGTACCAATTTTAATTGGGAACCGGATCCTCTCCATCACTGTTTTCTCTCTAGCTCTCTCCAATAGCATTAGTAACTATTAGATTAAAATTAAAACCCAACAAATCAAAGTCTAAAAAAATGTTGGCCCTTAGATTAATGTAATAGAAGAGAAAGTGAGTCAGCGCTTCCAGATTTCAGCGATGAAAGGTGGCGCACTACGTAACTGTGCTTCATTGACTGTCGGAGTAGAGTGATTGTTGGTGGTCGGCACTTCCATCTATTGTTCCTCTTCATCACCAAGCTGCTTGAGCATTTCCTCCAAATTTAAGTAGAAAATTTAGTGCAGTGCCTAAGTAAAAAATTTATTTATGGAACACATTCAAAATACTCTGCTCAAAATTTAATTTCAGAATGTATTAAAACACTTTTTCCCAAAATTAATTCTTAAATAAAGAACATCCCGGCATGAAGGCCGCAGCAAAAATTGTCAAATAAAGTTGTTATTATTGTTATATATTCACAATTTATTAATGCTAAATTTTACATTCTTATGTTTTGATATTTAAGGTACGTAATCAGCACACTTTGCATTTATAACTTTCAATGTTGTTTCAACATATAGTACTACCCTCATCAATAGGCCCTCCAACTTCATTGTTGACTACAGCCATTGGGGTAACAAGCTAGGGTCGTATTCCTAAATTCACAGTAGCAACACAACAATTATGCACACAGTTCAATGCCTCTACAGCCACCTTGCACCTCTCTTGCAAACCATATAAAAAAAATATACTGTTATTGAGATGTAAAGTTGCAATGATCTAAATTTCTTTGAACATATTCTTTTATCACATCTTCTGGCAAATTTCAAAATTTTTATGCTAAATTCTTTGTCATCAGATCATGTAGGCCTTGCGGTTGGACTTTGGAAGATATGCGGAGCCCACTATAACTTGTTCACCATCGATTTTTAATTCCAGACAAAATAAAACTTGACAAGAAAATACAAAAAAAAATAAAAATCTATTTATACAAATATAATATCTATCTATCTATCTATCTATCTATCAATACACACACACACACACACACACATATATATAAGCAAATTATATTATTTATAAAGGCATTAAATAGACTTATTTATTGTATTTATTAAATATAATATATAATTAGCTTTAACTATAATATTAAATATAATATTTATGAAATATAATGTAGTTAATTTGATAAATGTAACATATGCTAAAAAATAAAAGAATTTTATATGAATCTATATATATTAAAAGTTAATATATTATTAAAAAAGGTAATTATTACAAAATTATATATATATATATATATATATATATATATATATGCAATTTAATAACATAATATAGTCACATTATATTTAATCAAAAAGACCATGATATTAGTAATAATAATTTCACTAACTTGCACATAATACTATGCTTTCCACGAAATTTATTAAATGTAGATATTAATCAATAGTAGCAAGGTACCAAACAATGTCATAAATTGAACAATTTTATTATTTTTATTATTAAATCTACATTTTTAATTGGCTCTTTGATTATGTAAAAGTTTTGTAAATTGGTTCCTAGGACTTTTAAAACTGTCACAAATTGTTATTTTTCAATAGTTTCAAGCTGTCATAAACTAACTTCAAGGATTCAATTACAAAAAATTATAAATTAAGGGCCCAATTACAAAAATTGTTTGTTTAGGGATATAATAAAAAATTCTCAAATAGTTTAGAGACCTACTGATTAATTTAATCTTGATTAAAATTAGGTAATTTATTGTGAATAGGATATACGATTAATTGAAAATATGAATGTTTAGATCATTATTTGTTGGAGTGTTTAACCCATTAGCTTTATGCCTCATTTTAATTTGAATCCATCAATTGGGTAAACAAAACCAAAAATATTTTCATAAAATGTGCATCGTTAATGTGAGTGATATAATGAAGGTTTTTACAATTAGTTTATCCCAAACAGATTATGGAATCTAGGCCAAATAGAAACAAAACTTGTAGTTTATCAAATGATCAAAATTTGTAAGCTTTACCAACCATCATACGTAAGGGGTCCACCTGACCACAACCACTTTGTTAGCCCAAAACTAATGGCCATCGTCATCCAACCCCCAACCAAATGCAATACTACAAACCTCAATATTGGAGCATTGACCAACACTGCCAATACCCAACCAAATGTCACTGAAGCAATGCTCACAATAGCCACAACCACTTTAAGCGCCATCTTATATTCCCTTATAAAGAAGGCTTGCAAGCAATGGCACCATTGCACCAACAAAACTGGCTAATGCTAAGGTTGTTGCTGCTTGTAATGGGTTTGGCAACCTTTCTTTTTTGTCGTTAGTATCTCCTTCTTCTCTTTCTCTACTATTTTTGTTTTCCTTCTCTCTCTTCATTTGAGCAACCTTCTTATTCAATTTAAAGGACACAGACCGAAATTTCATCATGGCTTGGCTAAAAATGCAAGATACCGACAATAGAAACCCTGATCGGATCATGGCCTCAATGTCTTGCTTAATTACTCCAACACCTATCATTATAGATGTTGTTGAGACCATCCCCATAAAGGCTTTTGAAACAGTAGCATATAACCTATGTGAAGTCTGCAGAACGAAGAAAGAAAGGATTAAAGGTCAAAAGAAAAGTAACTTTTCAGGGAAAAAAATTCATGTAACAAAGATCAAAACAATGGTAACTTTTGGTGTGAATGCTCAAGGAAGAAGAGTTTCAAATCTTATTACATTTTTGAAGCAAATAATGCATTAGAAAATGAAGGAGAAATCACAATTATACTTCAAACCTTAAAGACCTAAGCAACATTATTTTAGGGTTTTTATGCAAAAAGTGGTGATTTTGGCTGTTATTGCAGCCATGGTGGCTGCTATTGAAAATTGATCTCCCATAGCAGCCCAAGGCTGCTCTACTCTGCTAGTCCACTATTATTGACTACTATGTACGTATACATAACAAGAGTGAGATTGTAAACATCATCACCTCACGGTGCTTGCAAGAAACTTGGTGTGCATCCCATAAAGACTTAGACTCCAAAATAATATCACAAACCCGGCAAAGAGGCTGATCAAATTCACTATATCTGTATGGATATGCACAAAAAGACAAAAATAGTCAAAATAATAATAGGTATGATTTTATCCAAATAAGGAGGGCATAATTTTATGCTAAACAAAATAATGCTTCATCTTGATAAAGTTTAACTTTATGCTGAGTCGAACAAGAAGAAGCATGTCTTAACAATTATATGAGTAGCTAAAATCAGATGTAAATCATAATAGGAGTAAATATGGATATTTGTACACATTGTTGCAAACGCAAATATTGATGCCATGTACATTAACAAAAAATTAAACAAATCAATAAAAGGCATAACCCAATTTATAAGTAGAACAAAAGTGTCATTCTTATGTGAAGAATAAAAAACTCCATAGGAAAATTTGTGAATGGCCAAGTAAATTAATGTTTGTGAATGGAAAAAGTACATGATATGCACCAAGAACCTACCTCACAAGGGGAGATTCTATGCGCTTTTCCTCCTGGGCATTCAATTCAGCACAAAGCAAAGCCTTCTCCACAGTTTGTGCATCCATGTTCTTGTTGCTTGGAAAAGAAGTGCGATGTAGAGGAGAACAATTGGCAAAGGAACAAACTTTGTGTTGAAACTAGAACACCCAAAACATAGTTGAATCAATAATCCTTCATTACCTAAAAAAAGGTTTTGCTAATTGCAACAAGCATTTTTGTGCCACATTGGTTTTGCTTTTGGTGATTAGTTTAAAACTAGTTTAACCAGTTTAACAAGTAAAAACCAGTTCAGAACTTGTTCTAACTATTTAAAACCAATTTAGAACTAGCTCAAAAATAGTTTTAAACTAGTTCACTATTATTGTTTATTAACACCAGCAAAAATCATTATTTAAAACAGGATTCTTTGCAGATTTCAATTGCACTGGATGCTTTCCCAAAAAATTCATATTTATTTTCATAACCAAGACCAGTGCAGCAACTCATGTAATTATTATAATGGAAAAAAAAAGAATTCCAAGACAAAAGTAGCACTCACATGACCCATATAATGAATATTAAATAGTAAATACTAACTTAAGCATATACATCACCAAAAACAACAAGATTAAAACTAATTGAAAAGACAAGAGCAACATCCGATAACATTAATGACCGTGCAAGAAAGCATTCTTACAAGGCATCCAAAGTGAGGAAAAATACTCCTATCATTTGTTCTAATGGGGTAACCCTAATCAATTCAAATATAGGCAATAATCACTTGCCAACACTATATAGAAACGATACAAAATGATTGGATCACAATATGCCTAGGTCAGGAATACAGTCAAAGCGTAACTATTGAATTTTTAAATCCCATCCTAACCATTAAACAAACAACAAATTGTCCACAAGATCAAGATGATGTCCATCAAGACTGGTAACTTGAGAGAGATACAATCTCTAGTCTCAACTTTATATAATTTTTAAATAACTTGACAATGCTACACATAAACTGTACATGCTTTTTTTTTTTCACACTCAAAAACACATTTGATGCTCACACATGCAGAGAATATTATATAGTCATGCCTAGTACATTGTCTCACTTGATTCCACTTTTTTTGTGCCAATTTTGATGCCCACTACATATCACAAAACTTTATCAGACATAAACATAAACATCAAATAGGATAGAACTGTGAGAATGGTACATAAAAAGACATATATATATATATGACTTGGCATTTTCCAAAGAAGGTGGGAACAAAATCAAATGAAACCTAATCCAATCACTGTATAATAGGGATAGGCACGAACCATAAATGAAAAACAAATTATGAAAACAAAAAGCAGGAATTTTCTACCTGAAATTTGGTTCACCATTTTTCTCTTCTACCTCATCAACACCAGAGACAATAGTTAAATAAGTGGGTTTCGATGAAATGTTTAGAGGTGTTTTATGCTTTATATGCACAAATGGATTGAGTATAAGGTGAGAGGAAAAGTTGGCCGGGGTGACCACTATTTAAATGTGTTAAATGGGTTGGCAAAGTAATTTTAGTTTTTTTTTTAAATTTAAATCCACTTGGCTGGTAAAGCAACTGTCACGCTCTTTCATTTTTCCCCTTCCGAATGTTTCCTTTGATTGAGAGTAGATATCAGAGACTGTTGAACACAGTTGTTGTGCATATGAGAAGACAATTGCGAGGTTTGTGGAATTGAGTTCTCAAAACCAATGTTAGTTTGGCAAGAAGGAAAGGAAGATCATTATGGAAGTAATGACATAGAAAAAGGGGAATGAGGTAAAATGAAAAAATTTCCATTTAGAGGTTGTTGAAGTCTGCCAGTAGTAAAAAGGATTATGAAATTACCTAAATGAAATACCATAAAATGGAATGACTATTCTTCTCTGGGTATATAATTTGTTGTCAAATGTAATGATTTGTTTTAACTATACTAATATTAAATCTATAAACTGTATCATTAGTTTTATTAATTAACTATTAATAATAGTTACATAATATTATAATAAATATTTAAAATATATGGAATATATTTAAAATATTGATTAATATTTATAACATAAAAAGTTATATATATATATATATATATATATATATATATATTATTCAAACAAATGTAAAATAAATAATAATAACGCTAATGATAAATGTAAATAATACTAATAAAATATTAAAATATAAAATAATAATAAATTGATAATATAATCTTAAGAAAAATTAAAAAAACATAATTACAATAATATATAATAATCTATAATATAAAATATTAGAAAAATAATATCAATAAAAGGAAAATAAACATAGTAAAAGGTCACACATAATAATAAGTTGTTATTATAAAATAAAAAATATTAAAATAATATTATAAAATAGAAAAACTTTAAAATATTACTTAAAGATATAAGATTTTTTAATAGATGAGAAAAATATAAAATAAATTATTAAATCAAAATACATCTACCTTATTGTACATTGTGTGAAAATTAAAACTTTAGGAATTAAATTAAAATTAAAATTAAAATAATCTTAAAATTCAATTTATGTATAATAGAAAAATAATTATTTCTTAATAATTCTAAAATAATATTATAATAAATATTTAAAATAACATAAATATATTTAACATAATAATAAAAAAGTAGATTAATATTTATAATATAAAAAATTATATATATGTATATTTTAATATGTAATATAAATAAAAATAATACTAATAATGAATTTAAACAATACTAATAAAATATAAAAAATTCAAAATAATAGTAAGTGAGCATTACAATCTTAAGAAAAATTAAAAAAATGTCACTATAATAATAATATAATAATCTAAATTTAAAATAATTGCAAGATAATATCATAAAAAAGAAATAACATAATAAAAAATTAGATAAAATAATAATTTTTTATTATAATAATAAAATAATTTTATGAAAAAATTATAAAAATATTGCAAAATAAAAATATTTATACTTGTGCATCACACAGGTACCAAGTGTAGTTAATTATATTTATATTATATTATTTTATATCTTGTTATAATGAGTATTTGTCCTACAATTGAGTTTGCCATATATATAAAATGTATTGAGAGTATAAGAGCACAGGCGAAGCTCTTGGTGCCTACCTCCAATCCACACGTGTATTCACCAATAACCCAAATTCGAAGGTAGGGAAAAATTTGGAAATGGAGGAGGGAGAGGAATATCCATGAATGGATCCCATCTAATGAAGGCATTAGGATCCCAAAATTTGAAATACACAATACTTCATTCTATAAGAGAGTAAATTATTTCTCTTTATTTTTTTCATTTCACTTTTTTATTTATTTGTTTTGCAATCATTCACATAATTACATAAACAGGTTGATCAACAATAACTATATCCTAGTAGTGAGAACTTCTCTGAGTTAACATTTATCATTAAACTATTCAATATCAAATGTCACTTTGACTTGAGTGTAAAAGCGTGATAAAAGAATCAAAATTATTTGAAATTGTTATAAATCAAATAAATATCATGAAGAGAAATAGAAATTTGGAGGAACTATATTTTGCTAATTAGAAAAACCCAAATTTGGCTAATAAAGCCTTACAACAACAATAGAAAAAACAAACTCAAATAGCAACGTTCCTCATATCCTAGAAGCGTGGAAGACTTAGCCAACACAATAGGAAACTAATAAATGATAACTAATTGATAACTACCCACAAAATAAGACTAACCAAATAATAAAATATCTAACAATTCCTCCCTTAAACTGAAAGCTACAAGCATTCAGTTTATTTCAATTTCAGAACAAACTCCCAATTGTTCTTGCAGCTTGAAGAAAACATCCAGCTTGAGTGGTTTAGTCATCACATCAACCAATTATTCTTTAGCACCATATTGCACCAACTCCACAGTATCGACCTTTGTAAGCTCTTAAGAAAATGAAAATGCATATCTATGTACTTACTGCGACCATGCATTACAGGATTTTTTGAAAGCTTGAGTGTAAAACTGTTGTCACAATAAATAATAGTCAATTTGTCTTGATTTTGACCCAGCTTCCCCAATATCTTTTGTAGCCAAACTACCTGACATGCTCATGAAGCTATATCAATAAATTCTGCCTTAATGGTGGAGAGACTAACTCTAGGTTGCTTTCTTAATAACCATGATACAAATCCCGAGCTTATTAAGAACACATAGCCTGAAGTGCTCTTTCTGTCTTCCAAATTTCTTGCATAATCACTGTCTATGTAAGTAAGAAGTTCATCATCTCCTCCCTGCTCATAGAAAATTCCAAACCTAGTTGTTCTCTTTAAATACCTCAACACCTGTTTAGCAACCTGTAAATGAACCTCATATATCTATTACTAAGGCTCACTACAAACATCATGTATGGTCGAGTGGCTATGAGATACATGAGGCTGCCCACAATTTGTTTATAATAGGTCTAATCCACTTTGATTCCACCTTTATCCTTCACAAGCTTAAAGCCCAGGACAAAAGGATTATGGACATAGTTGCCACTATCCATTCCAAACCTTTGTAGCACCTCTAAGGCATATATTTTTTTTTTCTGACTAATAAAAACACCAGTAGATCTTGATAGAACTTCAAGACCCAAAAAATACCTTATCTTGCCAAGATTTGTCATGCTAAACTTATGTTTCATAGAATTTTTGAATTTTACAAACATTAGTTCATCATTCTCTATAAAAATTAGATCATCAACATATAAACTTACAAGTAATATTTAGCCCTCATTTCCCATCTTGATGAACAAAGTATGCTTATAGTCACACTTCTCAAAACCTCCCCTCATGAAATAGGCTTCTATATGGCTACAAGCACACGATGCTTGCTTTAAACCATAAAGAGCATTTCTCAGCTTATAGACCTTATGCTTATGTCCTTTTTTCACATAACCAAAAGGTTGTTCCACAAAAACCTCCTTTTACAACTTACCATGTAAAAATGTTGATTTTACATCTAATTGGTAGAGAGTCCATCCCATTTGAGCAGCAAGTGCAATGACAAAACAAATTGTTTCCATGCGTGCAACAGGTGCATATACTTCTGTATAGTCTACTCTATATTGTTGAGTATACCCCTTTGCTACAAGTTGGGCATTATGTTTGTCTACTACCCCATTTTCATTGAATTAGGTTAATAAATCCATTTTACCCTAACTGTCTTTTTGCCCTTATATAACTCAACCAAATTCCATATACGATTTTTTTCAATAGCTTCTATTTTCACATCCATTGCTCTGTTCCATTCATCATTTTCCACTATATCTTCAAAATGTAGAGGATCAGCTTCATAAAACATGGCCAAAAAACTTCATGATCTTTTTTAGAACATCCTTCTCTTGTTTCATAATCTTGCATCCAAACTGGCAGTCTTTTGTTCCCCCTTCATTTAAGCTGGGAGAGCTTTCATCACTTAAAGAATCTGCAGAATATTCATCTTCCATATTAGCATTATAATCAAATTCATTTCCTTTTTGCATTATCATCAAAAATGGCTTTATTTCTCTACCTCTTCACCCCAATCTAGGTCAGATATGATGGCTTCTTCATAATTTTTTATCCCAATCCCATTTCTTGTCTTCTTGGAATACAACATCCCTACTTATGATCCTTTGTGAATTTGGATCATAAAATCTATTAGCTTGTGACTCTTCACTTGTAACGCTAGTGTTTTCCCTAATCAATGATTTAATGATTTAAATAATTAAAAGTGAAATTAAATTTAATTTCTACATTTAAAAGTAATAAATGAGTTGTGTATGTGTGTTAGTAGTGAATTTATGTTTTGTTGTTCTATGTTGTCTTGGACACTCCAATTTGAATTTATAGGCATTGAGGAAATGTTTTCTGAGCCAAATATCTTTGTTGGTAAGAAGTTTGTTGGTTCAGTATGTGAACTGTGGTGTTGGGCTAGTTTTTGGGCCAAAGAGTGTTAAAAAAGTGAGTTGGACCATAGTGAACCCAAGGTCCCTCTTAAAGCCCACAAGCCCTTTTAAGACACTAAGTCTCTTCCCCTTTTTCATTTTGTCATTTCCAAATCCCAATTAAACACTCTCAAACATTCTCTAATCTACTTCAAATTTCCAAGAGTGAAACAAGGATTTCAGAGCAAAACTCCATCCCTTGGCATTCTGTAAAAGTTTGTTCTTCTCCTTTAAGACTTATTTTTCCCTACATTTGGCTCTAAGGTTCCATCACCATTCTCTCCTTTTTCACAAATTCAAGTGCTTAGAGGTTCCAAAGGACAAGGGAAACTTGCTATTCTATGTTTTTGTGATTAGCATGTGTTGATTGATTAATAAATACGTATTGAAATGGTTGGATTGTTGTTTGGGTATGTATTTTGTGGCTTTTTGGTAAAAACATGGTTTTGGGGGGAAATTGTGAATGGATGATGAATGGGTGATTTTGGTTACTCCTTGATGTTAAGAACATGTTTTAAATGTTGAAATATTGTTTGGAAACCTTTTATGAACTAGGCTTAAGTTTAAAATTTTGAAAACGAAATTTGAAGAAGAAGAAGTTGTTTCGCATACTGATTTTGCAATTTTTATTGAGCGATAGTCAATCTCATTGAGCGAAAATGACATAAAGATGTAAGGATACTTTCTATCCCAAATTCGTTGAGTGAATCTGATATTCCCTAAGCAAAAATTTAAAATTTTATGAGCGAATTTGGCTTTGGGCGTAAGGGTACTTTCTACCTTATTTTCACTAAGTGAATTAGGGATTCGCAAAGCGAATCAAAAATAGCTAAGCTAATAAAAAATTGGCTAAGCAAATCTGCAAATAGCTAAGCTAATTAGAAATTAGCTAAGCAAATCGGAAAATAGCTAAGCTAATTGAAAATTGGCTAAACAAATCCAAAAATAGCTAAGCTAATAAGAAATTGGCTAAATGAATCAGAAAGTAGTTAGGCTAATTAAAAATTAGCTAAAAGAATCAGAGACTAGCTAAGCAAGTCAGAGATTCACTAAACAATATCCCTGGAAGTAATTGTGTTCCCTACTTCATTAAGCATTGAGTGAAAATGTGAATTTTTGAGCACATTCACTGAGCGAGCAAATGCTTTGTTGAGCGAATGGACCCCTAAGAGTTGAAGGTACCTTTTACCTTAATTTCATTAATTGAAGGGAGGACTCACTTAGCAGAAATGAGTCAAATGCTTTTCCCTGTTTTAAATTTTAATTGATTTCTAAAGTTGTGAAATGATTTGCAATTGTTTTTGAAGTTTCTAAAAAGATTAAGAATTGGTTTTGTGATGATATTGGATGATTGCTTGGATAGGACCCCATATTTTAGTGATAGAATTCTTTTTTGAGAACCTTATAGGGTATAGGTTAAGTGGATCAAACCTTACCTATTGGTCATGTATGGTGTTAATTTGAGCCTACATGGTATTTTTGGGAATGTTGTTGGCCATATATGGTACTAAATTGAGTTTGCATGGTGTTGTTGAGAATGTTATTGATCATATGTGGTGCTGAATTAAGCCTACATGGTATTGTTGAGAATGTTGTTAATCATGTGTGGTGCTAAATTGAACATACATGGTGTTGTTGAAATAGTTATTAATGTTATGAATGTTGATTTGATTGGGTGATGCATGCATTCACATATGAGTCCATAGTTGTAATTGTGTTATGAGCAGACATGTAAGTTGGCTAGTTGACTAAAGCCTAGGTTCTAATTAGACCTTCAACCTAGTATCTAAAAGGTCCATAGGGGCCATTACACCTACAAGATTTTCATGGTTTTTATATTAATATCTTCTAAAAACATGAAAATACTCAATTCAGGGCTTGACTCCACTCTAAACTTCTTTTGTAGTTTTATTTCTAACTACCAATGTAGGACTTCGATTTACTGCTTTAGGCCAAAAGGTTTTGGGCATTTTTTGTCCCGACAACATACTATAAACCATATTCATAATAGTTTTATTTTTTGGCTCCACAACACTATTTTGTTGTGGCTATCAATTGCCTTTGTATATTATTTATATCACAATTTTTTTTGAATTTTTGTAATGTAAACTCTTCTCCTCAATCAATACGTAGGCCTTTGACAAACAAGTTTGCTTTCTTCTTGACACGAGTCTTGAATCTTTTGAAAACAAGTGCCTTTGATTTTTCTATTAAAAAATAAATCCATGTTTTCCTATTAAAGTCATCAGTGATCAAATGCCATTTTTTGCTGTTAAAGACAAGTTTGATTGGTCCATAAATATCAACATGTACCAATTGAATAATTTACAAAGCTCTCTTAGTACTCTTATTTGGAAATGCTTCCTTGTGTTGCCTTCCTACAAGACAGTCCTTACATAACTTTATGGGTGATTTTAATTGTGGTAAACCAGTCACCATTTCCTTTTGTTGAAGTGTCTTTAACCCTTCAAAGGTCAAGTGTCCATATCTACAGTGCCAAAGTTGCTCCATATCTTTTATGATTTTGTTGAAACAGTTGGATGCTACAAGTTGAGGTATAGCATACAAGATGTACATTTGATTGGAAGACATCTTTGTCTCCATGATTAAGCCTTTTTCAAGATGAAATACTTTGCACTTTCCATGTTGAAGAAGAACGATAAGCCCTTTTTCTTGCAACTGTCCTATACCAGCGAATTATATTTCAATTCTAGAACATAAAATACACCTGTGATTATTTGTACTATGCCATTCACTTTCAGCCTTACATTACCCTTCCTTACTACAATCATGCTAGAATTGTTGCCCAATTTCACATGTTCTATAAATTTTTAATCAAAATATGAAAAATATTCTTTCATTCTCTTATATGATTACTACATCTAGAATCAAGAAACTAGATGTCTTCTCCACTAGTTTTATTCATATCCATGCAAGCCATTATCAACATCTTTTCTTGAGTTTCTGCATAGTTGGCTTCCTTTTCCATGTTTGTACATTCCCATTGATAATGCCTAAGCTTGTGACAATTATAACATCCCCAAATATGGACATTAGAAATAAAGTTATGTAGATATTACTTTTATGGTAATAGCTTTTACGATAAATGGTCATAGATGCTTTATGTGATAATAATAATAGTTATCCTTATATTAGAATATTACAGAAATAGGATAACAACACCCGAATGGGGGTTTAGGCCCAAGGCGGGCCAAAGCCCACCAAGTCTGCCCACACACACAGAGTTTATATAGGAAAAGGAAGGGAGAACTAGAGAGAGAAAGAGAAAAGAAGAGAGAAGGAGGAGAAGGAGAAAGGAGAAGTAGAAGAGGAGCATAGATCTTTAAGCCTCGGAGCTAGTCTTTGTGCATCCTTGAGGTAAGTGCTTCCTACTTGTCCTCCCCTACCCCTTTGATTGTTAATTGTATCCTTTTTCTCCTCTTCTTTCCTTTGAACCTTAAGTTTGGGTTTTTATGGCTTTTTAATTATTAAGGGTGATTAAGGGGGTTAATTGGTGGATTAATTGGTTAGAAATGTAATATAATTGTTTTGGGATTGTTTATGGTGATTTGGAACCTTTGGGTGGCCAATGTTGGCCTTAAGCGTTGCAGATTTCGTAAAAATTACGATTTGCATATTTGCTACTCTAGCTGAACGAAAATCAGGATTTTAGCTAAGCGAGAGAACACCCAGATATAGATCTAGAAGTCTCATACAAGCTCACTAAGCGACAATGGGTCTTGCTGAGTGAGAGTTGAGTCTAAAGAGAGTATAATTGCACCCTTGTTTTCTATACTTATTCTTGTATGTTTGCCATTGGTTGTTATGTGTGTTGTATGTTTGATGATGATTGCTTGAGTAGTTGTAATATATTGCATTCATATCACTATTGCATCTGCTTGAGATAGTTTGTATGTAACGATAAACCCTATGTAACAAGACATTTAAGATACTTAAGACACCATCAGATGCCTCGTTAGCAAAAGGTGGGGATATCCCTTAAGTTTATAAAAGGTTTTCATGAAAGGAAAGGTTTTAAATAAGGAACTCATATTTTAGAAAAGCCTATGAGATTTCATAAAAAGATATTTTAAAAGGAAAGCTATGCTTTCAAAGAAAAGTACCTCCTTAGTAACATTAGGATTTCCCTAGTATTGGTCATGTCTGAGTCGCGCCCTCGGCATCCTATGGTGTGCAAATCACAATGAGGATTTGGAGGTTACCAAGGAGAGATGAGGTTTTATACAGCTCTAAGATGAGTTGTAAAAGGAAAAAGGGCTAGGAGGCCCCCTACATCAAAGGAAGGGATCATCATCCTTCAGATGCTAGGAAAAAAACAACATTCTTTGGTAAGGGAAGGATGGGTTCTTCGGTAATAGAAGGACATAGTCATTCTTCGATAAAGGAAGAATGTTGAGTGAACTGCTTTGACAATGGAAGTGGTTTAGCCACTTGGACCAATGGTAATAAGAGGTCAAGCAAGAGGGTTGCCTTTTAATAGCTAAAACTCAACCAAAAGAAAAGATGGTAAGCAAGTGAAACTTAATAATAAAGGTATAGAGAACTACATAGAATAGAAATAAAGCTAGTATGTGAAATGATGTGAATACCTTGTAAGGCATGTATATTACTCTGTTGGTGATATTTGGGCCTCAGTTAGTCAAAAGTCCATGTGAGAGCTCTGAAAGGTCGGATTTAAAAGGAGGATAGGGGGGAGAGTCCCTTATTCTCTTTCTCTCTCATCTTTTCATTTCCTCTCTCTATCTCTCTAGGATTTCTCAAGTTTGTAAGGTTGTAAGAGAGTTTTGAAATTAGTTGAGTGATTGTGGTACGAAAAGGAATAAATTTGTGGAAGAGTTGGCTCAAGACATCAAATTCTCAAGGAACGTAAATCTAGATTCAGAGACTTTTAAGGGCACGAGAAGCTTACTATTGTTTTATTTCACATTTATGGCCATTGATATGTTGATTAAATGCTTTGGAATCAATTGATTCTAGTGAATATTTGGTGTACGTGAATTTTGACACAAAATGGGTTTTGGAAAGGTATTTTGAGATTTGTGGATAAAATTATTATATAATCAGTTAGAAATGTACTAGAAGTGATTAAAAGTGTTTTGAGATGCTTGTTGATTGATTTGGTCAAAAATGGGTGTTGGTGTTGGATTTGCGAAGAAAATGATTGAATCGCGTCCAACAATTGAACTCTCGCTTAGCGACAGGAGTGTTTACTTAGCGACAGATTTTGAGGTCGCTGGAAGTTGAGCTCTCGGTCAGCAACGAATTTTGAGGTCACTGGAAGTTCACTCGCTCAGCAATGGTCACTTAGCGACAAAATTGATGCTCTTTGTTAAGTCACTCGTTTAGCAACGGAAATGCTTACTCAGTGACAAATTTTAAGATGGATATCTTGCCCAGCAATGGAAATGCTCGCTAAGCGAAAGAAAAAAAGAGTTTTCTCTTCTTTCTTATTATTGTTGTTGGTTGTTAATGATTTTATTGAATTCTATGAATTTCAAATGTAAACTTTAAGTTAATTGGATGTTCGAATGGTTTTCTAAACTAGTTTTTGGGTTTTTCTTTATTATTATTGTTGAGACCTTGTTTAATAAGTTGTAAGTGT
The DNA here is from genome assembly GCA_004329165.1 of Spatholobus suberectus. Taxonomy (NCBI): domain Eukaryota; kingdom Viridiplantae; phylum Streptophyta; class Magnoliopsida; order Fabales; family Fabaceae; genus Spatholobus; species Spatholobus suberectus. The sequence goes on along the minus strand of CM014730.1, from coordinate 9,416,457 downwards.
CTTGTTGAGTGAAACATATGTCCATTAAGCAAAAATTCTGCTTAACACTTGGCTATTCTCTGAAATTGAGCTCGTTGAGTGAGACTTATACTTGCTGAGCGAGAATCTTTGAAGGGAGAGTATGCTCTTTATATGAAAGGTACTTGCTAAACGAGCATATGGATTGCTGAGTGAGCATGAAATTTTGTTTTGTTATGGTAAGTTGATAGTTATGGTGATATGTTAATATAAATATATATGATCTGACAATTGTTGTGGTTGAGTTGATGGATTGTGGTGATATGTTGATATACGATATGATGATTGTTGTGGTAGAGTTGATTATTGTGATGATACATGCATTGACATGCATATGGAAGTTGAGGTAGCTGACGATGGACCTCTTATCATGGTGTGGGTAGGCGGCTGAGGTAGCTGACAATGTACCTCATGCCATTGTGCAGGTAGGTGGCTGAGGTAGCTGACAATAGACATCATGTTGTGGTGTGGGCAAGCAATTGAGGTAGCTGACAATGGACCTCATGTCGTTGTGTAGGTATTGAGGTAACTGACAATGGACCTCAGGCAGTTATGTTTGTGGATTGGACATGTAGAGCTTGAAAGCATGATGCATTATGTGTGTACTATGCCGTAATGTATGTAAACTCATTACTGGGTGAATTCAATTTCCATATTGGTGTCATTGATGTTTTGGTTATGTTGGATTTCATATCATACATTGGTTTTATTACGTAAGCCTACCCTTGCCTTGCTGTTTTATTTTGGTATGGTTGTTGTGGTTGCTGTTGTTATTGTATGGTGCTATGCTTGTGATGATCACATCATTTGGTGTGGGAGCAGAGGGAGAGGCATTTGTAGATCTAGCTTCTCGGAGCTGATGGAGGAAGTCCCAAATGGAGACTTTTTGGAGACCTTTTTTGGGTGGAGCTTTTCTAGAAGCTCTTTTCTTTTGTTTTGGTTTTGATGGCTCTGTTGTATAGTTGACCAGCTATAGAAAATTATGTTGTTGTATATAATCTTAATTGTATATATTTTATAGTTAAAAATGGTGATATAATCATGTTTATGTTAAATACTAAACATATGGTTAAATGATGAGGAATGTCAGTAGTACTATAACGACATAAGGTCGTTATAGAGAAAGGTAAGAAAAGGCCAGTCCTCACTTAATATTATGGAATGTAAAAGTTTAGAGAACATAATCTAGAGTGTGAAGTCCCCATCAAAGTGATGGGAAGATAGTTGTTTAGTGTAAGAAGTAGTATGGGTTACAAGACCTACGGCTCAAGCCCACTAAAGATTAACAAGCCCTAAGTTGAGCATAGCTATGAGAATAAGAATTCTCATATGTTGTTCACGCACAAGTAAACTACTTTGTAACTCATCAATGGTTAAGGTCTATATCGTTCAACTCTTCAATGGAACACACAACATAATTAAACTTTGGAGTCATGGATCTCAAATCTTTTCAACAACATTGGTATCATTTTTGTTTTCACCATTTACTTTCATCTTGTTGACAGTGGCGAGTGTTCGAGCAAAAAACTCATTAACAGATTCTCCAGTTTTCATATGGAGATTTTCAAACTCTTTTCGAAAAGCTTGCAAGGATGCACGCTTGACTCTTGCTGTACCTTCATGGATTGTCCTCTTCGTCCTCCATTTCCAATTTTTTCCTTGACTTCAGATTTAGGTTATTAGTGAATACACGTGTGGATTAGAGGAAGACACCAAGAGCCTATACTATTAACATGCCTATATTGTTAAATTTAACTCCTCCAATGCTCTTATATACTCTTAGTACACTCTATATACATGGCAAACTCAATAGTAGGACAAATACACTTTATAACAAGATATAAAAAATTTAATATAAACATAACTAGACTTGGTACCAATGTGATGCACATGTATAAATGATTTATTTTATAATATTTTTATATATTTTTTATAATATTATTTTATTATTTTTATTATTATAACATGAATTTATTATTATAATACCTTGACTCTAGTTTATAGGTAGCCTAATGTAATCTACATTATTCAATTTTTTCTATTCAAAAGTTAAGCTTGATAAATTGCTATTACAACAATTTCGAAAGAAACAACAAATTTCACATTTACAAATAGCTCCCAAGATTGAATTTTCTTAAATGACTTGCAAGAACACACTCCATACAATGAAGCCTGTACTGTATAGGTGCTCAAGCTTGTGAAAGTTTGATATTTCTTTCTGAGAACTTGATGGAACCTTTACAAAACACCACCTCCTCTCTAGACTTGTGTATCAAAAGCTTCACAAATTTGAAATTCCCTTATAATACATTCTCTCAGTTTTTAGATCTGACATCAAGACTTAAGTGCAAACACTACAGTGTAATGGCATTCACTCCCAACAACCTATATGAGACATTATGGATGCCTGCAAATACAAACCAACCATTTAGAAATACAGGGATTATAGAAGCTTGAGAAACTCAAATTTGCATATATATTTCAAAAACACTCCCTTTCTTGAATCAGTAGAGTAGCAAGTTCATAGTTTTCTACAACATAACATTCGGTGAAAGGCAAAAATTGAAATATGTTGTATTAGAGAATTTAGAATGAGTAGCAGTTAAAAGGATAGTAGCATTTTTCAATTAGGTGTCAAGATATAACTAGGAGCCATACCCAAATTAAGGAGAGAGTTAAAAGCACCACCTATGTTGTAGGGACAACAGCAAACACTTTCAGAATATTCGAACATTAGAAAAACTATCTTATTAAATAAAGTCAATTTTTCTAGATTTAACTCATTAACTAACTATTTCCAAAACTGAAAAGTAATCACTTTCTTCAAGAAATAAAATAGACCATTATCTTAGCAGCATGGATTAAAGATCAGGGAACTCGTACCAAGAAAATAAATAATATAACTAAAATAAAATATATGACAAGAAATCCTTCACCAAATGTGGGTGGAAGGAAAAGAAAATAAGTGGAAATGGAAAAATTGATGTGATTTGGGAATCATCTCTCTATGTCCATGGGAACATGCAGTAGGGTGGTTTACAGTGAGTAAAACTTAAGAGAAATTAATTTAATCATTAAGAATAAAATTGGGCAATTTTGAAGGAAGATATAAAAAATAATATATAACAAATTACGAGAAGTAAAATATGTTATAACTTGTTAAGAAGCAATTTTTTGAAAAAAAGAAAACAAAAAAAAAGGCGAATCTCTATTAGAAGACTTTTAGCTACCTCTTTAATTCTTTACAATATGAACTCCTCAAATTTTCTTTTGTATTATTAATTTGGTATTTTCTTTCCCATAATGCATCTAAATGGAAAGTACCAAATTAGGAGAATGAGATAGATGATCAAGTGGAGGATTAAACCAGACATCAACACATTCAAATATCAATTAAGTTACAAGCATCCTTTTCAATCATAAGTAACCCATATTTATTCATAAAGTTATAAATCAATCACATTTATAAGTCAACTAATTACGGACACAACTAAAAATAGTCCTTTAAAACAGGCACCAGAATAAAACGTGCTACATGACTTGATCCAGATAGCTATTTTATAAATGAATTATTAAGCAAAATTTAACATTTCAGCAATACGAACCATTCATTTCTTTTTATTCCCTTCTAAGTTGCTCCATAGTCAAGGCAATAATTATATATGAGTTAGGGGTGGGTAATGAATTAGCCAAGTTAGTTTAAAGAATTATGTTGGTAACTTGTAACAATTAGATTAATGCCGATATGTGCTTTCTATTTATAACAAAGATTGCCATTTCAAATATGGGAAGCAATTCTTGATTTATGTAACGACAATAGTAGATAAATTATCCACATAAAATATAAAGGCTACAATGCACTTGCTAGCCTAGATTTGAGCCATTACCCGGTTGGTCAATCTGTTCAAGAACCTCGTTTAAGCAATCCTTTAAGGTTGCCAAATTAGTGTTGGCCTTATTAAGCCTTAAAAGCCTATAAAGTATCCTAGCCCCAAGCTCATGTGTAGTGCTTCGTAGAAAATAGAATGTTCTCCATGGAAAGTTTCTTCTTAAGGATTTATTGTTGTCTAATCTCCAAGACAATTTTTGTCAAGTTGTTCACCACAAAGCCCAATATTTCCTTCAAAACTAGAGGCATCAAAGGTTTCCAAATGTCTTCCCTAGGGGATTCTTCCAAAAAGATAATGATATGACAAGTCTAATTTCCCTAGACTGTCAATTTAAGAAGGAGAAGAAGGAATTCTCCCAGAGAAATGATTTCTTGATAAGTCAATGGATTCAAATGAACTTAAGTTTCCAATCTCAGAAGGAATTTCTCCACTCAAATTGTTTCTTGTTATTTTTAGAAAAAATATATGTAAAGGTGTTGAATGATATAGTAGTTGATAGTGAATGATAGCAAGGCTTTATTTGATAGTTGGAAGTGCTTACTATAATTGATGATACAATTGCCTATTTATACGCATCCAAGGAAAGTTCAAGAAATATCTAGACTTTTTTGTTCTAGAGTTTTCTTCACTTTTCTCTTATCTTTTCTTTTCCTAAAGCTACATTTCTATAAGTTTCTAGATTTTTCTAAATACATTGTGAATATTTTACAAGAGTATTCTATAATGTTCTTTACTTTTCGTATACATATATTAGTACTACGCTCTTCTAGAAATGTATGGCACATTCCTTCACTCCTCCTTGATGCAAATATCGGAGACTCCAAGCATTGTTCGTAATTGCTCAAATGTTGCTCTTGGCAGTGCCTTCGTAACAATGTCTATGATTTGATCTTCTGCCTTACAGTACTTGTGTTGTATTTGTTTAGTTGTCTATTCTTCTTTGATGATTCTTCATAGCATTTAGGCTCAAGCATAGCCATGTTGCAAATTTCATATATATCCATCAAAGATCTTACTTGTCTTGGAGTAGACTCTGGCGAGGAATGTTGTTGTTGTGGAGGTGGAGGAAGCATACCTAGATCCTCCGCTACTTTTTCAACTTCTTCTTAAGGTTGTTGCATTGGAATAGCAATGTTGTTTCTCACAACTTTTTCTTCTTTCCAATTCCATGAAGCTTTTTCATTAACCTCAACATCTCGACTGATGGTGAGCTTTTTTGTTTGCAAGTTATAGACTCAATAGCCTTTTGATTACATATTGTACCCCAAGAAGATGCCTTGTATAGTCTTGTCTTCTAACTTATGCCTCTTCTCATCAGGAATGTGTATATAGCAAATAGATCCAAATACTCTTAAATGTTTAGTTGATGGCTTTTGCCCACTCTATGCTTCAATAGGAGTCTTGTCTTATACTGCCTTAGTTGGACATCTGATGAGTATGTAAACTGCAGTGTAAATTGCTTCTACCCAGAAAGTGTTAGGCAAACCTTTCTCCTTCAACATTGATCTAGCCATTTCCATTACTATACGATTCTTCCTCTCAAAGATGCCATTTTGTTGAGAAGAATGTCCAATGGTAAGTTATCACTCTATGCCTTCATCTTCACAGAACTTATCAAACTCATGTGAGTTGTACTCTTTGTCTCGATCACTTCTAATCACCTGTATATGTTTCCCACTTTTCATCTCGATGAGAGCTTTAAACTTATTGAATATTCCAAAGACTTCTGATTTTTCTTTAATGAAGTATACCTAGGTTATTCTAGAAAAGTCATCAATGAAGAGAATGAAGTACCTGTTGTTGTTGAGTGACGGGGTCCTCATTGGTCCACAAATGTCAGTGTGGATCAATTCCAACAGGTTTTTAGCTTTCTATGTTTTGTTAGTTGAAAATGGTAGTCTGTGTTGTTTTACAAGAAGACACCCTTCATAAGCTTCGTTGTTTTCTTTCAGGCATGGCAGGTCTCTCATCATATTCTTTTGGTATAACAGCTTTAAGGCATGGGTGTTGAAGTGGCCAAATCTTCAATGCCATAGCCATGAAGCATCAACTTGGGCTTTCATGGCAATGTTGGTAGTATATTTGAAGCTTATCGGGAAACTTCTATTTCTTTTCTCAACTTGGGCTATCAACCACCTTTTATTATAATTATCATAGATTGCGCATGTATCTCATTCAAAGTGTAAAGCATAGCCTTCCTCCATCATCAGGAGATTTTCTCAAAGATTGGGAACAAGTAAGACATCTTTGATGAGTCTCGTACTTTCTTTGTCTCCACCATAACATTGCCTTTGCATTTGGACTTCACCATGGTACCCTTTCCCAGTTGAACTTTTACTTTGACAAAGTTATTGATTTCCTTGAAGATGTTCCTATCTTTGGCCATGTGATTGCTAGAACCGCTATCTAAGTACCATCTTTCATTTGTTTCATCACTGGAATCTTAGGTAGTATAGAAAATTTGCGGCTCACTGTTGTGCTCTTCAACAAAATTTGCTTGATGTTTGTTTTTTGTTGTAATAGTTTTTCTCTTCATGTCCAAATTGCTTATAGTACTGATACTATAGCTTTCCTCGATGCCAACAGTCTTTCTCCAAGTGACTTGTCTTCTTGCATATGCCAAATGGAGGATATTTATCTTGATTGGTCTTAGAAAAACTTCTAAAATTTCTTTTATTTCTAGAAATTTCTCCATTGTTTTTCTTCCATCCATATTCTTTATTTTGAGACCGTAATTTGAGCTTTGATTGAAAGGCATTTTTTACAGAGTCTACATCATACTTGCTCAATCTTTGCTCATATGCTTCAAGAAAGCCCATTAGTTCTGTTACCGACATGGTAGATAGATCTTTGGTTTGCTTAATTGTTGTCAAGATTGCATCATGCTTATGGAGAATAGAAATTAGAATTTTCTCGACAATTCTCTTGTCAAGAATATTTTCCCCATATGTTCTCAATTGATTAACTAATTATTTTATCCTAGAATAGTAATCTTTTACGGTCTTAGACTCCTTCATTTTTATTAATTCAAACTCATGTCTTAGAATTTGAAGTTTAATAACACATATCTTAGCACTTCCTTGAAACTCTTCTTGTAGTGTTCTCCATGCTTCTTAGCACTTGTGGCACCCATTATTCTTGGAAAAATTGTGTTAGCTACTGCTTGTTGCAAGATAAATAACATCCTTGAATCCTTCTGCTTCTTTCCCTTTAGCTCCTTCTTCTAAACTATAATCAAGGTAGAAATATCAGCAGTAGCAATGAATCCATCTTCTATAATATCCCACAGATCTTGAGAGCAAAAAAATGTCTTCATTTTAATGCTCTAAAAATCATAATTTTCTTCAGTAAAAATAGGGACAGGAATAAATGAAGGTTGAATAGAATTGGCCATTGGTTAAGGAAAAATTATGGGATTGGTAGAGAATATAGTAGGATTTTTTTTGAAAGTGTAGTTGGATAATATCTCTACACCGAGTAAATGATCGAATGTAGCTCTAGTACCATTGTTAATTTTAGAAAAAAATGTGTAAAGATGTTGAATGATATAGTAGTTGATAATGAATGATAGCAAGGCTTTATTTGATAGTTGGAAGTACTTACTACAATTGATAATACAATTGCCTATTTATAGGTATGAAAGGAAAGTTTTATAAATATCTAGACTTTTTTGTCCTAGAATTTTCTTCCCTTCTCTCTTATCTTTTCTTTTTCCTAAAGCTACATTTCTATAAGTTTCTAGATTTTTCTAAATACATTATGAATATTTTATAAGAGTATTCTAGAATGTTCTTTACTTTTCTTATACATATATTAATACTACACTCTTCTAGAAATTTGAAGCACATTCTTTCATTTCTTGATAATTTCAAAGAAACTACCCCAACAAAAATCCAACTTCTTTGGTTATTTCACCTATTAAATTATTACATGAGAGATCAATGATCATACAAATGGATTCAGGATTCCTAAACCCTTGTCCCACACCTTTTCACGTGCATGTTATATAAAGTGAATAATTACTAATGCCAACAAAATCATAATTTGCATAGCAAGTACTATTGTACCAATATATACGACTTTGAGTTTCACTTCTGTTGATGCTCTTTTCAGACATTCTAGTAAAATTCTTTAAGCATGATGGAATTCCTTGTCATAACTTTTTCCTTGAAAGGGCCAATAGTTGAATTCCCTTTAAATAACATAGTTGAATAGGAAGATTTCCTGAGAAATGATTTCCTTCTGTGTTCAAGATTATCAATTGTTGCATGCTTTCTCCAACCCATGATGCTATTGAACCAGACAACATTTTTTCACCCATATCCAGCATAATTAAATTCTTGCAATTCTTCAAAGTGGAAGGCAATTCACCCATTAAACTATTGTTACAGAAAACCAAGACTTCCATTTTAAGAATGGTGCCCATGGACATAGGAATTTTCCTTGACAATTTATTGTTGCTTCAATCAAGAAACAGTAATTGGTTTACAGATTTCCAACAATATGGAAGTTATCCCTTTATTTGATTGCTTGATAAATCAATAGTGGCCAAGTTTGCAGCTGTGCTTTGGTTACATAAGAATGAAAACAAATCTGACAATTTATTTTCAAAGAGCAAAAGCTCCAAAGCTTGTAGCAAAAATGTCAGAACTTTATTCTCAAATTGATTTGAATTCAAAATAATAAACAGTTTTATAAGAAGCTTTAATGGTATATTAGGAATTGTACCTACAAGATTGTTGTGTGACATATTCAACATTAACATATATTGCAATTTATTCCATAACCATTTTGGTACAGAATCATTGAGCCCATTATTAGAAATATCTAGCCACCATAAGGAACTTTGATTCTAGAGCTAACTAGGAAAACTTAGACCTAGTTTGCAAGACACTACTCCCATGATTATTAATTGAAAAGAAGGGACCAAGTTAGACACAAATTTTAAAGACAACGAGTTCTTTGATAAGGATAAGTATTCTAATTTGGAAAAATTAGAAAGATGAGATTTAGTGACATCACCCTCTAAAGAATTCCCCTCCAAGTATAAATACTCCAACTCATATAGCAATCTGATGCTTTTAGGTATCTTCCCAGTAATTCAATTATAAGATAAATCCAAAGTCTGAAATACGTGTTTGTTGCACCATGAAGAATTTTGAATGAAGCTAGAAATTTCCCCATTCAACTTGTTACATGAAAGGTTTAAGCTCTGTAATCTGCACATGTTCCCAAAGAAAGACGGAATCTTGCCTTGGAGTTTGTTATGGGTGAAAGAAAGAAATCCAAGAGAGTTCATTACTTTCCCAAATCCATCTAGAATAGGACCTTCTAATGAGTTACCATCAAGGTAAAGGGTATGATGATCAGTGGTGATGTTAGAAAGCCAATAAAACACAGTAGATGATTTCAACAAGTTATGGGAGAGATCAAGGTGGAAAAGAGAAGATGAAGATTCATTGTGGAAGTAGATGAAACAAGAAAACTTCTATCCAAAAGAATGTAGTTTCGTAGATGAAGCTCTTGTAGTTTGGAGTTGGAAATAAAATTGCCTTCAAATATTGATGATTTTAGATTGTTAAAAGTAATAAGCACATAATAATTCTATTAGGATAACATATTTGTATTACCGTTAACTTGCTGAGTTGTACCTAGCTTGTTAGAGCTGAATACTTCCCATATATAAACCATTCTGTGTAATGTATTTTTCAAGTTGATCCAATATATGTTTTTCTGTCAAGTTTATCGTTCTTGAGTTCTTGGAACTTCCTTTCTCCTTTTTGTTATTTGAACCTTTTATGGTATCAGAGTAAGGGCGGATGCCCTTGCTCTGCTTCTATTTGCACATCTGATTCTTGGATTGTTAAGACAAAGGACGAAATACTCATTTATTTTGATAATAACAAATAGTCCAAAACAATCTTTTAAGCTTAATCATCTGGTTACTCGTTATACTATTTATTCACTATCATCTGATCACCTGATCATGCATCGTCTTTATCCTCCTTTAAAAGATTCAGCAACTAATCTCTTTTAGACGAACCTTTAATAATCTGTACACTACAAGTATGTAAAATCATAAACAACCTTGAAAGAGATGAAGTCTACAAACCCACTCTCGAGGAAAGTCCTCTTTACATGTAAAAGAAGGAATAAGTGTGTAAACGTTAGTACGGGAAAGCAGATATGTCCACTACTACAAGATTGAGTACGAGAAAGGATAAGATAAGTAGACTGCTATATCTTATCATGGTGACAAGTTGGTGAAAGGCATTAAATGCTGCATTTAATGTTTAAACGAATCTTTTCCACAAGACGAAGGATGTCTTCTGCAACACTCTCAATGAATACTTTTGGGAAATCACTATAAATAGAAGAAGAGACCTCAGTCTCAATTGTTGATCAATTGATAGAACCTAAATTGTTGAAAAGCTCTTAATTTGTAATTTTCATATACGCTGTTTGTAAACATCTTTCACTGAACTTCATTGTATATTCATCTAATAGGACGTTAAACTAAGTGAGATAACTCACGTTCAATCATTTTCTCTAAGAAATTGGTAAAAGCCTAAAGAGGCTTTGATTCAAAGAATACTTTGTTTTTTTTCATAGAATGGCAAGTCAAAGACTACTTGGGTTGAGTCTAAAGAGGCTTGGTTAAAAGAATACTTGTAACTTGTTTAGGTTAGTAGGACTTGGTTATTGTCAAGAACTGGACGTAGTCTTTAGAGTGAGATGAATCAATATAATCTATTTATGTTTCTCCTATTATCTTTCTTCATTTGTCATTCCTTACACAATGTTTTAAAATTATCCTATTTAATCCTTCATATGATACGTCTTTAAAAGAATTTTGCAAAAAATTTGCTATAACAAAATTCAACCCCCTTTCTTGTGTTATTTCTATATGTTACATGCCATGGCTCAAGATCCAACTTAGAATATATCAAGTCCCTATTATCTTCATCTAGGAGAAAATCCTGGAATGATTCTTTTTACCTTTCCTATGAATGGAACGAATTACTATTCTTGGAGCAAAGCCATGCGAAGAACTTTATCTACAAAGAACAAAATTAAAGTTCATCAATGGAACGAATTATTATTCTTGGAGCAAAGCCATGCGAAGAACTTTATCTACAAAGAACAAAATTAAAGTTCATCAATGGTTCAATCAAGACACCTACAGAGAATGATTCACTTTACAAAGCTTGGGACAGATGCAATATCATGGTGGTTTCTTAAATCAATAGAACCCTATCTCCGCAAATAGCTTAGAGCACATTCTACATTAATAGTGCCAAAGATTTATGGAATGATTTGAAAGAAAGATTCACAAAAGGTAATTATTTCAAAATTTCAGATTTGTTACAAGATATTCAATCAATTAAACAAGGAGACTGAAATGTTTCCGATTATTTCATTTATTTGAAGATCATTTGGGATGATTTGGAATCCCTTAGACCAATACCTAATTGTACTCATGAGACTAAGTGTAAATGTGATTTGATGACCACCGTGAAGAAACATAGGGACTTGGAATATGTGATTTGCTTTCTAAAAGGACTCAATGACAATTATAACACTATTAGAACACATATTTTGTTGATGGATCCATTGCCATCGATAAACAAAGTCTTTTCCATGGTTCTGCAGCAAGAAAGACCCTTTCTTGGCAACATCTTGGGGAAACCAAAAGCGTTGGCTAATTTCACAAAATCTCCTCAGCCAAACCATGAACATACCAATTATGGTCGAGGAAGAGGCAAATCTAACAACAATTGAGGCAATTCGAATAAGATATGTACTTTTTGTGGTTGAGCAAGACACACTATTGACATGTGCAACTATAAACATGGTTTTCCTCTTAGATTCAAGTTCAAAATAGCAATGGATCTAGTGTCAATAATGCAGTAAGCAATAATGATAACATTGCACATTCCATTGATGCCTCACAACCAACCAATAAAACCTCCTCTTCTGCAACAAATCAATTTGAAATACCTGTTACACTTAGCCTAGGGTAGTATCAATAGTTACTCAATTTGCTTCAATAGTCTAAAGTCGATACCAACAACTCTATGGTTAATCAAGTCATCAAGAATCAGGTTGGTGAGTCATCAACTCATCAACAATCAACTTCAACTCCTATCATAGGTAACATTTTTGGTTTCAAATTTGATTCTTGGATCTTGGACATCAGGGCTATAGATCATGTCACCCATTCCCTATCACACTTTGTCACTTTTTACATTATCAAACCACTTTAGGTTCGAATGACAAATGCATCAAAAGTAACAGTTACAATTCTGTGATAGTTTCCTTTTCTAACTCTTTTCATCTCTATAATGTGTTATATATTCTTGAGTTCACCTTCAATTTAATTTCTGTACCAAAACTCTCCTCATCCCTAAATTGTCAACTAATCTTTATTTCTCATTCTTGTGTCATTTAGGATATTCCTACATTGAGGATGATTAGACTTGTTGAATTGTGAATGGCTTTTACTATTTGAAGTAATCGGGATCACCTACTATGTCTTTCAACTGTGAAAACAACTTTTCTGTAAATGCTAATACTGTTACCTCATCATCTTTTGATTTGTGACATTTTTGCCTTAGCCATCCATCAAATAAAGTGTTGTATACTGTCTATACTCACTTTCCATATGTTCAGTTTAATGATAAGGCAATGTATGACTTTTGTCACTTAGCTAAACAACACAAACTTCCTTTTCCTGTTAGCAATTACAAACCACACATGTTTTTGATTTATTGCATATAGATATATGGGGTCCTATTAATGTGAAATCACTGCGTGGACATCAATACTTTTTAACCATAGTTGATGACTTTTCAAGACACACTTGGATATACCTTATGAGAGCCAAATCTGAAACCAAAGATTTAATCCAACAATTTATCACCTTGGTTAAAACTCAGTTTGATTTAATGGTTAAAGTAATTAGAACTGATAATGGTACTAAGTTCAATTTTTCTAAATTATTTAACACATTTGGCATCATACACCAAACTTCTTGTGCAGAAACTCCACAACAAAATTCTATAGTTGACAGAAAGCATCAACACATACTCAATGTAACTCGTAGTCTACTATATCATGCACATTTGCCTAAAATTTTTTGGTCATATGCTGCTACTCATGCTATTCATCTCATAAATAGGTTGCCTTCTCCCACCTTAGATAACAAATCTCCTTTCAAACTGCTCCATAAAACTCCACCCATATTACTTGATTTAAGGGTTTTTGGTTCATTGTGTTTTGCCTCAACATTAACACAACATAGAACAAAATTGGATCGCTAAGAAATGCATTTTCATTGGTTTTAAACATGGAACAAAGGCATATATCTTGTTTGACTTGCAAACAAAGGAAATTTTCACCTCACACAACATTATTTTTTGTGAACACGTGTTCCCCTATCAATCCATTCCCCTTGATCATATACAAGTAGCATCTACCTCACCCACTAATCACGTTTTTCCCTACAATTTTCTCTTAGATATTCCTTTGCCCACCACCCTTGGCTCTTACAATCACCACTTGAATCTTCAAGTCCCATTCTTCACAAGTCACAAAGATACAAGTAGGCTCTCGCCTATTTGAAAGATTTCCATTGCAATCTTCTCAATTTAGCCAAGTCCAACTCATCCATCAACAAAGGTACTTCTTACCCCCTTTAGTAACGACTCTCTGTCGCCACAACACTACATACAATCCCAAATCATGCTAAAATATTCAATAATAAATAATCAACATACTATAACAGATATATGCATAGGATACATAATAATATAATATAATATACAAGCCCATTTACAAAACCAAGGGAGAGATATGAAAACAAAACTCCCTATAGTTGGTTAACAATACAATGTATACGTCAACTCAAAATCAAAAGAAAATAGCTTCCAGAAGAGCTCCACCTAATTTGGGTCTCCAAAAGTCTCCATTTGAGACCTCCCTTATCCACTTCGAGATGTTGGATTAGCAGATGCCTCACCTTCTACTCCTATGCCAAACAACGTGATCATCATAATCACAACATCACATAACCATAACCAACAACAGCAACAACATAATAAAACAAAATAGCAAGGCAAGGATAAGCTTACGAAATAAAAAATAACAACATACAATATACAATTCATACCATCAACCATCAACATCCAATGTGGAATCCAAATCATCAATGAAATGGTTTTATATACATCACAACACCACACACCTTGCTTTCAACCACTACATGTTAATGAATAAATCACACGACTCTCGAGAGATTTCTACTTCTAGGCAATCAACTAGGTTTGTCCTCCTACAATGGCCTTCTAAGCATCATTTAGGGATTGCCAAAACTTTGATCCAAGGGTAAGCTTAGTGGTTTGTCAAAATAAGTGAATTTGGGTGATGGTCACCACAACACAAGGCCTGCACTGCCTTGGCCCTTTGCGGGATTACCTATCCACTCATCCCCTAGGCTTATCTTGCCTACCACATGTCTTATCTAGGCACTAGGTTGAAGGCCCGTTTGAGCCGTAACTCCTATCAACCCTCCAACTTCTGTGCCTACCTGCACACAGCATGAGGCCCACACAACCTCATCAGCTAACAACATATGCATGCAAATGCATGAGTCACCACAATAATCAACTCAACCACAACAACCATTATATATATATATATATATGTATGTATGTATGTATCAACACAACACCACATGGCTTACTCAGCACCACTTGTGGTCCCATAATGATTATTAACTCCATGCAGGCCCCAATCCAGCCTCTTACATGGTCAACAGCTAATGCTCTATCCAAGTAGCATATACCTCAAGAAACATCTTACACATCTTAGGTGAGGTCCTATTTAAGGAACCAACACCCTTTGTAAGATATCTTACCATCACAACACATCACAACTAGTGGAGGTTCTACTTGAGCAACCTTTCACTCAACTACTAATTTCTTACAATTTCTCGCACAACACATAGAAACATATGCTTCCTCAGTGACCCTTATGCTCACTCAATGAGTACCTTCCATACAAAGAGCACAGTTTCCTCTTTTGAAGGTTCTCGCCCAACGAGTGTAAGTCTCGCTTAGAACTCAACTCTAGAAATGACCCCCTTCTTTGTACCCAGGGTTCTCATTCAGCGACAACAAGGGTCACTCAGTGAATCCAAGCATTCTCCTTACCCTTCACTCAGTGAACATGAATGTCACTCAACGTGTAGCCACTCTAGAGAGCAACCAAATCTCAGTCATTATTCTCACTCAACGATCATATTTTTCACTCAGTGAGACACTCACAACAGAGAGTCTTAAATCTCCAGGGCTCCAATTCGCTCAGCGAGGACGAGTCTCACTCAGCAAACCACTTTAGCACACTTTGTAACACTCATTCATCGCCTAACAAGTATTAGACTTGCTCAACAAACCATATTTTGGAAAATTTCCAGAATTCAGATGATCACTCACTCAGTGAAGTGATTTTCATTTAGTGAATCTCCCCTTTTCTTCACTCATTCATCCTTCTTCAAGAACACTCACTCAGTGACAACAGTAGTCGCTCAACAAATCTTCAAGTCAACACTTTTATCCCAGCTCTAGGGCACTCTCGCTCAACAAGGCCCTGAGTCACTTAACGACTTTACTCAAACGAAAACCCAAAATCTAATCTTTCCTCTCATCCTTTCTATAATTCAATTCAAACAAGATTCAACGGATGTACACAACATTCAAAAGGAATATATTTAGCAAAATCTTGTAAATAAAGCAACATACACCAACAAATCCTTCAAACCCAATAAAAACCCATTTCTAACACGAAATTCCACATAAAACCAATCTAACCAGTTTTCAATCCAAGCCAATACAAGAATCACACTTAACAACAACTAATCAACCAACTTACAATCAAAGTAAGCTTCCCTTACCTCTAAAAGTTCCTAAATTTGAATTTAGGTTCTTGAGAAATTCAGGAGCCAAAACCTTCCATAGATTGATCTTTTTCTTACCATAATATTGAACTGGGTTTGGGAATCCTCTTAACACCCTTAGGACTTGAGATTTGCAACAAAGATATTGAGATAAATGAAGAGAAAGAAAGAAAATGGGAAAATGAAAGAACTCCCCTCCCCCTTCTCCTTTTATACCTTGACCTTCAAGAGCTCTCACATGGACTTTTGGCCAATTGAGGCCTATATGTAACACTCCTTTAATTCTAAATATAATTCATATTAATTTAATTATTACTTTAAGTTGATGAAAATGTGAGTAAATTTTTTTTTTGATAATAGAAAAACAAAATTTAGAAATAGAAGTGAAATGATAAAAACTGCTTATGTATATATATATATCCAACTATACATCATGGTTTGAGTAATACATAGTAGTCAAAGAGAAAACAAAAGTACATCAAAAGACATATACTACTTTACCCAATATATACATCAAAAAGATCCTATACAGAACAATATTTATCTACCTTATCCTGCAAAAAAAATATTATAAACTAGGTCTACAATTTGGAGGAGTATCCTCTAGCTCATCCTTAGCATCATCACGCATTACTGTCATCTTTAATAATCACGATTGAACATGCATAACAAAAATAATGGAGTAAGGTGATTTGTTCTAAATCACTTTCACATGTATGGTAGGAATTTAAATATAATTAATGAACGGAAGCTAGGGTTTATTCTAAGTTAAACTACACTACCCTTGAATTGCTATGGATCCATACTTCCCATCAATGAGTAATAGTTCTCAACAGAACCTGAGAAGTGATTGGGAGTACATATACCTCATCAACATCATCACATGGTACAGTCCTCATCATCAATAAGGAACAAATATCAGTCAGGATGTCCATTTATAGAGGTATACTCTTAAACTAATCCCAAAATGCTGAGCAGTTGTCGGAGTTATCGAGCTTGGTCAGGTGAATATCCTAACTCACGGGCGCTACCCTGACTATTAGGACTTTCACCACTCGATGCCTACCCTCGAGACCTCCCCAAATGGGTCCCTGCCTTTTATTCCTCAGCGTACCAAACTATAGCTTCCCTAACAGGGTGTTATGCCACTGCATGTCCCTTGCTTTACATTACTCACTAATCTATTAATTTCTAACGGTTTACTCTAATCTCAAAAATTTGAGCACTAGTACAATTTCTATTAATATCTCTGTCTTATATTATAGAGATTTGATCGATACATATCATTCACATAATTTATAATTCAAATTAAACACATAATTAATAATTCAATAAAATAAACACATACAAATTAAAATAAAGACTAATAATTAAGAAATAAATCATAGAATGGTCAAAAATTTCATAAAAATAATTTTTAAGCTTAGAAAAATAATTAAAATTTTATCATGAATTTTTAGAAGTTTTTCAATTTTTTTTGAAATTTAGTACTTTTAAGAAGAATCTGCTTACAGACACTTATAGAGCACAACTAGAAGTACTAAATAAGCTTTAAAATTTATGAAATTTTTACAAATAGTCTATTCGTGTATCTAGACCTTACCTGAACGATAAAAATTGAAACTAAAATTTTTATAGTAGTTTTCTAAAAATAAATTTATAAATAGCTCATAAAACAATTTCTATACTTAGTTTCATATTATGAGATTTATGGTTTATTTCTTCTACTATTTTTGCTAAACTAGTTGAGTGCTATTAAAATTTAATAATATAATAATTTAATTATCTATCGTAACAGCTAAAAATATTTTTTTTCTAAATTTGGGCAATATAACAACTTAATAATTATAATATAATTGTCTAAATTTGAGCAGCATAACTACTTAATAAATGTATTTTAATTATCTAAAATTGAGCAATACAACAACTTAGTAAAAGCTTGAATTTAATACTAAACATTATAATATTTATAATACTTAATAAACTTAAACATCGAAAGGTTTAGGAGAAAACCTTTCCTACCAACATGCAAAGTAATTGAAAATTAAAACCAACCTCACTCCTCCCATTACTTCAAAGAGTTGGTGAAATTGTTGGTGCAAAGCCCCTACGAAGAGAATTTTTACTAGTTAATGAAAACTGACAGAATTTTGGTGTAAGAAGAAAAATTTTATGGAGGAAGGTGGTTATGGAGGAGATTTTGGCTATCTCAATGGAGGAAGAGGATGAAGAATTCAGCTTCTATGAAGGGGTATTTATAGAGGAAGGGTGAGCTTAGGTGTCCATGGAGTGAAGTCATGCATGACATACAAATTTTAATCTTTTTCTTTTTCTTTTTAGCTTAATTAGGGACAAATATTACATTTAGGTGATGAATCATCTCCCCTCTAGAATTTCAACGTGGGATAGCAGCTGTCCCAAAGAATCTCAGTATAAATTTTGACTGTTAATTAATTAGTTGGTACCGATAAAATCACCTAAACTTGATTAAATTAACTTTTAATATCAAAATAATTAAAGTAAACATAAATATGGACAAAAGTATTATTTTTCATCAAAAATAATTTCTAAAATTTTTTTTTTCGAATTATAAATATATATATATATTATATATTTTAAGCTTAAAAAATTCATATTAAATTCATTTTAATTCAATAAAAGCTCAAATTTTTATGAAAATTCTTAAATTACATATTTTACCTAGAAATGTACTAAACATATTATTTTCACCATCTTTGGATGTCAAACCAATATTGAGTTGGTCTTTTGACAACTAGGGGTATTTTGGTCATTTTGTACAGAAATTTTAGAAAATTCCTAGAAAATTTCCAAAATTATATTTTAATACATATGACATGATTTTAAACTCAAATTTACATTTTAATATTAATTAAATATTTTTCTCATGTCAGTCCTTAATATTGACAAATAAGGATAAAATCATCATTTTCTAATTTCTTCGGGCTCCAACTCAAAAAAATTATTGAAAATCACGATTAGATAGTTTTTGATATTTTGAATTTAACTATGGGGATCAGAATTTTTAGATTCCTACCTAATCTTTCAGAATTAAATATAAAATAAATAAATAAAACAATTAATTAAGTAAAAGTGAGGATGTTACACCATAACTCATCAAATCACTCCCCATAACCCATAACTAGTCTAAATCAATTGTTTTCCTTCAAAAGCCCAAAATCACACTCACAACATACCCCATTTGACTCAAGCACATATCTTAAACTTTCTAAATTCAAACCCGTATTTCAAACAACCAAAACACAACCATCATCATATACAACAAATCACACATAACCACAATTCCTTTATTTCTTTTAATCACCTACTTTGCATATCTAATTTTCACTTTTTAATTACCATGCATTGGATCGTGCATTCTAAAAACATGTGTTACACCTTTCTGCTGTCCTTTCCTATCATTCTTTATTTGAAACAAATAATTAAATTTAAACTCAACTTATATGTGTGTGTGTGTGTGTGTGTGTGTATTAGGACAAATATTTTTATTTTGTTGACATTGCAATCAATACATGGGACTTCTTGCAACAATAAATACATAAAGCAAAAAGGGTATATTGATTGATGTTGACATGGATATACCTCATATACCTTAGTCCTATCTTATCAGTTATCATGTGTGCATTATTTCATAGTATGGGTGGGGTGGACCGGTGGGGTTTTGTTTGGTTTCTATAGGTGATGGAAAATTAATATCTAATTCTATTTCTTTTTTATAAATATCTATAATTTTGTATTTTTGAAATAAGTTCACAACTAAATACATTTTAAATTAAATAATACATAAAAAGTAACAAATTTTAGAGCTGAATATATTTATAGGACAAACATGTAACTTTAATTTTATAATTTAATTATTATCAAGATGAAGTTAGGTTGGGATTAAATTCAAGACATCTATTTTTTTTCCTCAACACTATTTGCATAGAACAAAAATTTCATTTTCTCTATCCTAAATTCGATCTAATTTTATTTTTTCTCGAGTATCATGGTTTGGTTTATATTGACCTGGATGATTATTCACTTCTAACTTTTAATTCATTTTTATGGGTTAGAAAATCAAACACATCAATCACATCCAAAGAGGAAAAATGAAACTGGTACAAAGACTTTAAGTTATTGATTCTCCTAGTCCAATCTATTTTATGGATTAGAAAATTGGCACACCAATCACACTGAAGGAAAAAGTGAAACTAGTTCAATGACTTTAAATTATTGATCTTTCTACTAAATCCATTTTATGGACTAGAAAATTAAGCACACCAATCATATCAAAAGAGAAAAAATGAAACCAGTCCATGGACTTTAAGTTATTGATCTTCCTAGTCTAATCCATTTTATGGGTTAGAAAATTGACTACACCAATCAAATGAAAAGAGGAAAAATGAAACTAGTAAAGACTTTAAGTTATTGATCTTCCTAGTTCAATCTATTTTATGGGATAGAAAATTAGCACACCAATCATACAAAAAAAGAAAAAAAATAATAGTAGTTCAAAGACTTTCAATTATTGATCTTCCTAGCTTGTCGAATCCATTTTATGGGTTAGAAAATTAACTACACCAATCACATGCAAAGAGGAAAATGAAACTAGTCCAAAGATTTTAAGTTATTGATCTTCCTAGACTAATCTATTTTATGGGTTAGAAAATTAAACACACCAATCATCGGGGTTGATCTTGACATTTTATGGACCTTGGAGCAAGACAATAGATAATGCTCTTTTATATATAAGTATTTTAAAATATATAGATATATTTTACCAAAAAAATAGACATGTAATTTTATTAAAAATGATACTTTTATTATATTAAGCGAATGAAATAGTTTGAACATGTTACAAAAAGATATATCACATTTTTCATTTAATGTACTCTTATGCTATTGTCTATCATCTACAAAATAATTTTTCTATTCGTTAGATTGTCACTTATCACATACAAAGTAAAATATATAAATAATTTTACAAAAAATGAAAATATACATATATATATATATATATACACACACATATATATATATACACACACACACACATATATATACACACACACATATATATATATATACACACATATATATATATGCACATATATATATATATGCACAAATCAAATTGAACAATGTAAACTAATATGTGTTCATAACGACAACAATGAATCTATTGGATATGGAAGATATCTTGATTGAGGTGGAAACACAAGCATAAATGAAACAAATTTATGTGTTATATATTCTCATACTTTTATCATTTGTCACTTTCTCAACTAAAGTGAATCAATTGTCGTACTATTTTAAAGAAAAATATGTTCTTTATTGTTAAGAATGTGAAAATAATTTAAAATGACTATTAAAACATTATTACATATTTTTATTAGGGTTTCTTTTATTGGGTTACAAAGCATATAGCAATAAACTTTATATTGCATCAAATCAATTATGGTTTCAAAGAATTACAAAGTTATAAGTTAAGCAGCTTGCAATTGTTATAAAATTACTTATATGCGTGACTTGAAAGAAGTATTGAAAAAATGAAAACTAAAAATTGACATAGTTCTATGGGCTATACTTGAAATTTAATATATTATAAGGACACATTTTTATTTTTATTTGTAAAGGTCATTTATATGTGGAGTGTAAAATGTTTTTGAACATAAGATAGAAAAGAAAAGACAAAACTAAGGTATCATTACCCCATATATAAAATTCAAAAGATTCTTCTTCAAAAACTTATTTTGTGCCTTTTCTCATGTCTCGAGAGGGAGGGTCATTCTTCCACACTTGGTTCATATTGTCTGCATCCTTAGATTTATTACACATATTGCTCAATGTTGATATAGATGTTTATTTTCTTCTTAGTTTTCTAACTTACTTTGCAAGGTACAAAATTATGGAGATGAATCAAATTAATAAATAAATAACTAGTGCAAAGACTTAAAGTTGGTCTTTTGTAGTAATATAACTCACATAAATATTGTAACACCCCAATGTTTTCCTTTAATTATTATTATTATTTGTTTGTCGTGTTTTTAATAAAATGATATTTTGAGAAAAAGAAATATTGGGCTTTTAAACTGGGGTTTTATAATTAGAATGTTTTTAAAAGTTTTAAAACCCTTTTATTAGGCTTAGTTTTATGAGTCCAAAGTTAGCTTTAAGTATTCTTTAGATTTCTTGAAAACCTAATCCTTTTTCCTTATTCTTTTGCTTGTGCCTCCTTGGAGATACCGTGCCGTCAGAGCCTTTGCAGTCAAGAAGTGAGGAACCTTAGAAAGATACTACTGCACCGTTCACATCTTCTTGCTGGAGATCGCCTCTTTCAAGGTAAGGGGGGAGTGAGTTATCTCACTCATGGGTATGACTTTGGTCGTGGGTAGAGGGGTTGGCCCTAGATCCCAATTGTTTGTGAATTATATGGTTGTATATGTGCAAAGGGGAATGCGATTTTCCCCAAATTATTAATATGCTTTATGAGAATTCTATGTTTAATTTATATGGATTATCATGGATTGTCTTTTTAAAATCTGTACCTTGGATCCGCCCGGCGGGGCTAAATAGCCGCTGGACGAGCTTTCATTGAAAACTACACTCCGCATTGGTGCCGGGCGGGATGAACAATCCGCTGAGCGGGTTGGGTCCTAACGTGGACACGCTGGCGGGTTCACAACCCGCTGGGCGGGTTGGTTGCGGCGCAGACCCACCTGGCAGGATATATAGCCCGCCAGGCGGATTCACTGCTGGCACAACGAGCGGATACGATTTTAGCTATTTCGTTCTTTGTGCCTATGAACTCCTTGCTTTGCAGTTTTAAACTCATTGTTGTTTCTTTTTATGCCTTGTTAAGTTTATATTGTGCGACTGTTGTTTACTTTGAGAAAATTGAGTATGACAAGAAATTGTGTTAATGTTTCATGATGAAAGCCTGTGAAAAGTTGTAAGTATTGTATATGACCATGCATCATAACATTTGAGTTATGTGATGAGGAAAGTATGTAGGAATCTGGCTGGTGGAGGCCATGATGGGTTGTCTAACTCTAGCCTTGGGGGTTATCCGGTCGGGAAAACTCCAATGGTCCATGCTGATCCCATGGAGCCGGGGCGTACTGGCAAAACTGGGTAACCCTGACTAGTCACCGGGGGATATCATACTAGTTGAGGGTGCGAGAGCCGAAGGCATCGGTACCGATGACGCTTCTTATGGCCGTGCATTTACTCCTAGTCTACTTTCTGACAAGTTTAAGTTGGTACCACATGTGCATAAGAAGTAGAAGCTAGGTATTGCATTACATATGTTTTTGTGCGTTCTTGTTTTTTTGCAAATTATTGTTAATTGATTATGTATGTGATGTGTATTCTACCTACCTCCATTGTCATACTTTGAGCATGATGTGAGATGTATCTCACCCCCTTGTTTTCTGGTGTTTTCTGTATGTGTCTGTGATATATAGGTGACGTCCAACAAGACCTTGAGAAGGAGGCTTAGAGTAGGGGCATTGGCCTCATTGCAGTTTATTTTACAGTTTCTTTACGGTTTTGTCAACTCTGATAGTAATGTGACATCGGGGTCTTAGTTATTTATTATTTTAGCTTTTAAACTTTAGATTAATAGTTTTACTTTTAAATTGGTTTATTTTATTTTATTTTGACTTGTATGGTCAACTATGGGCCACCATCATTTGGTTAATCAGTAAAGCATCTTATGGAGCTTTAGTAAATGTGAGTTGTGCATGTGATGTCCTTTATCGTGTGAAGAAAAAGATTATAAACTATCGTTTTATTTTACAAATGAAAAGTATGTTATATTTTCGTAATATTTATTTAATAATTAGCTTTGGGGTAAAGGGTGTCACAAATATACCCTAGTTTTGTCTTTGCTCATCAATCATCACATCTGCATTATTTTAAATTCAAAGTGAGGTGGGGTTTCATTCGGTTTCTATTGGTGATGAAAATTTAGTATCCAATTCTCCTTTCCTCGTAATAGCAAAAACCCACCTTCACCATATTCTTATTCTTTTCTTTATTTATAATATAATTTTGGACTTTTAAAAATAAATCATATACCAAATACATTTCAAATTAAATAAAACATAAAAAGCAACAATTTTTTGAATTAAACATATGTGTGTGTGTGTGTGCGTGTAAGACAAAATGCATGTATATAAAACAAAATGCAAGTTTAACTTTATAATTTAGGCTTAATTGCACTTTGTACTACCCAAGTTTTATCATTTTACGAATTTTAGCACCGTATTTTTTTCTCTCATATGCCACCCTATTTTTGAAATCTTGCAAATTTTGCTTAATCATCAACTGTTCATTAAATAAAAACTCGCAAAATTTGCAAGATTTCAAAAACAAGGTGACAAAATACAAGAAAAAAAATACAACAATGGCAAAATCTGCAAAATGATAAAACTTAGGTGGCACAAAGTGCGATTAAGCCTATAATTTAATTATTATCAAGATGACATCAGGCTTAAGTTCAAGGCATCTATTTTTATCCTCACCACTATTTGGGCATTAGAAAAAGATCCATTATCCCTGACTTGATCGAATTCAACTAATTAGGCTTTTTTCTCAATGATAGGATGCCCTGGATTGGTATATATTGGCTTTTGGATGATTATTCATTTCTAACTTCTAATCCATTTTATGGGTTAGAGAATTAAACACATTAATCACATCAAAAGAGAAGAAATGAAATTAGTTTAATGACTTTAAGTTATTATCCTAATTCAATCTAATTTATGGGTTAGAAAATTAGCACAACAATCACATGAGAAAAGGAAAAATAAAACTAGTTCAAAGACTTTAAGTTATTGATCTTCCTACTCTAATCCATTTTATGGGTTAGAAAATTAAGCACACCAATCACATAAAAAGAGAAAAAACAAAGCTAGTCCAAAGAGTTTAAGATATCAGGCTTCATATTCTAATTCACTTTACGGGTTGGAAAATTAGCACACCAATCATAGAAAAAAAAGCAGATTTCTCACAATATACATTCATCTCAAATCATAAGTCTATTATTTAAAAAATAAAAAACATATAACGAGAGAAAAGTGCTAATTGCAATAGATTGAGGCAAGACATGTTACTTTCAACTTGTAAATAAATTCAATTCTATATTTGAATTAGGTTGTCATAATTTGCAAAAGACCCCTCGCAAATTATTTCCTTCATAGAGTGGATTGGTATGAAACTTCCCTTTTTTAAATTGATTAGTTAGTGTTTTTTTGGCCTTAGTTAGTATCCTATTGATAATACATAAAAAAATGCTAAACTAAGTATATAATTTATTCCCAACAGAAATTGTACAATTTATCATTTATTCCCAAAAAAAAAAATTGTACAATTTATAAGTTATATATAACCATTTTTTAAGTGAATGTATATGACTAAATATTTTAAGAAAGAAGATTTTCTTCCCGTTTCTTTTATTTCCCCCATTCCAAATATATTTTCACAATTTTCCTAAAGCTACTAGTCAGGAATTGCATTTAGACAAAAAAAAAATTAATTTGTTTCAAAGAGTCTAAGGTGCTCTTGTTATGTTAGATGTTGTGTCTTTGGTATTATCAAGATAATCTACAATCAAGTATCAAGAAGACCAGCTAATCTTAGATTTGTTGAATGCTATAATTAGGTTAAAAGCATAAAGTAAAAGACATTAAATGGAATGCTTCCTATGTTATTCCAAATTAAGCAGGAAGGTACTATTTTCATATGCATCACACAAAATTCTCATTCTTGTAAAGAACTAAAATCAATTTTAATTGATTTTGAGAGATGATAACTGTGAAGGAAGCATACAACAGTTGTTAAGGGTAAATAGTTCTAGATTGTGTTAGGAAGAATATCCAACCCAATCCCATTACTGTACGTAGCCAATGATTCAACGTTTTAGTGAGGTTGTAACTTGCACAATTTTTGATTCAACGCAACTGTCACCCGAAATTGGATCATTTTACTCTGTGATATGTGTACTGTACAGTATATAGTAAGGGGCTTAATTGTGCTCACAGTCTGCTAGACAAATTGTTGTGCTTTTGTTTAATTTTCCCGGATATGTTTCCTTCATTTTTATTTTTTAATATTTTATCACAAAATTCAAACAAAAGATGCTCCAAATCAAAAAGGTAACTAATATGGCATACGTTCAATAACTCATCTTGTATTTCTCTTTTACCTCTATGAAGAGATATTACATTTCAACCGTAGTAATAGCACAGGTATTATCGCATTTTGTAACACCCTCAAATTTTAAAAAGAAGAGTTTGAGATTGAAGTAAGTCAATTTACAAATTTATAGACTATGATATCAACTTTTTCCCATTGTTCTTTGGTATTTAAAAAGAGCACTTAATTCTAAAATTTTTAAAATAGTTACAATTAATTTTTTTATTAAGAATGAAATAAAATATTTAAATTCAAATTAATAATAATGTATCACTAGGGGTAGATAGAAACATCAAGAGATGGAAGAAAACAAAGAAAATAGGGAAGAGTTGTGCGCTACCAACGTCGGAATGTTGACCTCAATGAAAAGACAAATTGTTATCATTAAAGTTATATAAGGTGAAACAGGGTAGGAATGGAAAGGAAAAAGAATGAGCAGAGGAGAAGGTAACGTTGAGAAGAAGGAGATAAAAAGAAGGCAGAGAGCAAAGATGTCAAAAAGAGAGAAGATCACAAATTCTTATTTGAGGTGAGATTTTATTTATTTTTTAGTTGAGGAAATATTGTTGAGTAGGATGTTAATAGTATGTCATATTAACAAGTTAGTAATTTTATGTAACTTTGAATGAGATAATAGGAAACTTTAGGTTAGTATAAATTATTCTTTAAGCACTTGAAATTTAGGTGAAAATTGTATATGTATAGTCTTTTTCTTATTAAACAATAATAACAATGATAAAACTTAAGCTTAAAAGGGTTTAGGGGAAAACCCTTCCTACCAATATGCAAAGTGACAATAATTTAGAGTCATCCCCACTCCCCTTATTACCTCTAAGATAGTTGATGAAGAGGATGGAATTGTTGATGTAAAGCTCTTAGGAAGAGAACTTTACTAGTTGTTGGAAAACTAGTAAAATTTTAGCATAAAAACAAAGTAAAATAAATTTTTTTCTAGAGAGAAGCTCTCTAAGAATTTAGCTAGCTTGAGAGAGAGGAGGATGTGTGAAAAATGACTAAGAAACATGGGTATTTATAGAGGAGAAGAGTGGGTTAGGTGTCCCCTAGATGACGTAATCGATGATACAATAAAACTTATTTTTAATTACTTTTTAGTTAATTTTAGGGACACATAACCCAAATAGGTGGTGAATCATCTATTTTATAGTTAGGGAGGAGCTCCACCAGCTACCCCAAGCTTCCATGTGTCAATTTTTATCTGTAAGTAAATTAATCGATACTGATAAAAATGCCTAAACTTGAAAAACTAACTTTTAATATCAAAATAATTCATTTTAATGAAAAACTGGAAAATTACATTATTTTCATCAAAAATAATTTCTAATAATAAATTTTAATTTTTATTAATTTATTTCAAATTATATATATTTATTTTACATTTTTAAGCTACAAAATTCATAAAAAAATCCATTTTAATTCAAAAAATACCAAAATTTTTATGAAAATTATAAAATTAGATATTTTACCCAAAAATAAATTAAAAATATCATTTTCACACTTTTTGGATGTCAAACCAATATTGACTAGGCTTAAAAGACACCTAAGGGTATTTTGGTCATTTTACACAGGAATTCTAGAAAATTCCCAGAAAAATTCCTAAATTATATCTTAATATATATGACATGATTCCAAACTAAAATTTACATTTTAATGTCAATTGAATCTTTTTTTATATCAGCCCTTAATATTGAGAAATAGGGATAAAACCATTATTTTTTAATTTCCCCGGGCTCCAACTCAAAAAATTATTAAAAATTAAAATTAAATAGATCTTTAAATTTTGAGCATAATGGTGGCATCAAAATTTTGAAATTCCTTCCTGATTTTTTAGAATTACATTGTCAAATATTAGAAAAACGGTTGAAAAATTAAAATAGGATTACTATATTTTTAACTATTTTTCCATAAAAATAAATTTTTAATAATGAGGTATAATTAATATAAAATTTTCAAAATATTTGAAGGTCAAAAGGTCCCTGGTTGATTTTCACAATCAACTAAAGGTATTTTTGTCATTTTTGAAAAATTGTTTCAATAAATTTACGAATAATTTGTAAAATTATTATTAATTATTCTAAGTACATTGGTAACTTAAAATAATTTTTAAAAATACAAACTAATTTAATATATAAAAATAGGGGTGTTACACTCAGTATCACCGTGATTGGTGTAGTGTATATCCTTAAGGATCTGTGCACTTGTTTCTCAGGAAACAGGATGATAATGATGATGTTAGCACCATGATGTGAGGATACAAGCTCTTAGTCACTTCCCAAGATGGATGATAATTGATGATAATCATCAGTGGGGGTATGAATCCATACAAGTTATGATAGTTTGGGTTATTTCATGATAACTTAGTCAGACCCTAGGCCCCATTGCATTTGTTTGCCAACAACTTTTATAGGTTGTAGGTTGGTCCTACAAACCTTTTATGAAAATGATTTGAGGTTATATATATCCTCACTCCTTTGCTTTGTTTCTTTCTTTCTATTTCTCTATTTTATATTTGTGTTCATGACATATTATAGAGGATGCTAAGACTGGAAAGAGTTCAAAGGAAGGTGATGCCATAGAAGAATTATTGTAACTATAGTATACACTTTATGTTCTCTTCCAGGGTAAGGGTAGGATTGTGTATGGTCAATGCTCTAACTCAGGTCCTTTTTGAAGTGTAATTATTTTTTCTCTGGTCATGTGTTTATTCTATAACAAGGTTTAAAGTATCATATTGATAACCATGATGTATGTTTATCATTGGAATGTATGATGTTTACATCTACCTTAAACATATGTTGTTTTTAATGCCAAAATTACATCAAAAAATATTTTTTTCACAATTAAAGTTAAAAAAGTCTCTCTCAATTTAATTAAAAATAAATCTAATAAATTATGAAAATAAGTGTGATTATGATTAGGTGTCACACTTTAGCAATTCGAATGAGCTAGAACAAATGGTAAACAATATCACTAGTTCAAGGTAATTTCTCTACTTTTTAAAGTTTTTTCTTTTTTTTTTCTTTCTCCGTGGTGTTTTTATTTCCTCTTATTGAATTTTTTCTAGTATGACCGCTAGCACTATTGTTCATTGACACACATCCATTTTTGGGATCTCTTCCTTATTTTCCCTAGTTATTCATGTTGCATCTTAGAAAGATTGCAAAGAGTTCAATTTTAAATTTATTAGAGATATTTTATAGATCTAAACCTTCTAGCTTTAATTTTCGCAAACCAATATAATGCTTTATAAGGCAGTTAGATTTACTATGCAAAATTATGAATCAGAAGAAGATCTATTCAAGTTTTTTTTTTACACAAATTCATAAACAATCAAATACGCATCCTCAAATACACACACATATGGATACTTGTTCAAGTTGCAGCGAATACTTAGGCTTCTTATAGTGACAAATATATAAGAGTTTAATAACTATGCACTATCAGTGTAAAAAGTTTTACAGTTCTACCAATCACAAATCACCGTTGTTATGACTTTTAAGGTAATTATTGTAAAAGTCAACATACTTATTATACATGGTAGTTTGTGATTGAATCACAGTGTAAAACAACTTTACACTAACAGTGCATAGCCTATTTTCTCAATATATAAGACAAAAAGAGATTGACTGATGTTGACATGTATGTATATTTTCTTTTCAGTTTTCTAACTTACTTTACAAGGTAGAAAATTATGGAGGTTTCACACACACACACACAAATAAAAATTATAAAGATGAATCACATTAGAAATTAATAAGAAAAAAAAAAAAACTAAGTGAAAATACTTAAAGTTGGTCTTTGGCAGAAATATACCGCATATAAATATATTATGTTTATTAGTTATCATATGGTATGTGTATTATTTTAAAGCATGATTGTCGGTGAGGTTTGTTTGGTTTCTATTAGTGATGAAAAATTAATATCCAATTTTCCCTTCTTTTAGTAGCATAACCCCATCTTCAACTACTTTATTCTTAGTTTTTGTATAAATAATATTTCATATTTTAAAAAAAAAAAATCATATATAGACCAAACATATTTCAAATTAAATAATACATTAAAAAAATTAAAAGATGAAAAAAAATCCTCACCACCATTTGCATATAAAAAAAAAATCCATCATCCTTTACATGAATTCAATCTAATTAGGTTTTTTTCTCAATAATAGGATTACTAGACCGATTTAGATTGACCTAGATAATTATTCAATGCAACGTTCTAATTCATTTTATGGGTAAGAAAATTAAGCACACCAATGACATGAAAAATGGAAAAACATAATGAAACTAGTCCAAAGACTTCATGCTATTAATCTTCCTAGTCAAATCCATTTTATGGATTAGAAAATTTGCACACCAATCACCCAAAAAAGGAAAAATAAAACTAGTTCAAAGACTTCAAGTTATTTGTCTTCCAAGTCTAATTCATTTTATATGGGTTACAAAATTGAGCACACCATAATCACATGAAAAGAGGAAAAATGAAACTAGTCCAAAGACTTTAAGTTATTAATCTTTCTAGTCTAGTCCATTTTATGTGTTAGAAAATTAGCACATCAATCAATAGAAAAATGGA
Organism: Spatholobus suberectus; assembly: GCA_004329165.1. Classification (NCBI taxonomy): domain Eukaryota; kingdom Viridiplantae; phylum Streptophyta; class Magnoliopsida; order Fabales; family Fabaceae; genus Spatholobus; species Spatholobus suberectus. The sequence continues at coordinate 9,385,779 of CM014730.1, read as the reverse complement.
AAAATATTAATGAAATTAGTTCAAAGACTTTAAGTTATTAATCTTCCTAATCTAATTTATGGGATTGAAAATTAGCACACCAGGTCAATCACACACAAAAAATGAAACTTGTTAAGTTATTGATCTTCCTAGTTCCTATTCTAATCTACTTTATGGATTAGAAAATTAAGGAAAACAATCACATAAAAAAAAAGGAAAAATGAAACTAATCTAAAAGACTTGAAGTTAGTGATTTTCACAAAGATTTCTCATATTATAAAGAAAGAAAAGTGCTAATTATAATAGAATGATGCAAAATATTTTACTTTTATCTTGTAAATAAACTAAAATATATATTTGAATTAGGTTGTTATGATTTTCAAGAGAATTGTCCTCAATTATTACCTTCATGGATTCATATGGAATTTTCTTCATTAATGTCAAATTAACATTTACCTACAGATTTTTAACTTGATAGTTTTTGTCTATTACTACAAGTCAAATTTATTGTAGTGTTCATTTGTACAATTTGGATGGATGGCCATGCTACCTCTCCCCCCTAAAAATATGTACATTTTCTTGTAGTTTCTATTATTTTCCCTATTCCAAATATATTTTCACAATTTCCCTAAAGCTAGTCAGGGATCACAATTAGACATAGATTTTATTTTTTTTTGCAAATAATCTAAGGTGCTTTTGTTATGTTGGATGTTAAGTCTTTGGTATTTACTACATTTAGAGTGTTCAGCCAGGTCTTATCCCCTACCATGGTCTTTTGAGCACCAAGCATTGCCAAAACTCTAATCTATGGAGAAGCTTTATGGTATGTCAAGATAAGTGAATGTGGATGGTGATATACTGCGACACAATGCCTGCATTACCTTGGCCCCCTACAAGATTACCCATCCAATCATCCCCTAGGCCTAGCTTTCAGACCCCACATCTTATCCAAACACTAGGCTGAAGGCCTATCTGAGCTGCAGCTTGTAACATCCCGGGCGTTGACGAGGGCGGGGAGTGATCGCTGGTGCAAAAGAGATGAGGCACAGACAATGAGCGGCTCCTGGCAGGCTTCCAGCGGGAGGGGTACATGAATGAATCGAATACACACCCGAACGAGAGGGATCTAGAGGCTGTGCATGTATGGGACTGTACAGTTGAGGATAGCTTAAAGGAATTAATAAGTGCTACCTATACCAACAAGATGCATCTACTTTTCGGTAGCCCATCACTTAAGAACTCAATAGTTAAGCGTGCTTGACTTGGAGCGATTTAGGGATGGGTGACCTCTGGGAAGTTTCCCGGGAAGCGTGTGAGTGAGGACAAAGCACGCTGAAAAGTCTTGTGTTGGTTTGTGGGGATAGTCACTCATCCTAAAAGCGGTCGGGCGTTACAAAGTGGTATCAGAGTAGGGCCTCTCTCCCAGTACGGTGTGGTTCGAGGATGAACCAAGCGGAAGCTGGTGGGCATGTAACATCCCGGGCGTTGATGAGGGCGGGGAGTGATCGCCGGTGCAAAAGAGATGAGGCACGGACAATGAGCGGCTCCTGGCAGGCTTCCAGCGGGAGGGGTACATGAATGAATCGAATACACACCCGAACGAGAGGGATCTAGAGGCTGTGCGGGTATGGGACTGTACATTTGAGGATAGCTTAAAGGAATTAATAAGTGCTATCTATACTAACAAGATGCATCTACTTTTCGGTAGCCCATCACTTAAGAACTCCATAGTTAAGCGTGCTTGACTTGGAGCGATTTAGGGATGGGTGACCTCCTGGGAAGTTTCCCGGGAAGCGTGTGAGTGAGGACAAAGCACGCTGAAAAGTCTTGTATTGGTTTGTGGGGACAGTCACTCATCCTGAAAGCGGCCGGGCATTACACAGCTTCGTTCACCCGCAACTTCCATGCCTACCTATATACGGTATAAGCCCCATACAACCTTAGCCAACAACATATACATGTATGCATAAGCCACGAAAACAAGAACAACTGAACCACAATCATTCGACAATATATATATATATATATTCATATCATTATACCACGTGGCCTACTCAGCACCACCTATGGTCCAATAGTCACCATCAACCCCATGCAAGCCTAATCCAGCCTCTTGCATGGTCAATAGGTAAGGCACTATCCAAGCAACACATACCTTGTGAAAATTCTTACACAGTACTAGGACCTACATTTGTGACGTCCTTTGCCACAACACTTAATTCTTCTAGTATTTTATTTAAATGCTAGCCTTTAATAATAAACATTTTACAGGTAATTTTTTTTTTTAATTGTAATCATGATGGAAATAATTAGTAAATGCATAAACTCATACATATAAAACATAAAACCAATATCAACACATGCCTATCCATGTACATATATACACATCTTAAGTGACAACCACCAGAAGTATGTGGTGATAAGGGTGTACAGACCAACATCATAGAATTCATAGCATCTCAAAAAGAAAAGGATTAGCCTAGCTGACTAGTATATACATAACATCAAAAGATAAGGATCCTAGCCTACCCATATATAATACATCAAAAGGGTAAAAGCCTATAAATCAAAGCGGTCAGCTACCTACACCCTCAATCTACACCATCCATGGAATCCCTACTAATAGTCCTCCTCAGGATCCTTCTCCTCCTCGTCCTCAACAACATGGCTATTGTCAGTCAACCATCCATTAGACCTAGATGGTCCAAGAATAGAGTCAACAGTCTGTCTAGGAAACAAAAATCTATACTGAAGAGCAGGATCATATATAGGTAGTGACACAGGTAGTGGAGGCAAGATGCTCCTAGGTGATGGGGACTCATAATGTTGCACCACTGATCCAAGCTGAAAATCTGGCATCGGTGAATCAGACGAAGGTGATGAAGACGAGGGTGAAGTTGTTGGCATATATCCAGGGGCAGATGACTGAGTATAGATCATGGGCAAGCTAATTGAAGCAGTCTGTACTGGAATAGTCGTAAAAATAGGCATATACGTGATAGTAACAACCCCCTGAAAAGTATCCTCGAAGTACCAAGGGTCATGGGTCCAATGACCTATGCTAATGCAGTGCATAGCCATCCTCAAGAACGGGGTAAAGGGCTCCATCAATGTCAGCTGCTCTCCGATAAATCACTAACACATACAAAAACATGGAAAAGGAAGAAAAAGGAGTGAGGTCACATCACCCTTTTATTTAAGGTCAAAGACAATGAACCTTAATGGTTCCAACCAAACAGAATAATCACTATGAGTGATCACCTGAGGATGCAATGCAGAAAGGCACTAAAGTTTCATCTAAGTTTAACAAAATCATGCATGTGGGCCTATGCCTCCAATTCCCATGATTAGAGGACTTTACTTTTCATTTGGGTGACGATCGGGAGTTAATACTCCTTCGTGGCACTTCTTTTTACAGACAAACACAAGTCTTTTCTTTTGAAGGAATACTCTCACTAATCATGGATATGCTCAGTAGTTGTCGGGGTTATTGAGCTAGATAAGGTGAATACTCCTAGCTCAACATTGCAAGTCTTGGCTCATGGGATTTCACAACCCAATTCCTTACACGCCCAAGACTCTGAGAGTCCTGCATACATCCCTCAGGCACCATACTGTGGTCCACCCATCTCACATTTTACTTTACTCAATGCATATGATGTATGCTTTCTATCTTAACCCAAATACTCAATTAATTGTTATAAAATTTCTCCTAGAAATTCAGCAGAGTCTCCTTTATTTCTTGGTATTATCCCACATACCACAACAAGGGTATGGTCAAATAACAACAGAGACACCACCTGCTTAATAATACAATCTATAATTTCCAACCAGTCTCAATCTCAATTTCATTTCAATATTAACAATCAGTTCATTTTCACATAGGCTCTCATGGCCTTATCATTTGGTAGCTTTCAAGCTTACCACAATCGTCATATCTCAATCTCAATTTTAAAACTATAAAAACATAGCATCTCAACACTTTAACTCGAGTAAAATAATCAAAACAAAGTTATCATTCCATTCAATACTACACAATAGCCATATTGCACTTATATAAGCTAACAAGATCAATTTTAGTTTCTACACTTGATTCTTTAGTTCAAGATACTCTGCTAATATTCGATCAAAAAGCCTTTTGTTCATTTTCCTCATTTAGTCTAAATAATAATATTCTTTCTCAAAATAAGAATCAAATTTAATTAACTAAAGTTAGTGTTCTAAAAAGCTTCTTCTTGTTGGCTTGATTTTCCTCTACAACATATAATGAATTTCTTTTACTAATTCCAATCCATGATCTCATTAACTAAATCTCAAACCTTCTAATATACTAAAACTCTATCTCAAAACTGATTTTTGTTGTCATATTTAAAAACAGGATAGCATGCAACCCATATACATAAACATGCTCTCTATGGCTCAAAATGCATCTTAATTCACTCAATCCTCTTCCTTTATGTTCTTTAATGTAGGTGACATCCATTATTAATCAATTATATATCATTTAAACACTAAGAAATATAATTTTTTCACTGTTATATAACCGCAGGACAGCAACTCGTATATGCTGTATCATGGCTAATTTCAAGTGTCAACACATGTCAAAAAGACTATAAACATTCACCAAACTTTAAAGGTACCATATACTAACTATAAGGCACCTAATTTCTACAATTAACACACTTTAAATCTCATTTAAGTGCATTTTTTCATGCTTAAACTATAGCATAACAGATTTTCGTTTTTTTGCTGTCACATGGTGATTTAAAGTAGTAAATCATGTTTAAATGGCTTCTAATGCTTGCCAAATTTTAGATGGATCATATACAACTCAAAATACAATTAATAGGCAACATTTATCTCACAAAAATGTGATTTTATTAGCCTTAAACATAGCAAGACAGCAGCAGTAAAATTATGCAGAAACTCATTAATTTCATGCCTCTAATACATAGTTTGAGCACAATTTCACTCTCTTTAAATTTGGTAATGACATAACACCTTTTGTGGCTTAAAATCATAATCAAAAGTAAGTTAATTCCCTAATTTATCACACCAATTCAAACCCAAAATAGTAATCACGTTTTTGACAGATTCTCTGCTTTTCAAATGACCAGATTAAATCATTGAGCTTCATACACATGCATACAAGTTAGAGCTTCAACCTATAACCACTTAAGGCACGAATTACAGCAGGAATATGATCTTAAAAGAGATTTAATTAGCAAGAAATGATGAGCAAGCTACTTGTTTGAAAGAAAACAGAGTTGATATAAAAAAAGAAATACACACAACACTCATGGATTAGCCTCAATACATGTATACAATCAAGGAGATCAAGGGAATCTCCATTATCATTCAATTTCAGACCATATAAAGGCAACTAATCCTCTTCCCCTTACCTTTTGTACTGCCAAGTGAAGATGACAGCAGGAAGATATAAGATGCTAAGTCTCAATACTCCTACAAGCTTGATCAAGAGAGGAACAAGCCTTTGGATGTTTGTATGCCTCAAGGGAAACAAAATTAGGGTTTAGTTTTAGAGAGGGAGGCTGAAACCTGTCTTAGGTTTGTAGAAAAGAAAAACTTACAGGGTGTTCCTCTCTTTCTTTTTTATAAAATGTGTTGGTACTCTCTTAAAACGATATAATTCATTAATAATTTAGAGAGTAGAAATCTATAATTTTTCTTTACAAAACTCTTCTAAACACATTAAATTAGCTTTCTAAATTTTTTTATAATTTTTTGAGTTCTCTAAATATCTACAGTTGTGCTCGCAAAGTTACCCGTGAACATTTTGAGTCAAAATTGAAGAATCTCCAAAAATTACGAAAAAATTCACAATAATATAAAATAATATTCTAAGCATGTTTCCATGTTTAAAATATCATTTTATCATATTTTTATATTTATTTAGCATTTTTCTATCCTAATGTACCTATATTTCTAACGGTTAGAGTCCCTAGTTCTATAGATTTCTAACTTGTATAAGTCTAAATACAATCCTTTGTCCTGGAAAAATGTTAATTTCTCATGATACAAAATTGATATGTAGACTTTCACGCCATGTTCCTATGTATCGAAACAATAGTAATAATAAAAACAATAATATGTAAGCGTCTATTGAAAATAAAATATTAATATTAATATTCTCTAAAATTGAGGGTGTTACAACATCCTCACCATAACAACACAACATAACCAGTGGAAATTTTATCTAAGCAATTTTCCACCCAATTACCACTTTTCCACAATTTATCAAACAAATCCACAATAATCATAAAGAAAAACCAAAAGCTAGTTTAGAAAACCATGTGAACATCCAATTATCTTAAAATATACATTTGATATCCATAAGAATCAATAAAATCATCAACAACCAACAACAATAATAATAAAACAAAGAAAATATTGTTTTTCTCTCGCTAAGCGCAATTTCTGTCACTAAGGAAATGACTTATAGAGAGTCATCAGCATCCGTCCTAAGTGAAATTTCTGTCACTAAGCGAGTGACTTCTAGAGAGTCATCAATATCCATCACTAAATGATAATTTTTGTCGCTAAGCGACAGAATCCATCGCTGGACGCGAGTGCAATCTTTTTGTTCACAAATCAACAACCAATAACCATTTTTGACAAATTGTTACTTCTAATACCTTTCTAATCAATTACATAACAATTTTATCCACAAATCATCCATAAATCTCAAATCCCCTTTCTGAACCCATTTTGTTGTCAAAACCCACATACACAAAATATTCACAAAAATCAACCAATTCTAAAGCATTAAATCAACATATTAGTAACCACAAACACAAAATTAACCAATAGTAAGCTTCCCCTACCTCTAAAAGCTTCCAAATCTGGATTTAGGTTCCTTGAGAACTTGATATCTTGAGACAAAACTTCAAAAGATTGATCCTCCTCTCATCCACAGGACTAAACTAAGCTTGGAATCCCTTGACTACACTTAATAACTTGAGAAAACTAGAGAGAGATAGAGAGAGATGAAGAGAAGAGAGATAATGAGAATGACAAAATGAGATAAACTCCCCCCTTCCCTCCTTTTATACATCGACTTCCTAGAGCTCTCACATGGACTTTAGGCTATCTAAGGATCATGACTCATCAAACCACTCCCCATATCTCAAAACTAGTTCAACTTAACTATTTTCTCTCAAAAGCCCAAAATCACACTCATAACACACCCACATTGACTCAAGCACATATATCAAGTTTTCTAAATTCAAAGCGAAATTTCAAACATACAATACATAACTATCACCACATACCATGTACCATACATAACAATTCATTTATTTCTTTTAATCACCTAAATTACATATCAAGTTTCCACTTTTTAGTTATTAAAACACTTAGTCATACATTAGGAAAAACAAAATGTTACAAAATTCACTGTACCGCATATTGCATTCCTAGTTCTTGTTAAAAGAAGTCTTATAATAATAACTTTAAAAGTGATAAACTGCGTACCTAAATGAACCACGATCATGTACTAGTACCACATACCTATTAACTGATCAAGATGGACAAAAGCAAAGTTTTAAAAAATGATTTATGGTTGTAATTTCAACCACAATATCAAAGTTTATGATTACATCGTGACCACAACTGTGGTTATATTGATTGTATTTGTCCATAATTTCTCACAACATCAAATATCGTGATGAAAGTGTGATTGCAGCTGCAATTTAAAACGTTGTGCACAAGTTTACTAAATTGTTGCATGCTACTAGGTAACATAGTTAATTGAATATAATAAGAGAAAATATGTTATGTACAGATAGTGTAAAGCAATTTTACACTATCATCTAATTACAACTCTCATATATGGTAAGTGTAACACCATGTTTTTCTTAATGTATGATTTAGTGGTTTAATAAATAAAAAGTGGAAATAAATATGTGACCATGGTGTTCAAAACAAATAAATAAATAGTTGTTGTTGTGTGGTTTTAGTTTTATGTTGTTGTCATGGAATTCCTGTTTAAGATTAGGGAATTGAGAAAATGGGCTTGACCCAAATTGAGAGTGTTGTTGATGTTGTTTAGGTTTGGAGGGAACAAAAATTGAGTTGAACCAGTTACGAGTCTCAAAGGATGGTTAGATGAACCATTGGTCTTAGTGAGCCCAAAGCTAGTGTGAGGACCCAAGAGAGCTTTATATTTTATATATATAAAGGGGTGCCAAGCCCTTCCCGCTTTCATTTTTTCTCTTATTCCCTCATTCTCTCATTTCTCACGTCCCTCTCTCAAAACTCTCTCAAACCCACTACGTAGAGGCAAGATTGAAGACCATTCCATTTCTCTTAGTAAGGAGTAGTGCTCGCTCTAGAGATTTTGCTGAAGGTTCTACATGTCTCACATTTTCTCTTCCCGAATTTAGATTTTTGGAAGCTTCGAGAGGTAAGAAAAGCTTATGCTTGTTAGATTTGTGATGTATGAACATGTTTGTGTGTGAATATTGCCTTGGGTTGGTCTAAATCCGGATTGTGTGCGAGTTGTGGTGAAATTTTGGACGAAAGGGTTTTCAGAAAAATCTGTGATTTGGATGAGAAATCTATGAATTGCATGATGAGATGTTGAATTGTTTATATAATCTGATGTGTATGAGCTTGAGGTGGATTGATGATGTTAGAACCCCATTGATTCAAAATCTGCATTTGTGTGGTTGGATGGTTTAAGTTTTCTGCAGAAAATCATGTTTTGTCGTAGATAATCAATTATGGGAGCTCCATAATCAATTTTATGGAGTTTTAGGAGCTGTTTTTGTGATTTTGGTTCTGGAATAATCAATTATGGAAACCCATAATCAATTATTTGGGTTCCAAGCATTGTTTTACTGATTCTGGTTCTGAAATAATTAATTATGAAAACCTATAATCGATTATCTCTGCCAGAAAATGAACTCTGGTGCATTTTTACTAAACTGATATAATTATATAGTAGATATCTGTTATTTTAGAACTGAATGTGTTATTTCAGATTTTAAAGTTTCTACTTCAAAATGTGAACTATCATGAATATACATATATAAAAAGGGTATTATGCATTTTCAAAAGTCTTATTTGGGAATGATGGAAAGTTTTCCAATTTAAATATGATTTCTTTAAATTAAAGAAATTGAATTACTCTGAAGGGTTTTGTGAATCTCAAGATTTACCAATCTTCCAAATGGTTTTCAAAGAAGGTCTTGGTTTTCAAATTATGGTTGATTGTTGGATTTGTTGCAAAGTGGAAGTTGCTTAGATAGGACCTCTATTAGTTGTGGATGAGTAGTACTCCAACCACTCCAACCATAATAGCAACCATGACAATAAAGAACCAAAACAACAATGCTACCTCTTCTACCAACACATCACAATCACAGCCATAATTACCGAGAAATCATAACAACAACAACAACAACCATTACCACTAAAGACGTCATTAGTCATAGACAAAAACCTCATTATATATATAAAAATTCAAATAAAATTTCATGATATATAGTCACATTCTTAGTTAGTGATATCAATCACAATACTAATGCATCATACTTTCAACCTCTACATATCCAATCCACAAACACAATAAACTGAGATCCATCGTCAGCTACCTTAGTATCCACACAACAACATAAGGTCCATCGTCAGCTACCTCAGTTGTCAATCCACACAATGGCATGAGGTCCATCATCAGCTACCCCAGCCACCTGTCCATACCACGGTATGAGGTCCATCATCAACTACTTCAGCTGGCAATATATGCATACCAATGCATGTATCACCATGGCATGAGGTCTATCGTCAACTAACTCAGCCGCCAACGTATGCATACCAATGCATGTATTACACACCATCAACCACTAAACCACAACCAATAAACATACAACATGTATATATGTATATCAATACAACTAGTGGCAAAGAGGTCCATCATCAGCTACCTCCAATGACCACTCATATCCATCAACACCATATCGACCCTAATCTGGCCTCAATCAAAATCAACAGGTAAGGCCTTATTTAAGCAGCCCACCTCGTGAGGAACAACATCATATGTATATATATGTGTGTGTGTGTGTGTGTGTGTGTGTGTATGTATGTATTTATTAACATGTCAACACAACCATTATTAACACCATGTAGGCCCATTCCAGCCTCAAACATAGTCAACAGGTTAGGCCCTATCCAAGTCACCTACCTTATGAAAAACCTCATATAATAATGTCATACACCACAAGTGAAGGTCCTATCTAAGCAACCTTCCACTTTACAACCAAATCCAAAAATCAATTAAAGTTTGAAAACCAAACCTTCTTTGAAAATCATTTGGAAGATTAGCAAATCTTGAAATTCATGAAATTTCACATTTTTGAGATAAAAACTTTAAATTTATTTTTTTATTTTTTTATTTTTTGAACAGTAGATAATCGATTGTCCTACTAGATAATCAATTATCTCCAAAACAGGGTTATGAAAATAATTCTCTGGAATAGTGCATAATCGATTGTCGAAGGCTAATAATCGATTATTTCTAACAGCAATTACAAGACAGCTTTCTGAAATTCCAGATAATCGATTATCAGATGATATAATCGATTATCTGCGAAACTCTTCGAGAAAAACTACGATTTTCCAAGGAAAAACTCAAAATTTTCAATCCAATACCACAATTTTTTGAATTAATAGTGTTCCAACAACCTCAATCCACCACAACCAAGTTCATACACATCAAATTTCACAATAAATTCAATATTTCATCACAAAATCATAAGATTCTCGTCCAAATCTCAAAATTTCTCCTTTAAACCCCAATTTCATCCAAAGCCAACAAAATATCAACATCCACAAAGATTCAACCGATCATAAGGCAATAAATAAGCATACCAACAATTATCAACGCAAAACAAACAATTTGTAAGCTTCCCTTACCTCTAAAAGTCTTTAAATCAAATGTGGGGTTCTTGGACAAACGGGTGCTTTGAGCCAAAACCTTTCGTAGATTTGTTCCTTCCTTCCCCACAATCACTAACTCGGGCTTGGAAGTCCTCTAATTCATTAACAACTTCGGATTTTCTAGAGAGAATTGAAGAGAGAGAAAGTCTAGAGAGAAGGAGAGAATGAGAGAATGAAGGGGAAATCCCCCCCTTCCTTCCTTATAAACTCGACCCCCCCCCGAAACTCTCGCACGAATTTTTGGCCAACTGAGGCCTAAACCTCACCAAGCCACTTCCCTTATCTTAAAATTGGTCTAACTCAACTATTTTTCTCTCAAAACCCAACATCACACTCACAGCATACCTACATTGGCTCAAGCACCTATCTCAAGTTTCCTAAATTCGAACCCGAATTTCAAACAACAACACCAATCCATCACTACATACAACATACATACCATACATAACAACAATTCATTTATTTCTTTTAATCACCTAGATTATATATCAAATTTCCATTTTTTAGTTATTACAACATTTAATCATGCATTAGGAAAACAAGATGTTACACTATTGTTGTGTTGCTACCCAAATATATGTTGTTTTGTGGTAGTTGAGTGGTTGTGGTATTGTGGTACATGCATTTCATGCATATGTTGTTGGCTGAGGCTGTGTAATAGGCCTTATGTCGTTGTGTGGGTACGCACGTAAGTTGGATGGTTGACAGGAGTTGCGGCTCAGATGGGCCTCCAACCTAGTGCCTGGATAAGATATGGGGTCTTGAAGATGGCATTCAAGGATGAGTGGATGGATAATTTCGCAGAGGGCCAAGGGGGTGCAGGCCTTGTGTCGCTGTGAGCCACCACCCATATACATTTATCCTAACACAACACTAAGCTTATCTGTAGATTAGAGTTTTGGTAATCCCTGAATGGTGTTTGGATAAGCCAAGTAAGGGGTGAGACCTGGCTGATCACCCAAGATGTTGTGAAGTCTCTCGAGAGTCGTGTCATCATGCATTGACATAATTGTGGCGAATTGGTTGTGATATGGAAATTTGGACTGAGAACTCTTTGCCATGAGAATATATATATATATTATGTATGTATGTATGTACATAGATGTTGAAAACTCTAGATATATGATGGTATGCCATATACTCATGATTGAATATTGTGAATTGTTGATGATTTCCATAATCATATGCTATGCCTTGGTTTTAGTAAGCTTACCCTTGCCTTCTTTTTTGTTTGTTGGATGTCTTATTGTTGTTGTTGTGCTCGTGTGCCTACGATGCCATAGGAGTAGATGGTAATGCTTCAATAGATCCAGCTTCTTGGAGCTAAGGACGGAGTTGCGAGCTGGACATATATGGCTTGAAGAGTCAAGCTTTTGCTTCTTTGTTGCTTCTTTGTATATTCAGTCTCATTCTTTTTATATGGGGTTGTATAGTATGATCAGCTATAGGGAGTGTGTTTTGTACCCCTTTTCCCCAGTGATGTATATTGTTTTGATATGGCATAGCTTAGTGATATCCCCATTCTTTTTTTAGAATGTAAGTTTTATAGGCAATGATGTATGACAATAGGAGAGACGGGTGAATCTCTCAGTATATGCATGTTTTAAATATATATATACATATATATACATATGTATATGTATATATATATGTATGTATGTTATGATTATCATTTTCACGATATGATGGTAAGTGTAGGATCAGCAGGGTTGTTTAGTAGTGACAGTTGGGTCATTATAGTAAGTTTATTGATTTTTATAATAACAATATTAAAAGTCATACTAACAGTGATTTTGATCAGTTGACATTATATTAACAGTGGATAACCATTAAACTCAGACAATAAAATAGTTACAAACATTTTTTATAAGTTAGCCAATGATTAATTTTGACAATGCTTTTGAGAGACAGTCAAATTAGGTGAACGAACCAAGTCACATATTTAATAAGGTAATCCATACAAATTTGAGAAACTAGAAACTGATAGAACTCTCAAGTAGTTTAGGTTTGAAAAGATACGTACGTGCCCCCATTTCATGGTTGAATGAAGCATATTCAAAATTAATGAACGTAAGTTTTTCAAGATTGGATAAATGAATTTTGAGAATGAAAAATGACGAATCTTTGCCACTAATCTTTGTTTCTTGCTCATATTTTTCTGGTCTAAAGTAGATTGTTTACTTTGTTGAAGACTCTTATCTTGTTGGCCATAGGATGGGATATTCCTTGATTTTTCTTTTCATCTATATACAGTCCTAGTAGGTGTAGTTATAGTATATGCTTTTTTCACTTTTTTTATTTTCTTTTCTAGAATTGATTGTAGGTTTCACCAAATTCAGTTCTTTAATCTTTGTAACATGTGTATTGTACTATTGTGTGTGCAGTTAGGGGCTCATAATTCACTTTAATGTTGTTTCTAACGCAACCAGTGTAATACCTCTATTTTTGCATATCAAATTATTTTAAATTATTCTGCATTTATTTTTGAAAAAACCGGATGGGAATCTCAAAAATTTGATCCCTATGGTTATGCTTGTATTAGTTAGTAGTACTTAGTTTATATTTTTAATAATTTTTGGGAAATGAAGTCCGGAAAAGGGTAAAATGACTATTTTACGCCTAGAAGGACTAAATAATTGAGAAAATAGATAAAATAGTTAGAAGTGTCTAAAATTTATTTTAAGTCATTTATGTGCTTAGAATAATTAATAATAATTTTATAAAATTTTCAAAAAATTATTAATATAATTTTTGTGAAATGACGGTTTTGTCCCTACTTCTCAACAGTAAAGGCTGACATGGGAAAAATATTAAATTGACATCAAAATATTAGTTTAAGTTTGGAATCATGTCATATATATTAAAATATAATTTTGAAAATTTTCTGGAATTCTTGTGTAAAATGACCAAAATGTCTCTAGGTGTCCAATAAGCCAGTCGGTATTGGTTTGACATCCAAAAATGGTGAAAATGGTAATTTCAGTTTATTTATAGGTGAAAATTTTAAATTTATATTTTCATAAAAATTTTGGTATTTATTGAATTAAAATGGATTTATTATGAATTTTTTAGCTTAAAAATACAAAATAAATAGATAAAAATTGAAATAAATTAATAAAAATTAAAAATAATTATTAGAAATTTATTTTTGATGAAAAATAATTTATTTTTCCATTTTTACATTTAATTTCATTTTTTTGATATTAAAAGTCAATTTTTTCAAGTTTAAGTGATTTTATTGGTACCGGTTAATTTACCGGCAGATAAAATTAACATCTAGAAGCTAGGCAGCTAAGGGAGCATGTCCCCAACCTAGGAATAGCTGATTCATCATTCTATTTTTAACATTTGTCCCTAAATTAATCAAAAATAAATCAAAAATGGGATTTATGACATCATAGCTTATGTCATTAAAGTGGACACCTCACCCCCTTCCTTTCTCTATAAATAGGCATCCAAAATTCTGATTTTTTACCATTCTTCTCCTCCATAAGCTAGAGAGCCTCTCTCTCTAAAATCTTCTCTCTCTAAGAAATTTTTCTTCTGTAGTTTGTAAGTTAAAATTTTGCTAGTTTTCAATTAGTAGAATTTCTCCACCTAGAAGTTTTGTACCAACAATTCCATCCTCTTCATCAACCACCTTAGAGGTAATGGGGGGAGTGGGGTTGGTTCTAAATTATTACCACTTTGCATGTTGGTAGGAAGGGTTTTCCCCTAAACCTGTTTAGGCTTAAATTTTAGTATTATTATTATTGTTTAATGTTAAACTTTAATTTTTACTAAGTTGTTACTTTGCCCAAATTTAGATTATTAAATCATAATTACTAAATTGTTACTCTTCTCAAATTTAAATTATTAATTATACTTGCTAGGCTGTTACTCTATTCAATTTTAGAAAATTAAAAGGCACTTGCTAAGTTGTTACTCTGCTTAATTTTAGAAAATTAAAATGTATTTATTTAGTTGTTATTTTGCCAAAATTTTATTAGTTATACTATAATTGCTATGTTGTTATTCTGTTAAAATTTTGGTATTGTGTAATTTCTGCAAAATAAGGCAGAAATGTTGATTGTACTGGTGCTCAAATTAAATGAGACCAATGAAACCTCTGCTTGAAAAGTTTAGAATTGATAGTTTAGTGAGTAATGTAAAGCAAGTGACATGTAGTGGCATGGCACCCTGCTAGGGAAGCCACAATTTGGTACGCTGAGAAATGAAAGGCTAGGACCCACTTGTGGAGGTCTTGGGAGTAGGCATCGAGTGGTAAAGGTCTCGATGGCCAAGGTAGCCCTTGAGCCAGGATATTCACCTGACCAAACTCGATAACCTCGACAACTACTCAGCATTTCAGGATCGATTTGAGAGTATACCTCTATAAATGGATATCCTAAATTGTTATTTTATTCCTCAATGATGACAAGGACTGTACCATGTGATGGTGTTGAGAGAGGTATATGTACTCCTAGTCACTTCCCAGGTTCTATTGAGAACCATTACCCACTAACGGAGAGTATGGATCCATATCGAGTCAAGGATTGTCTAACATAAATTAAACTTTAGGTTCCCTTTTTATTGTCAACTGTGTTTTATTTGTATTGTGTGGTAGAATTCCTACTATACATGTAAAAGTGATATTAGAACAAATCACCTCCATTATTTTTCATTTTATGCATGATTGATTGTGGTTAATGAAGACCCGACTGTTGATGAAGACTTATAGGGCTAGTTTGATAGTTTGTTATTTTATGGGATAAGGTAAACTAGACACTGCTCTGATTAGGATCTTTTTGATGTAGTGGAATAAGTAGTAACTATTATATTTTAATCTCCTTGTATTTCAATAATTTTTCTAATTATGAAATCATGATGTACAGTTCTACAATGAATACATACAAATTTTATTTTTTTACTATCATTTTCAAATTCTGTTAAATTTACAAATTTTCTATTATTAAAAGCGAAGAAAAAAATTTTACTTGCATTTTTACATAAGTAAACAAGTTTGGGTTTATGTTCAATGTGAATGGGTGTCACAACCAAAGTGAATATGGTTATGAGTTTGTATTGTCTTTCTGAAATGTTATTTTACTTTTATTATTATTTGAATGTTTATCTTTAGTACAAAATTGAGTAATTTGTTTTTATAATCACGATTATATGAATTAAATTAGTTAGTTGAATTAATGTTTTAGGCACTTTCAAAATATATAAAAAAAAAACTCACACTCTTATAACATCATCTAATTATAAAAATAACTTCTTGACAACACGTTATTAATTAGAAGCGCTCATAAAAATTAAAAAAAAAACAAAAACATTTTAAAGCCATTTTTTTCTATATCAATATAACATCAAAATATACATCCACAACTCAATATATATAACCATAATATAATTGATTAATGTAAGTTTGTGCTCAACTAATACATGAATGACTTTGGACTTCTTACAAAAGTAACTCTAGAATCAAAAGAATTCTATGTACAAGTTATAATGACATAACAGTTGCAAGAAATACATTTCTACAAAGACCAATAGCTCGAACCCTTTGCATAGTCTCATTTTCCACTCTCACGTGATTGACCGACTTAATTTTCTACCCTATAAAACATGTTAGATATTTTTCTACCCCACAAAGCAAGCTAGAAAATTGAAAAGTTAAGCATTCATATATGGGAATATTGACAACTCTCCAATTGATGTATAGAGATGTCATCAACAATAGGAGAGGCTTACATTCTCTATCTACTTTGATTGAAGAAGTCAAACTGTGAAGACCCATCAGGAACAATTATGCATGCAAGTTTGAGGACATGGAACTTTTACCCAAGTCTTACTCTTATCTAGGGTCACATCTAAATTACAGGATAAACTATTTAAAATAATAATTTTGAAAATAAAAAAAAATAATATAAATTGGTTTAGTAGACTTAGACAGTTATTTAATTCTAAGTCTTCTAACCCATAAAATATGAGTCAGAAAATTAAGCATTTGAATCACATCAAAAAGAATAATGAAACTTATAGATTAATGTCTTGAAGTCATTGATCCTCCTAAACATATCTCACACAAGTATACATGTCTAATGTTAGGGAATAGGAAAGGATAAAATGTAATGACCTATGCCGCTACAGTACTCCATACCACCCCATACATAACATTTTTTATTCATATCTATATAATCCTTTACTATTATGATGTCATAAAAAATATGATATGTATACATTTCAACACGATCTGGAATAGAATAATTTATAAGTCAAGTTATATAAAACTCAAAGGAGAGATACAAAAAGTTAAACTCCCTATAGCTAGTAATCTATATAACAAATACATCAAACTCAAAAAGAAAAGAATCAAAAGAGCTTCCAGAAAAGCTCCACCCATAATGAGACTTCTACCAACTCCATTGAGACCTCTAAGCATTAATTATGGGGAGCTGGGTCTACTAAAGCTTCACCCTTTGCTCCCATGCCAAACGATGTAATCATCATAGTCACAGCAACACACGTCACCACACTAGCAATAACAACAATCATGACAACTCAAAACAAAACAGCAAGGCAAGGGTAAGCTTACGAAACAAAAACAATCATATAATATGCAATCCATATTATCAAATCATCAACATACTGATTTAGAATCCAATTCATCAAAGAATGAGTTTACATACATAAAAGCACAACACATCATGTTTTCAACCCCTACATGTCAATGAATGAATGACATGACTCTCGAGAGATTTACTACATTCTAGAGGCACTAGGTTGGAAGCCCATCTAAGCTCTAACTCTGGTCACCATCCACCTTACATGCCCACACCACGGCATGAGGTCTAATGTCAACTACCTCTGCCACCTAGCCGCACCACGACATGAGGTCCATCTTAGCTACCTCAACCATTAATATATGCAAATATACATACATACATACATATATATATATATATATATATATGATAACACAACACGCAACACCCACTCCTTGAGGTCCATCGTCATCTACCTCATGTGGCCCAACAACAACGACCAATTCCATGCAAGTCCAATCCAGTCCCATGCACGGTTAACAGATAATGTGTTATCCAAGCAACACATATCTTGTGAAAATTCCCACACAACAGCACCACATAACTAGTGGAAGTTCTATTTCATCAACCTTCCACCCAACTACCACTTTTTAACAATTTATCAAACAAATCCACCATAATAAAGAAAAAAATCAAAAACTAGTTTAGAAAACCATTTGAACATCCAATTATTTTAAAATATACATTTTACATCCATAGGAGTCAATAAAATCATCTACAACTAAAAAAAAATAATAAGAAAGTAGACAAAATTTTGTATTTCTCTCGTTGAGCGCGAATTTCATCACTCAACGAGATTTTTCGTCATTAAGCGAGTACTTCCATCACTAAGTGAGTGACTTAACAAAAAGCATCAGCTTTTGTCGCTAAGCGACCTCAAAATTCGTCACTAGGCGATAGCTCAACTTTTAGCGACCTCAAAATCCTTTGCTAAACGAATATTTTCGTTACTGAGTGAGCTATCAATTGCTAGGTGTGATTTTTGATCTTTTTCTTCACAAATCACTCATCAACACCCATTTTTGACCAAATCAATCAACAACAAACATCACAAAACAATTTTAACTACTTCTAATCCCTTTCAAACCGATTACATAACAATTTTATCCACAAATCTCAAAACCCTTTTCCAAGACCATTTTGTGTCAAAATTCACATACATAGATTTTCATCGAAATTAATCCATTCCAAAGCATTAAATTGACATATCAATATCCACAAACATAAAATCAACCAAGAGTAAGCTTCCCTTGTAACGACCCAACCATCGCTACTAAACAACCCTACTAAACATACACCACACTCACCTTATCAGGTGAATAAAAGCATAGCATATCAGTATATAAGTCATACACATTGATTGAGAGATCCATCTATCTCTCCTGTCATCATCATACACCACTATATAACATATCATGCATACATAACTATGGGATAACACCAACACATATCAAAGATATCAAAATATACAACATCGGGGAAACGGGATACAAAACTCACTCCCAATAGCTGGTCAATCTATATAATCCCATCAAAATAATAACTATACAAAACAACACTTCCAAAACAAAAGGGGTTGCCTTGCAAACAACTCCACCATCATCTCTGAGCAGCCGGGTCCACTGAAGCCTCGCCGTCTGCTCCCACACCATAGGACGTGATCATCACAGGCACATCAGTACAAGCAGCAATAACAGGACAACCAACAACAACAAAACATGGTAAGGGTGAGCTTACTAAAACAAGGGCATAACATATAATCATGGAGATCAACAACAATTCAAAACATCCAATCACGAGTAATCACCAACAATTCACAACATTCAATTACAAGTATATAGCACCTCATCATACATCTAGAGTCCTCAACGTCTACACACAAAAATATTCATATAGAAGGGTTCTAAACTCAGGACTCCACATTTCATCACAATCACCTCCACCATGTCAAGGCATAATGACACGACTCTCGAGAGATTTACAACATATCGGGCAATCAGCCAGGTCTCATCCCCTACTGTGGCCTATCTATGCACCATTCAGGGATTGCCAAACTCTGATCTATGGATAAGCTTAGTGGTTTATCAGGATGAGTGTATGTGGGTGGTAGCTTACCGTGATACAAGGCCTGCATCGCCTTGGCCTCCTGCGGAGTCGCCTATCCACTCATCCCCAAAGGCCCATCGTCAGCTGCCCCACGTCTTATCTAGCACTAGGTTGGAGGTACATCTGAGTTCCAACTCTAGTCACCATCCAACTTACATGCCTATTCACACCACGGCATAAGGTCCATCGTCAGCTACCTCAGCCGCTAACTATGCATAAATGCATGTACTACACACCATCAACTACTCAACCACAACCAACAAACATACGACATATATAGATGTATATCAATACAACTAGTGGCAAAGAGGTCCATCGTCAACTACCTCACATTACCACTCAACATCCATCAACACCATATTGGCCCCAAACAGGCCTCAATCATAACCAACAGGTAAGACCCTATCTAAGCAGCCCACCTCATGAGGGACAATATCATACATCATGAGTAAAGGTCCTATCTAAGCAACCTTCCACTAAACTACCACTTTCCAACAATTTATCACACAACTCCACAACGATAATAAAGAAAACCAAGAATCCAGTTTAGAATTATAACAACATGTGGAATTTTAACATTTTTCCAATGTTCCTAATTATCATACCAAGCATCAAACCGAAAGCATTCAACCCCATCTTTATGTTTCTTAAATTTCAACTTTAATGGTCCATATATGGCATCACAAAATTGACACCAAACATCTCAAAAATAAGGAACAATAAGGGGTTTTATCACCCAGTGCCATTGGATTGTCGCTCGACGCCAACATCACAAAGAAGATTTGCTATTTTGTCACCCAACGCCACACTCTTGTTGCCCAGCATCACTTTTTGTCGCCCGGCAACAAAATCTGTCGCTATAGGCAAAATTTTCGTCGCTAAACTAAAATTCTGTCACTAATTGACAACATTCTGTCAGCTGTCGCTCGGCGACATAAACTGACGCCCGACGCTAAATCGCGATTTTCTACAATCGTAGGGAAGACAACCCACTGTAGTTCTAGACCATATCAATCCATCCCAAGCACCTCAAAGCAATTCTAGACACTTTTAATACATTTCTAACTGATTATATAATAATAAATCACCAAGATTTTGTTCCAAATCCATTCTCTTTTCAGATTTCCCAAAATTTTCTCCAAAACCCATTTCATCCAAACCACAGCTCAACTCATGCACAACCAGATTTGGAACGAACCCAAGGTAAGATTCACACAAAATCATGCTCACACATCACAAATATACAAGTGTAAGCTTCCCTTACCTCTTGGAGCTTCCGAATCCGAGCTTAAGGAAGAGAAAACGGGATATATGCAGGACCTAGAGCCAAACTTTATGAAAGCGAAGATATAACAACTCTCCCACACTTAGAAATGTGATTCCTCACCAGGTTTGGGTCTCACACTTCAAGAGTCTCGGCAAGGTTTGGAGAAAAAAAATGAGAGAATAAGAGAAAAGCGTGAGAGAGAGAGAGAGACCGGAGAATGAGATAAGGAGGGGGATGGGAGAATGAGAAAAATGAGAAGGGGAGGGGGTTTTATATTTTGAAACCCTCCCTGGGCCTTACAAGGCTTCAAGCCCACTAAAGCTCAAGGTCCGTCTATTCACTCTCCAAAACTCATAACGGTTCTCACTTAACTGTTTTTCTCTCAACAACCCAAACCAATATTACAACACTCTCAATTTGGCTCAAGCACATTTGTCTCAATTCCCTAAACTCAAATAGGAATTCCAAGTTTACAACATACAACTAACACCATCC
This sequence comes from Spatholobus suberectus, assembly GCA_004329165.1. NCBI lineage: Eukaryota > Viridiplantae > Streptophyta > Magnoliopsida > Fabales > Fabaceae > Spatholobus > Spatholobus suberectus. Next base: position 9,364,383 of record CM014730.1, on the reverse strand, counting down.
AACAACAATTAACAACAATCCACTCATTTATTTGTTTTTAAACACCATAGTCATATATTAATTTTTTTCACTTTTAGTTATTAAACCACTAAATCATGCATTAAGAAAACACGGTGTTACATCCTTACCTCTATAAGCTTCCAAATCCAGATTTAGGTTCCTTAAGAATCTGATGTCTTGAGCCAAATCTTTTAAATATCACCCCATTTCTTGCCACAAACACTAGCTTGAAACTCTTTTGCAACCTCAAAAACTTAAGAAATCCTAAAGACAGATAGAGAGAGAATAAAGAGATGAGAGAGAGAAAAAATGAGAGAATGAGGGAAATCCTCCCTTCTCGTCCTTTATACACTCGATCTCCCAGAGTTCTCACATGGACTTTTGGCCAACTGAAACCCAAATCTCACCAAACCACTTCCTATATCTCAAAACTAATTTAACTCAACTGCCTTTCTCTCAAAACCCAAAATTACACTCACAATACATCTAGATTGACTCAAGCACATATCTCAAACTTCCTAAAATCAAACAAGGAATTTCAAACAAACAACACACAACTATTACCACATACAACATACCACATACCAATAATTTATTTATTTCTTTTGATCACCTAGATTACACATCAAATTTCCACTTTTTAGTTATTAAAATACTTAATCATGCATTATGAAAAACAAGATGTTACATAAAACACTAGTGAGATCTCATCAACAAACAATGATTCAACTACACAAGTGAGTCCATCATTAGCAATATCTTTCATGGACCCCTTTCCTAGCCAATGTAGGACTAACCACTCACACTTGATTTTTCAACAACCTCTTCCTCATGAATCTCTTCCACAAGGTATACTTTCCTTCAAGCAAAAGCCTTTCAGCCCACAACCATTCAATGGCAGCATTAGAGCTTGGCACAACCATACTCTACATATTTGCACAATCATTAGCTCACATTTATGGAACACGTCAACTAGACCACTCACACTTGTTTGTGGGACAAAGTGGACTACCTTGTTTGAATTGATGATATGCTTTGAAGGACCTACTTGTATAGAGCTCTGATGTTGATACCAAACAAATTCATCAGCATACTAGCAAAGCAAAGTTGGTTGGTGCTTCACTACTGCAAAAGGAGACTAAATGAGCAAATAATTAGTCGTTACAACCCTAACCCCTAATGATGTTAAAATAAAAATAAAATGCTTGGGTAGACTTTCTATTCCTTATTAAAAAGTTTACAAATATTTTCTTTTCATGATCATCATCGTTGTCCAGGCAAAGTTAACACCTGCTGACAACATTCATATTTCTTTTCTTTTTATCTGCAGCCAAGGATTAGTTTCATGATGTTGGTTTTCAAGTTTTATTTAATTTTACATGATCACTAAACAATTTGGTAGCTTCTCTTTGGAATGCAACTATGCCATTATTAATGACAAAACATAGACATACTTAGAAAAACTCTTTGCTTTGTCCCTTTTATTCAAAATGAGCATTTTTAGGAAAAGTGGTTAATGGAAATTCAATAATTCAAGAACAATTTATTCTTTACAAATTATTGCAGAAATTTATCCTAGGACTTGGTTATGCTTTTCTAGAAGATTATCCTCGCTAACCATATGATAATTGAGTGGCATACTAGCAGCAAAGCATAATTGCACCATGTATGACAACTAGAATGACCAAAGGAAATGGTTAATATAATGGCAACACTCAAAAATATTAATATTGCTGCATAAATGCAGGGATCTATTTTCCAATTTTGATAATCATACGAACTCTGTTTTATGCTTTTTGTCATTAGCCATTGATAAAATGAAGATGTAGTCATCATCTCAAGAGAAGGGTGATCATGTTCCAAGGTTGATGGGGTGTTGATATGAATATAAATATTCAATTTTCCCTATTTTGAACTCGGAGCACAATAAATTTACTATCAGAATCACAACAATTCAGAAGCAACAAATTTCACACTTACATAGCAACCCCCTTCCCCATCCCCTTTTTCTTGCCCAAAGAACTAAACCTCTCAAATTGATGACAAGTGTACATTCAAGTAGATTTTACAAGTGGGCATGACATCGAGTATAACATAGCACTTCCTTCAATCTTTTGAATGGCATGACAAAATTGAAGACAATGTTAAAAGATACATTACTCCAAATTATAAAACGGCTATGCACATATTGGAGAAAATTTGAATATTTGATCCCCCATTTATGTGCCATGAAAAACATCAAAGTCAAACACAAAAATTTCATCTCTTCTTTCTTTGGGCATAGCTTAATTACATCCACAAAACCACAAAACTATCTAAATATCTCAAACAATGCTAGGAGGATCCTTGACCAGTTGCAGATAGTGCTACCTTGATGATGTTGAGCAAGTGGTAGGTGTTGGGCTATTAAGCTAGTTAGATGATTCTCCCAACTCAAGAGCACTATCTTGGCTATTAGGACACTTATCACTTGATGCCATACCTCTTATACCTTAACAATAGTCCCTACCTTCATCTCAGTTGTATGCCAAACTTTAACTTTTCATCTTTGAAACATGTGCCTCACTACATAGTCCATCATCATCATCAACTCATATCACATTCCATCAACACATGTAAGACTCAACAATGTTTTACACAAAATTTCTCCAAAATATCTGATAGAGACTCAATAATACTTACATAATATCTCTCCAGAATATCCACCAGAGTTTTCTCCACAATTTGGTTACCAATACTTCTCTAAGTATGTATTGTCACAAACCTCAAAAACATAAATATTTCAACTCATCAACCACAAAGCTATAATATAACTAATTTATTCTCAAATGATTTAATATGAATCTCTTAACCTTTTTATAAAATAACTTATTTTATTTTTTTTCAATTCAAATTTTCAAATTTATGTGACTAAATTAAATTATCATTATTTAAAAATTTAACTATTTTTAAAATATATAATTTGGCTATTTTAATAATTTACTATAAAATTTACTTTTTATCAAATAATAATATTTGTAATAAATTCTATTGTTTTTGTTTTTGGTTAAAGCTGAAATTTATATAAGTTTCAAAAATTTATGTAAAACTTCACTTATTATTTGATTTTGGTTCTTATCCATCCAATAATATTTTAATTTTATCAAATTTAAAAATTTTATTTCTAATTATTATTATTATAACAATGTTTTAAATCCTTCTTCTAAAACTATTTTACAATGGCCGAATGCCATTTTCTCAAAAATAACTCAAATTAAATTTTTTGACTGATTTAGAATAACTACATTTTATTATAAAATATATTTAATAACTAATTTAAATAAATATTAAAAACTTTCAATGAAACTTTCCTCTAATTTTATTGTGGTGACAGAATGCTAAACTTAGCATTCCAAAACCAAAATTTTTAGCTCTTAGACATCTATCCAATTTAAAAGTTCTGTAAAATTAACATATAATCTTAATAGTTAAAAACATTTTTCTTGTTTATGTTGGAAGTCATCTTACTGTAATCTTAAAAGTATACTATTTATATGTAAATAAAAATATAATTTAATAATATTAGAATAATATAGCTTATATATAATATAAATAAAAACGCAATTCGTTTTAATATGGCTGTGAATCGCATATATTTAATTAGAACTGTATACATGTTTTATTATACGTATAAAACATAATGTATTTAATATTACATTATTCATTACTAATTTCATAAAACTTTAACAAAATCCTATATGTATATATAACTGAAATCAGTATTTAGCAATAGTTTTAAATTTTAAATATATTATCAATTAATTATACTTATTACTAATGGTGACGAATAAAACAATAAATTTGTGATACAATAGTAAAAAAATGTCCGAATACTATACTGAGTATTCTAATTAAACCAGAATTTTAAATTTTTAAAATCCTATTTATTATAAAAATTAATCTGTATACAATAATTAAAACAACTTTCTAGATATTTTAATCTTAGTATGGCTAAAAGCTAATTTTTATCTTTAAACCAGGAATTAAAATATTTTATAGTTAATAATAAAAATAATAATAATCAAATAATATAACAAATTAATAAAATTTTACTAATTTTATTTTCAAATGACCGAATACATCTATATACTAATCTAATCATTATTTAACTTTTTATAATCTAAAACTAATTTATTTGACACCTAAAATTTTGTTAATAATATTCCTATATCTTTCTTTATAAACACAAAATTGAATTTTAAAACATAATAATTATAAATATTTATTGTTAACCAGTAAAACAGAATAATAATGAAAATTTAATAATTCTTCCTAAATTGTTTAGCTGGGCTGAATTAATATGCATAGATATATCTAAAAAATAATAATTTATTTCATACTAATGACTAATAATAATTAATCAATAAAAAATAATCAATAATTTAATGAAATAATCACAATAAAGTTCAAATATAAATATCATACATCCACACCAATCTCCTGATTATCATACAAAGATATAATAACAAAAACAAAAATAAAAATTACGCTAATTAGATTTAGGAGTCAAATCTGGCCTACAAGCTTTTGTATAAATAAATAATAAGAGGTAATGCCCCTCCCCCTCCTCTTACCTCAAGAGAAGCTTGACAAGAGAGGATGAATAGGAAACTTGCACCCAACTAGAAGAATCCACCAAGAAAATAGAATTTTCTTTGCTCCAACCACCAAGACCTAGTAGTTCTTTGTATTCTAAGTGATAAAAATTTGAAAGAAGTGAAGAGGGGTGAGAGAGAGAGTCTCGTACAGCTGGGAGAGGAAACAAGAGTGAGTGGTGCTTTTATTTGCCAAAGATAGATGTAGATAAGTTTGTATTTATGGTAATTTGATTATTTTTTATTTTATTTTGATTTAGTTAATTGGATAATTATCTATTGCATTAAATTAGGAAGTAACATGGACTGCTCTTTGCACATGGCTTTGTACGTGGGGTTCCTTTGGGCAATAAATGCTTATGGGTTTGGGCTAGATGCTTTAGGGCTTTGGTTTTCGTCCAGCCCACGTGTCTAAGTGTAGTCCAAATTTTCTTTTATAAATATATTTCATATTTATTTTACTAATTTCATTTTATTTTATTATAATAATCATCTAACTCAATTAATTAATTCTAAAATTACCCAAATAATTTAATATTATTATAATTATTAACCTAAAAATATTACATAAATAATTTTCTAGAATTTTGATAAATCATTGGAACATTGTTTAACTTTTTACTGTCTATTAGGGATATTTTTGTCTTTTTACACTAAAATTTTGAAAATTTTCAAAACAATTTCTTAAATTATATTTAATTATTTTAATTATATTTCTAACCTTAAATTACATTATTTTTTTACCTTCTACGATGATTTTTAATTCATTAGCATTTTATTTATTTCGATTAGGGAAGAAATTGTCATTTTTGCAATTGTTTGTATTACTTTTGTAAAAATAAATAAAAATTATTTTTCTAAGTTTTCCAATATTCCAGATCCAACTGTTTAGCCAGAATCTTGAAATTATATCTCATTTTATTAAACAAAAATATTGAAAAAATAGCAAAAGTTCATATTCCAACCAAATAAATATTTAAATAAAATGAGGATGTTTCAAAAGTTTCTAGTCTAATCCTTGTTATGAGTTAGAAAATTAAGCACACCAATCACATGGAAAAGAGGGAAAATGAAACTACGTACAAAAAAAAGAAGAAAAAATGAAACTAATCGAAAAAGTCTTTTAGTTATTGATCTTCGTTTAGATTTCTCACAGTGCACATACATCTCAAATCTTATGTGCATTATTTAAAAAATGAAAAAATATAAAGAGAGAAAAGTACCAATTGTTATAGGGAATCGAATCCTCTCCATCACTGTTTTCTCTCTAGCTCTCTCCAATAACATTAGTAACCGTTAGATCGAAATTAAAACCCAACAAATCGAAGTCTAAAAAAATGTTGGCCCTTAGATTAATGTAATAGAAGAGAAAGTGAGGCAGTGCTTCCAAATTTCAGCGATGAAAAGTGGTGCATTGAGTAACTGCGCTTCATTGGCTGTCGGAGTAGGGTGATTGTCGGTGGTCGGGACTTCCATCTATTGTTCCTCTTCATCACTAAGCTGCTTGAGCATTTCTTCCAAATTTAAGTAGAAAATTTAGCTTAGTGCCTAAGTAAAAAATTTATTTCTGGAACACATTCAAAATACTCTGCTTAAAATTTAATTTCAGAATGTATTAAAACACTTTTTCCCAAAAGTAATTCTTGAATAAAGAAAATCCCGGCGTGAAGGCCGCAGCAAAAATTGTCAAATAAAGTTGTTATTATTGTTATATATTCAAGATTTACGAATGCTATATTGTACATTCTTATGTTTTGATATTTAAGGTACGTAATCAGCACACTTTGCATTTATAACTTTCAATGTTGTTTCAACATACAGTATTACCCTTATCAATAGGCCCTCCAACTACATTGTTGATTACAGCCATTGGGCTAACAAGCTAGGGTCGTATTCCTGAATTCACAGTAGCAGCACAGCAATTATATATGCACACAGTTCAATGCCTCAACCTCACCCTCACCCTCACACCCACCTTGCACCTCTCTTGTAAACCATATAAAAAAAATATTGTTATTGAGATGTAAAGTTGCAATGATCTAAATTTCGTTGAACATGTTCTTTTATCACATCTTCTGGCGACTTTCAAAATTTTTATGCCAAATTCTTTGTCGTGGGAACATGTCGGCCTTACGGTTGGACTTCAGAAGATATGTGGAGCCCACTATAACTTGTTCACCATCGATTTTTATTCTAGACAAAATAAAAAATTGACAAGAAAATACAAAAAAAAAATCTATTTATATTGAAAATCTATTTATACAAATATAATATCTGTCTATCAATATATATATCTATATATATACATATGCATATATATACGTATGTATATATATATATATATATATATATATAAGCAAATTATATTATTTATAAAAGCGTTAAATAGAATTATTTGTTACATTTATTAAATATAATATATAATTAGCTTTAACTATAACATTAAGTATAATATTTATGAAATATAATGTATTTAATTTGATAAATGTAACGTATGCTAAAAAATATAAGAATTTTCATATGAATCTATATATATTAAAAATTAATATATTATTAAAAAAATAATTATTACAAAATAATACACACACACACACATATATATATATATATTTGCAATTTAATAACCTAATATGGTCACATTATATTTAATCAAAAGACCACGATATTAGTAATAATAATTTCACTAACCTGCACAAAATACTATACTTTCCACGAAATTAATAAAAAGCAGATATTACTCAATAGTAGCAAGGTACCACACAATGCTCATAAATTGAACAATTTTATTAATTTTATTATTAAATCTACATTTTTAATTGGGTCCTTGATCTTATAAAATTTTTGTAATTTGGTCCCTAGGACTTTTACAACTGTCACAAATTATTATTTTTCAATAGTTTCAAGTTGTCATAAACTAACTTTAGGATTCAATTACAAAAATTTTATAAAATTAAGGACCCAATTACAAAAATTGTTGGTTTAGAGATCTAATAAAAAAATTCTCAAATAGTTAAGAGACCTACTGATTAATTTAATCTTAATTAAAATAAGGTAATTTATTGTGAACAAGATATATGGTTAATTGAAAATTTGAATGTATAGATCATTATTTGTTGGAGTGTTTAACCCATTAGCTTTGTGCATCATTTTAATTTGAAACCATTGATTAGGTAAACAAAACCAAAAATATTTTCATAAATTGTGCACTGTTAGTGTGAGTGATATAATGCATGTTTTTGTATTAAGCCATAAATGATATGATTAATTTCACCTCATTGGGTTTCTGCCACCTTTCACACGTGACACTACTATAATGCTATGGCATAATAAATTGTATTTATTTAAAAGTAGTCATCAAAGAACATTACCATCCCTATAAGAAGTTTATAAAACTTCTCATCATATTGTCTAGTTTTAATGTACTTGAGACGTCTTCTAGTTTCACAGATTGGATCTACCCACTTGTAGGTTCCATTTCTCACATTTTCTTTGGTTGTCTTTGATGTAGCCTTCCCAGAGTCAATAGAGATGAAAGAGATAAACAGTTTATCCCAATCAGATTATGGAATCTAAACCAAACAAAAACAAAACTTCTAGTTTATCAAATGATTAAAATCTCCATGGTTTACCAATCATCATACGTAAGGGGTCCACTTGACCTATGCCACATCGCTAGCCCAAAGCACATGGCCATTATCATCCAACCCATAACCAAATGCATCACTACAAACCTCAATATTGGAGCATTAACCAACACTGCCGATACCCAACCAAATGTAATCGAAGCAAAGCTCACAACAGCCACAACCACTACAAGCCCCACCTCATATTCCCTTATAAAGAAGGCTACAAGGAATGGCACCATTGCACCAACAAAATAAGCTAAAGCTGTGGCTACTGCTGCTTGGAATGGGTTTGGCAAACTTTCCTGTTTTTCATTAGTATCTCCTTCTTCTCTCTCTTTACAATTTTTGTTTTCCTTCTCTCTCTTCATTTGAGCAACCTTCTTGTCCAATTCAAAGGACACAGACTGAAATTCCATTATGGCCTGGATACAAGTCCAAGATACCAACCATACAAACCCTGATCGAATCATATCCTTAATGTCTTGCTCGATTGCTCCAAGACTTATCATTATAGATGCTGTTGAGACCATCCCCAAAAAGGCTTTCAAAACATTAGCATGTAACCTGTGTGAAGTCTGCAGAAAGAAGAAAGAAAGGAATAAAGGTCAAAAGAGGAGTAACTTTTCAAGAAAAAAAATTCCTGTAACAGAGGTCAAAACAAAGGTAACTTTTGGTGTGAATGGTCAAGGAAGAAGAGTTTCAAATCTTATTATATTTTTGAAGCAAATAATGCATTAACAAATGACAAAGAAATCAAAGGCCCAAACAACATTGTTTTAGGGTTTTTAAATTTAAAGCCTATATATAGTTAGATGCTATAGCATGCAAAAAGGGGTTATTTTGGCTACTATTGCAATTATGGTGGCCACTATCAAAAATTGATCTACTATGTGAATTCCATAGCAGCCCAAGGCTGCTCTGCTCCACTAGTCCACTATTATTGACTACTATGCACATATACATAACAAGTGTGAGATTGTAAACACCATCACCTCACGGTGCTCGCAAGAAACTTGGTGTGCATCCCATAAAGACTCAGACTCCAGAACAATATCACAAACCCGACAAACAGGCTGATCAAATTCATTATACCTATATAGATATACATAGAAAGACAGAAACAGTCAAAATAATAATAGGTATAATTTTATCCAAATAAGGAAGGCATAATTTTATGCTAAACAAAATAATGATTCATCTTGATAAAGTTTAATTTTATGTTGAGTCGGACTAGAAGAGGCATGTTTTAACAATTATATGAGTAGCTATAATCAAATGCAAATCATAATAGGATTAAATAAGGATATTTGTACACATTCTTGCAAACTTAAATATTGATGCCATGTATATTAACAGAAAATTAAACAAATCAATAAAAGGGCATAACTCAATTTATAAGTAGAACAAAAGTGTCATTCTTATGTGAAGAGTAAAAACCTCCATAGGAAAATTTATGAAGGGCCAAGTAAAATGATGTTTTTGAATGAAAAAAGTACATGATGTCTACCAAGAACCAACCTCACAAGGGGAGATTCTATGCGCTTTTCCTCTTGTGCATTCAATTCAGCACAAAGCAAAGCCTTTTCCACAATTTGTTGATCCATGTTCCTGTTGCTTGGAAGAGAAGTGTAGTGTATAGGAAAACAATTGGCAAAGGAACAAGGTTTGTGTTGAAACTGTAACACCTAAAACATAGTTGAATCAATAATCCTCCATTACCTAAATAAAAAAAAAGTTTTGCTAATTGCAACAAGCATTTTTGTGCCACATTGGTTTTGCTTTTGGTGACATGTTCAAAACCAATTTTGAACCAACCAATAACCAGTTTAAAACCAATTTTGAACTACTTTAACCAGTTTAACAAGTAAAAACCAGTTCAGAACTTGTTCCACCTGTTTAAAACCAATTCAAAACTAGCTCAGAAACAATTTTAAACTAGTTCACTATTATTGTTTATTAACACTAGCAAAATTAGTTGTTTAAAACAGGATTCTTTGCAAATTTCAGTTGCACTGGATGCTTTCCCAAAAAAGTCAGATTTATTTTCTTAACCAAGACCAATGTAGCAACTCATGTAATTATTATAATGGGAAAAAAATTCCAAAATAGAAATAACACTCACATGATCCATATAATGAATATTAAATAGTAAATACTAACTTAAGCATTCACATTACCAAAAACAACAAGATTAAACTAGTTGAAAAGACAAGAGCAACATCCTATAACATTAATGACACTGCAAGAAAGCATTCTTACAAGGCATCCAAAGTGAGGAAAAATACTCCTATCATTTGATCTAATGGAGTAATTGTAATGGATTCAAATACAAGTAGCATAACTTGGCAACGCTATATAGAAACAGTACAAAATGATTGGGTCACAATATGCCTAGGTCAAGAATGCAATCAAAGGTAACTATTGAATTTTTAAATCACATCCTAACCATCAAACAAACAACAAATTGTCCACAAGATCAGGATGGTGTCCATCAAGATAGGTAACTTGAGAGAGATACAATCTCTCAACTTTATATAATTTTTAAACAGTACTACACAGAAACTGTACATAATATTTTTTACACATTCAAAACACACATGATGCTCACACACGCAAAGAATGTTATATAGTCATGCTTAGTACATTGTCACACTTGATTCCACTTTTTTTGTGGCAGTTTTGATGCCCACTGTATATCACACAACTTTATCAGACATAAACATTAAATAGGATAGAACTGCAAGAATGGTTCAAAAATATATATATATGACTTGGCATTTTCGAAAGAAGGTAGGAACAAAATCAAATGAAACCTAATCCAATCATTGTATAATAGGGATAGGCATGAACCATAAATGAAAAACAAATTATGAAAACAAAAAGGGGGAATTTCTACCTCAAATTTGGTTCACCGCCTTTCCTCTTCTACCTCCTCAATAGTGCAGAGACAATAGTGAATTGAGTGGGTTTTGATGAAATGTATAGAGATATTTTATGCTTTATATGCACAGATGGACTGAGTCTAGGGTGAGAGGAAAAGTTGGCTGGAGTGACCACTATTTAAATGTGTTAAATAGGTTGGCAAAGTAATTTTAGGCTTTTTTTCTTAAATTTAAATCCACGTGGTTGGTAAAGCAACTGTCACACTCTTTCAATTTTCCCCTTCTGAATGTTTCCTTTGATTGAGAGTAGATATCGGAGACCATTGAACACAATCGTTGTGCGTATGAGAAGACAATTGCGAGGTTTTTGGAAGTGAATTTAAACAATACTAATAAAATATTAAAAAATTCAAAATAGTAAGCAAATATTACAATCTTAAGAAAAATTAAAAACATCTTACTATAAAATAATATAATAATCTAATTTAAAATAATAGAAAATAATATTATAAAAAAGGAAATAAACATAATAAAAAATTAGATAGAATAATAAATTGTTATTATAATAATAAAATAATAAATAATATTATAAAAATATTTATACCTGTGCATCACACGAATACCATGTCTAGTTATATTTATATTATATTATTTTATATCTTGTTATAATGAGTATTTGTCCTACAATTGAGTTTGCTATGTATATAAAGTGTATTGAGAGTATAAGAGCATAGGAGGAGTTAAATTTAACAATATAGGCATGTTAATGGTATAGGCTCTTGGTGTCTACCTCCACTCCACACATGTATTCACCAATAATCCAAATATGAAGGTAGGGAAAAATTTGGAAATGGAGAAGGGAGAGGAAAATCTATGAATGGATCCCATATAGCGAAGACATTGGGATCCCAAAATTTGAAATACACAATACTTCATTCTATAATAGAGTAAATTATTTCTCTTTATTTGTTTCATTTCCCTTTTTCTTCGTTTTTCAATCATTCACATAATTACATAAACAAGTTGATGAACAATAACTATATCCTAGTTGTGAGAACTTCTCTAAGTTAACCTTTATCATTCAATTATTCAATATCAAATGTCACTTTGACTTGAGTGTAAAAGCATGATAAAAGTATCATAATTATTTGAAATTGTTATAAATTAGATAAATATCATGAAGAGAGGAGAGAATATATTCTGCTAATTAGAAAAACCCAGATTTGGCTAATAAAGCCTTACAACAACAATAGAAAAAATAAACTCAAATAGCCACGTTCCTCATATCCTAAAAACGTGGAAGACTAAGCCAACACAATAAAAAACTGACAACTAATCACTAATTGATAACTACCCACAAAATAAAACTAACCAAATAATAAAATATCTAACAATTCCTCATATACTAAAAATGTGGAAGACTAAGCTAACACAATAAAAAACTGACAACTAATCACTAATTGATAACTACCCACAAAATAAAACTAACCAAGTAATAAAATATTTAACAATTCCTCCCTTAAACTGAATGCTACGAGTATTTAGTTTATTTCAATTTTAGAACAAACTCCCAATTGTTCTCGTGGCTTCAAGAAAACATCCAGCTTGAGAGGCTTAGTCATCACATCAGCCAATTGTTCTTTAGTTCCACATTGCACCAACTCCACAGTATCGGCCTTTGTAAGCTCTTGAAGAAAATGAAAATGCACATCTATGTACTTACTGCGACCATGCAGGATTTTTTGAAAGCTTGAGGGCAAAATTGTTGCCATAATAAATAACAACCGATTTGCCTTGATTTTGTCCCAGCTTCCCCAATATCTTTTGTAGCCAAACTGCCTAGCATGAATATGAACCTATAGCAATAAATTCTGCCTTAATGGTGAAGAGACTAACTATAGGTTGCTTTCTTGATGACCATGATACAACTCTTGAGCTTAATAAGAACACATAGCCTAAAGTGCTCTTTTTGTTTTCCAAATCTATTGCATAATCACTGTTTGTGTAAGCAAGAAGTTCATCATCTCCTCCTTACTCATAGAAAATTCCAAACCCAGTTGTTCTCTTCAAATACTTCAACACCTGTTTAGCAACCTATAAATGAACCTAAGTAGGATTCTCCATATATCTACTAGTAAGGCTCACTACAAACATCATGTATGGTCGAGTGCCCTCAATTTGTTTATAATAGGTCTTATCCACTTTGATTCCACCTTTATCCTTCACAAGCTTGAAGCTCGGGACAAAAGGATAATGGACATATAGTTGCTACTATCAATTTTTTTAGCATCTCTAAGGCATATTTTTTTCTAACTAATAAAACACCATCAGATCTTTGTAGAACTTCAAGACCCAAAAAATACCTTATCTTACCAAGATCTGTCATGCCAAACTCACGTTTCATAGAATTTTTGAATTCTATAAACATTAGTTCATCATTCTCTATATAAAGTATGCTTACAAGTAATATAGACTTACAAGTAATATTTGGCCCCCATTTCCCATCTTGATGAACAAAGTATGCTTGTAGTCACACTTCTCAAAACCTTCCCTCATGAAATAGGGTTTTATATGGCTATAGCAAGCATGCAATGCTTGCTGTATACCATAAAAAGCATTCCCCAGCTTATAGACCTTATGCTCATGTCCTTTTTTCACGTAACCACAAGGTTGTTCCACAAAAACCTCCTCTTACAACTCACCACTTAAAAATGTTGATCTCATGCTAATTAGTAGAGAGTCCATCCCTTTTGAGCATCAAGTACAATGGCCAAACAAATTGTTTCCATGCGTGCAACAAGTGCAAATACTTTTATATAGTCTACTCCATATTGTTGAGTATACCCTTTTGCTACAAGTTGGGCATTATGTTTGTCTACTGCCCCATTTTCATTGAATTTAGTCTAATAAATCCATTTTACCCCAATTATCTTTTTGCCCTTATGTAACTTAACCAAATCCTATGTACAATTTTTTTCAATAACTTCTATTTTTGCATCCATTACTCTGTTTCATTCATCATTTTTCACTATATCTTCAAAATGTAGAGGATCAGCTACTGCAAACATGGCCAAAAAAGCTTCATGATCTTTTTTAGAAAATCCTTCTCCTGTTTCATAATCTTGCATCCAAACTGACAATCTTTTATTCCCCCTTCATTTGAGCTGGGGGAGCTTTCATCACTTAAAGAATCTACAAAATTTTCATCTTCCATATTAGCATCATAATTAGATTCATTTCCCTTTCGAATTATCATCAAAAAAAGCTTTGTTTCTCTGCCACTTCACCCCAATCCCAGTCATACATGATGGCTTCTTCACATTTTTTTATCCCAATCCCATTTCTTGTCTACTTGGAATACAACATCCCTGCTTATTATGATCCTTTGTGAATTTGGATCATAAAGTCTATAAGCTTGCGACGGTTCACTTGTAACACTAGTATATTTTCACTTGTAACACACATGATCTTATGTTTTGTTTTTCTATTTTGAGTTGTCTTAGAAACTCCAATTTGAATTTATGGGAACTAAAGAAATGTTGTTTAAGCCAAATATATTTGTTGCTAGTAAGTTTGTTGATTCAGTATGTGAACTGTGGTGTTCGAACAATTTTTGGGCCTTAGAGTGCTAAAAGAGTGAGTTGGGCCTTACTGAGCCCAAGGTCTCTATTAAAGCCCACAAACCCTTTTAAGACACCCAGTCTCTTCCACTTTTTCATTTTGTCATTTCCAAATCCTAAACACTCTCAAACATTCTCTAATCTACTTCTTCAAAATTCTAAGAGCAAAATAAGGATTTCAAAGCGAAACATCCCTTGGCACTGTGTGAAATTTTGTTCTTCTCTTTAAGACTTCTTTTTCCCTACATTTGGCTCTAGGGTCCCATCCTCATTCTCTCCTCTTTAACAAATTCAAGTGCTTAGAGGTTCCAAGAGGCAAAGGAAGCTTGTTATTCTATTTTTTGTGATTTGCATGTGTTGATTGATTGATAAATACATATTGAAATGGCTGGATTGTTGTTTTGGTATGTATTTTGTGGCCTTTTGGTGAAAACATAGGTTTAAGGAGAAATTGTGAATGGATGATCAATAGGTGATTTTGGTTAATCCTTGATGTTAAGAACATGCATGTTTTAAATGTTGAAATGTTGTTTGGAAACATTTTATGAATTTGGCTTAACTTGAAAATTTGAAAACAAAATTTGAAGAAGAAGTTGTTTTGCATACTAGTTTTACATTTTTTACTAAGCGAGAGTCAATCTCATTGAGTGAAAACAACATGAAGATGTAGGGATACTTTTTATCCCAAATTCGCTGAGTGAATTTGATATTTAAGCAAAAATTTAAAATTTTATGAGCGAATTTGGCACTGGCATAAGGACACTTTTCGCCCTATTTTGGCTAGGTGAATTAGGGATTTGCTAAGAAAATCAAAAATAGCTAAGCTAATCAAAAATTGGCTATGCAAACCTACAAATAGCTAAGCTGATCAGAAATTAGCTAAGCAAATTGAAAAATAACTAAGTTAAATGAAAATTGGCTAAGTGTAACACCCCTATTTTTGTATATTAAATTCTTTTGTATGTTTAAAAATTGTTTTGAAGTCATCAACGTATTTAGAATAATTAATAATAATTTTAGAATTTTTCTAAAAGTTATTGAGATAATTTTTGTAAAATAACAAAAATACCCTTAGTTGACTGTAGGACCAACCAAAGACTTTTTGACCTCAAAATAATTTGAAAATTTTATACTAAATATATTTCATCATAAAAACTTTATTTTGAAAGAAAAATAGTGAAAAATATAACAATCTTATTTCAATTTTTCAATTTTTTTTTTATATTTGACAATGCAATTCTAAAAAATTGGGAAAAAATTTTAAAATTATGATCCCCACCATTATGTACAAAATTTCAAGATATGTTTAATAGTGATTTTTTATAACTTTTCCGAACTGGAGCTAAGAGAAATTAAAAAATGACGATATTGTCCTTATTTCTCAATATTAAGGGTTGTACTAAGAAAAAGATTCAATTGACATCAAAATGTCAATTTGAGCTTAGAATCATGTCATATATATTAAAATATAATTTTAAAAATTTTCTAGAAATTTTCTGAAATTCTTATGTAAAATGATCAAATTACCCCTAGTTGTCTCACAAGCCAGCTAGTGTTGGTTTGACATCCAAAAAGGATGAAAATGGTAATTTTAATTTATTTATGGGTAAAATATTTAATTTTAAAATTTAATAAAAATTTTGGTTTTTATTGAATGAAAATAGATTTTTTTATGAATTTTCTAGCTTAAAAATACAAAATAAATACATATAATTTGAAATAAATTAATCTAATTAAAATTTATTTTTAATGAAAAATAATGTATCTATCCAATTTTTCATTAAAATGCATTATTTTGATATTAAAAGCTATTTTTTCAAGTTTAGGCAATTTTATTGGTACCGGTTAATGCACCTATAGATAAAATTTACACTAAGGAGCTTGAGATCAGCTCACATAGCACATCCTCAAGCTTAGGAGGGATGATTCAACACCCTAAATGGTGTATCTGTCCCTAAGTTTTCATATTTGTTCCTAAATTTAAATTTAAAACAAATTTAAAACTTGATTTTTTTGCATCATTGCTTAGGTCATTGGTGGACACCCAAGACCCCTTCTTCTTCTATAAATAGCCCCTCCCTCCTTCAAAGTTTTAGCATCTCCTCTTCCTCTCCCAAGCTAGAGATCTTCTTTCTCTAAAATTTTCCCTCTCTAAAATTTTTTTATCTAGTTTTTATGTTAAAATTTTGCTAGTTTTCAACTAGTAGAATTTCTCTTCCTAGAAGCTTTGCGCCAACAATTCCATCCTCTCCATCAACTACCTTAGAGGTAATGGAGGGAGTGGGGTTAGTTATAAATTATTGTCACTTTGCATGTTGGTATGAAGGGTTTTCTCCTAAACCCGTTTAGGCTTAAGTTTTATTATTGTTATTAATGTTTGTTGTTAAACTTTAATTTTTGCTAAGTTGTTACTCTATCCAAATTTAGATTATTAAATCATAATTACAAAATTGTTACTTTGCTCAAATTTAAATTATTAAATTATACTTGCTAAGCTGTTACTCTGTTCAATTTTAGAAAATTAAAATGCACTTACTAAAGCAGTTACTCTACTCAATTTTAGAAAATTAAAATACACTTGCTAAGCTGTTACTCTGCTCAATTTTAGAAAATTAAAATGTATTTATTTAGTTGTTATTCTACCAAAAATTTTAGTAATTAAATTAATGTAGTTATTCTGTTAAAATTTTGGTATTATGCAATTTCTGCAAAATAAGATAGAAATGTTGATTGTATTGGTGCTCAAATTAAATGAGACTAGGAAAACCTCTACTTGAGAAGTTAGGAAGTGAGTAATGTAAAGCAAATGACATACAATGGCATGGCACCCTACTGAGGAAGTTATAGTTTGATATACTGAGAAATGAAAGGCAAGGACCCACTTACGGAGGTCTTACGGGTAGGCATGGAGTGGTGAAAGTCCCAATGGCCAAGGTAGCGCCCTCAAGCTAGGATATTTGCCTGACCAAGCTCGATAACCCTAACAACTACTCAACATTCCAAGATTGGTTTAAAAGTATACCTCTATAAATGGATATCCTAACTGTTATTTTCCTCTATGATGATGAGAACTGTATCACGTGATGATGTTGAGAAAGGTATATGCACTCCTAGTCACTTCCCAGGTTCTCTTAGAACTATTACCCATTAATGGGAAGCATGGATCCATCCCTAATCAAAGGTAGTCTTATACAACTTAGAATGAACCTTAGGATCATTTTTGTTGTTAGCTGTGTTTTATCTTTGTTTTATGGTAAATTTCCTACCATGCATGTAAAAGTGATTTTAGAATAAAACACCTCACTCCATTATTTTCTTCTGTGTATGATTGATCGTGATTATTGAAGATGACATTAACACCCCATGATGCTGAGTACAAGTTAGAGGACATTTTAACGAGGAAGGACCTGAAGACCAATAATATTTTCTTTTTGTATGAGGGATAGGGTAGATGAACATTACTCTGTATAGGATCTTGTGATGTATTTTTTTTTTTTTAGTTTTCTGTATTATCAAGCCATGATGTACAATTTTATGATATATATATATATATATATATATATATATATACAATCTTATCTTTCATATATCTTTTACTACCATTTCCAAATTCTATAAAGTTTGGAATTTTTTTTATTATAAAAGTGGAAAAATTTTACATGCATTTTCATTTACTTAAACTTAATAACTAAATTAATGGGAAAGGTATTTGATATGAATGAATGTTACACTAAGTGAATCAAAAAATAGCTAAGCTAATTCTAAGTGAATCAAAAAGTAGCTAAGCTAATCAAAAATTAGCTAAGCGAATCGAAGACTAGGTAAGTGAGTCAGAGATTCGCTAAGCAATATCCTTGGAAGTAATTGTGTTCCCTACCTCATTAGTGCTGAGTGAAAATGTGAATTTTTGAATACATTCCTGAGTGAACAAATGCTTTACTGAATGAGTGGGCCCCTAAGAATTCAAGGTACCTTTTATCTTAATTTCATTAAGTGAAGGGTGGACTCATTTAGAGGAAATAAGTTAGGTGCTTTTCCCTATTTCAAATTTTAATTGATTTCTAAAGTTGTGAAATGATTTGCAATTGTTTTTGAAGTTTCTGAAAAGATTAAGAATTGGTTTTGTGATGATGTTGGATGGTTGCTTAGATAGGACTTCCATATTTCATTGATGGAATTTTTCTTGAGAATCCTATTGGGTATAGGTTAAGTGGATCAAACCTTACCTATTGGCCATGTATGGTGCTGATTTGAACCTACATGGTATTGTTAGGAATGTTGTTGGCCATATATGGTACTGAATTGAACCTACATGGTGTTATTAAGAATGTTATTGATCATATGTGGTGCTAAATTGAGCCTACATGGTGTTGTTTAGAACGTTGTTAATCATGTATGATGCTGAATTAAACCTAAATGGTGTTGTTGAAATAGTTATTAATGTTATGAATTTTGATTTGATTGGGTGATGCATACATTCAGACATAAGTCTACATTTGTAATTGTGTTATGAGCAGGCACGTAAGTTCGTTGGTTGACTAAAGCCTAAGTTCTGGTAGGACCTTCAAGCTAGTGTCTAAAAGGTCAATAGGGGCCATTACACCTACAAGATGTTCAAGTTTTTTATATCAATATCTTCTAAAAAGATGAAAATACTCAATTGAGGACTTGACTCCACTCTAAACTTTTTTTGGAGTTTTATTTCTCACTACCAATGTAGGACTCCGATTTACTACTTTAGGCCAAAAGGTTTTGGGCTTTTTTTGTCCCAACAACATACTACGAACCATATTCATAATAGTTCTATTTTTTTGCTCCATAACACCATTTTGTTGTGGTGTGTATGCTACTACCATTAGGCCTTTGACAAACAAGTTTGTTTTCTTCTTGACACGAGTCTTGAATCTTTTGAAAACAAGTGCCTTTGATTTTTCTATTAAAAAATAAATCCACGTTTTCCTATTAAAGTCATCAGTGAATGTGATCAAATACCATTTTTTGCTATTAAAGGCAAGTTTGATTAGTCCACAAATATTGACATGTACTAATTGAAGAATTTTCGAAGCTTTCTTGGTGCTCTTCCTTGGAAATGCATCTTTGTGTTGCCTTCCTACAAGACAGTCCTTGCATAACTTTGTGGGTGATTTTAATTGTGGTAAACTAGTCACCATTTCTTTTTGTTGAAGTGTCTTTAACCCCTTAAAGCTCAAGTGTCCATATCTACAGTGCCAAAGTTGCTCCATATCTTCTGTTATTGTGTTGAAACAATTGGATGCTACAAGTTGAGGTATAGAATACAGGATGAGATTGGAAGACATCTTTGTCTTCATGGCTAAGCCTCTTTTAGGATGAAACACTTTGCACTTTCCATGTTGAAGAAGAATGGTAAGCCCTTTTTCTTGCAACTATCCCATACCAACGAATTATTTTTCAATTTTGGAACATAAACTACACCTATGATGATTTGTATTACGCCATTCACCTTCAGCCTTACATTACCCTTCCTTACTACAATTATGCTAGAATTGTTGCCCAACTTCACATGTTTTGTAAATTTTTAATCAAAATCTGAAAAATATTCTTTCTTTCTCTTATATGATTGCTACATCTAGAATCAAGAAACTAGATGTCTTCTCCACCGGCCGTATTCATATCCATGTAAGCCATTATCAACATCTTTTCTTAAGTTTCTACATAGTTGGCTTCCTTTTCCATGTCTATACGTTCCCACTAATAATGCCCAAGCTTGTAACAATTATAGCACTCCACTATTGCTTTGTCAAAGTTTTGTCTTCCTCTTCCTCTTCCTCTACAGTTTCCACCATCGTGACCTCTTCCTCTATATTGATATCCATGGATAATCTTTAAAGCTTGTTCTTCTTCAACATGAGAACTTATACGTTGTTCATGCACAAGCAAACTACTTTGTAACTCATCAATGGTTAAGGTCTCTATATCTTTAGACTCTTCAATGGAACACACAACATAATTAATCTTTGGAGTCATGGATCTCAAAATCTTTTCAACAACATCAATATTATTTTTGTTTTCACCATTTACTTTTTGTTGACAATAGCGAATGTTTGTAACACCCTGTTTTCTTTCTAATGCATGATTTAGTGTTTTAATAACTAAAAAGTGGAAATTTGATATGTAATCTAGGTGATTAAAAGGAATAAATGAATTGTTATGTACGACATGTTGTATGTAGTGATGGTTTGGTGTTGTTTGTTTGAAATACCGGTTTGAATTTAGGAAACTTAAGATATGTGCTTAAGCCAATGTGGGTATGCTATGAGAGTGATGTTGGGTTTTGAGAGAAAAATAGTTGAGTAAATCAGTTTTGAGATAAGGGAAGTGATTTGGTGAGGTTTAGGTCTCAGTTGGCCAAAAGTCCGTATGAAAGTGTTGGGGGAGTCAAATATATAAGGAGGGAGGGGGGTTTCTTCCTCATTTTCCTTTTTCTTTCTCTCTCTTCTCTTCATTTTCTCTCTACCTCTCTCTAGGAATTATCAAGCCGGTGAGAGCATAAACGAGGTTTGAGCTTGATTTAGTAGTTATGGTAAGGAAAGGAACGATTCTAGCTAGATTTGGCTCAAGAACATCGAATTCTCAAGGAACCTACATTCAAATCTAGAGAATTTTAAAGGTGAGGGAAGCTTACAAATTGTTTATTTTGTGTTAATGACTATTAGTATGTTGATTTCTTACTTTGTAAACGGTTGAATCTCTGTGGATATGGATATATTTGGTGGTTTTGATATTTTGGATGAAAATGGGTTTTTGGAGAAAAATCTAAAATTTTGAATGAGAGACCATGATTTGTGAGTTGATATGTTGTATAATCTGATGTATATGAACTAGATTGATGTTGTTGGAACCCTATTGATTTGAAAATTTGCATTATTTGGTTGAAAAGTTTGAGTTTCTCTATAGAAAATTGCGTTTTTTTTCGATAATCGTTGCAGATAATCGATTATGGGAATCACATAATCGATTATCTGGAGTTCCAGAAGCTATTTCCATGATTTTGTTTCGGGAATAATCGATTATGGACTTTGATAATCGATTATTTGAGGTTCAGAGAAAAAAATATTTGGTTTTGGTTCGAAAATAATTGATTATGGAAACCTATAATCGATTATCCCTGCTGGAAAACAAAATCTGGTGTATTTTTACTAAACAGATATAATCTGTTACTACAGCACATAATCTGTTATTTCAAAATTGAATGTACTATTTCAGATTTTAAAGTTTTCATTTCAAAATATAAAGTATTATGTATATGCACATATAAAAAGGGTATTATACATTTTCAAAAGTTCTATTTAAGAATAATGGAGAGTTGTCTAATTGAGATATGATTTTCTTTAAATTAAAGAAATGAAATGTTTCAAAGGTTTTTTTTGTGAATTTCAAGATTTACCTATCTTCTAAATGGTTTTCAAAAAAGTCTTGGTTTTCAAATTATAGTTGATTGTTGGATTGGATGTGAAATGGAAGGTTGCTTAGATAGGACCTTCACTTGTTGTGTATGATATTGTTATATGAGGTTTCTCATGAGGTGGGCTGCTTGGACAAGGCCTGACCTATTAACTATGCTTGAAGCTGGAATGAGCCTGCAGGGTATTGATAATAGTTGTTGGACCATAGGTGGTGCTAAGTAGACCACGTGGTGTTATGATGCTGTTGTTGTGGTATTGTGGCTCATGCATACATGCATCTGTTGTTGGTTGAGGTAGTATGGACCTCATGTCATATGCAGGTAGGCATGGAAGTTGGGGGTGAACGGAGCTGTGGCTCAGACGGGCCTTTAACCTAGTACCTGGATGAGAAGTGCGGTCTAAAAGCAGGGCCTAGCAGATGAGTGGATGGGTAAATCCTGTAAGGGGCCAAGGTAGTGCAGGCCTTGTGTCGCGGTATACCACCACCCTCATTCACTTATCTTGACAAGCATAAACTTATTCAACTGATTAGAGTTTTGGCAATCCCTAAATGGTGTATGGCCATGGTAAGGGTTAA
This sequence comes from Spatholobus suberectus, assembly GCA_004329165.1. Classification (NCBI taxonomy): domain Eukaryota; kingdom Viridiplantae; phylum Streptophyta; class Magnoliopsida; order Fabales; family Fabaceae; genus Spatholobus; species Spatholobus suberectus. The sequence continues at coordinate 9,341,599 of CM014730.1, read as the reverse complement.
GACCTGATTGATCGCCCGAAATATAGAAATCTCTCGAAAGTCGAGTCATTCATACATTGACATATAGGGTTGACAGCATGGTTATTGTTGTGTTGTATGGTATGTAGACCCATTTCTTTGATGATTTGGACTTTTATCTTGGTATGTTAATGGTGTGACAATATGAATTGTATATATTATTTGGTTTTATTATGTAAGCTTACTGTAAGGCACAAACAAAACACAAGAAGGGGGTTGAATTGTGTAGAGGCTAATTTTCGCAATCCTTTTCGTCCTTTTTAAAAGCAACTTAATTATTTAAACTGGATCAGAAAGATTTTCAAAACATTTTAAAAGGAAGAGGAAAGAAGAAAGAACAAATAAAAGGGCATCCAGATTTTATACTGGTTCGTCTCACCCCAAAGACTACGTCTAGTTCTTGGCAACAACCAAGTTCCACTAACTGTACAAGTTACAAGTATTCTTTCCACAAGCCTCTTCAGGCTCAATCCCAAGTAGTCTTTCACTTGCCTCTCCAAGCAAACACCCAAGTATTCTTTGAAATAAAGTCTCTTCAGGCTTCAACCAATCTTGTAAAGAAAGAAATTTGTGTGAGTTTACCTCACTGGGTTTAACGTCTTATCAGACAAATATACAATGAAGTTCAAATACAAATATTCAAAACTATTTTTGCAAAGACTTTTTGTTTTCTCAAAGCAGTTATGAGTATTTGGATCTAGCAGCAAATATATCAACAACACTTGTAAATTCGACAACCACTTGAAGGAGGTCTCTTCTTTTATTTATAGGCTTCTCCAAAAGTATCCGTTGAGTATTTTGTAGGAGATGGCTTTCGTTTGATGAAGAGAGTCGTTGGAGCATTAATTGTTACATTTAATGCTTTTTACCAACTTGTCATATGATAAGATAAAGCAATCTACTTATCTTTTCTATTCTTGTACTCAATCTTTTAGCAGTTGTCATGTCCGCTTTCCCATTCTGACATTCGCACACATATTCCTTCTTTTTCACTGACTTTCCTCGAGAGTAGGTGTATAAGCTTTATACATTTTGAGGTAGCTTACACTCTGATTGATATGCGGATTTTTTTAAAATATAGATATCGTCTGTAAGCTTTGTTAGTTACATAGCTTATACATATAAAGATAAGACAATATTCAATTTGAAAAACAACGTCAGACGATATAATGCGAACTAGAGATCAGATGATAATATGAGGACACACAATTTTAACTGCTTGTTATTATCAAAATATTTAAGGGCTACAAATTCGTCCTTTGTTTTAACACTTACCCTTGCCTTGCTGTTTTGTTTTGGTATGGTTGTTGTGGTTGCTGTTGTTGTTGTATGTTGCTGTCACTGTGATGATCACGTCATTTTGGCATGGGAGCAGAGGGAGAGACTCCAGTAGATCTTACATCTCACAGTTGATAGTGGATGTCTCAGCAGGAGAGGTTGAAGGCCCTTCTTAGGTAGAGCTTTTCCATAAGCTCATTCTTCTTTGAGTTTTGGATGTATATATTATATAGTTGACCAGCTATAGGGAGTTTTGTTTTTGTATCTCCCATGTTTTAATTTGGGTTTTGGGACTGTATATTGTATTATATTATGAACTTATATGTATATTTTATATAGCATGTTGGTCACTTATTATTAAACATCTTAATAATGTATGGGATTATATGTAGTATTGTAGCGACAGAGGGTTGTTACAGTGTTCGAGCAAAAACTCATTAACAGATTCTCCAGTTTTCATATGGAGATTTTCAAACTCTTTTCGAAAAGCTTGCAATTATGCACGCTTGACTCATGTTGTACCTTCATGGATTTTCCTCTTCGTCCTCCATTTCCAATTTTTTCCTTGACTTCGAATTTAGGTTATTAGTGAACATACGTGTGGATTAGAGGGAGACATCGAGAGCCTATACTATTAACATGCCTATATTGTTAAATTTAACTCGTCCAATGCTCTTATATACTCTCAGTACACTCCATATACATGGCAAACTCAATAGTAGGACAAATACACTTTATAACAAGATATAAAATAATTTAATATAAATATAACTAGACTTGGTACCAGTGTGATGCACAAGTACAAATGATTTATTTTATAATATTTTTATAATTTTTTATAATATTATTTTATTATTTTTATTATTATTATAATATGAATTTATTGTTATAATACCTTGACTCCAGTTTACAGGTAGCTTCATGATAATCTACATTATTCAATTTTTTCTGTTCAAAAGTTAAGCTCGATGAATTGCTATTTCAACAATTTCGAAAGAAACAACAGATTTCACATTTACCAATAGCTCCCAAGACCGAATCTTCTTAAATGACTTGCAAGAACTCACTCCATACAATGAAGCCTATACTATGCAGGTGCTCAAGCTTGTGAAAGTTTGATATTTCTTTCTGAGAACTTGATGGAACCTCTACAAAACACCACCTCCTCTCTAAACTTGTGTATCAAAAGCTTCACAAATTTCAAATTCCCTTATAATACATTCTCTCAGTTTTTAGATCTGACACCAGTACTCAAGTGCAAACACTACAGTCTAATGGCATTCACTCCCAGCAACCTATATGGGACACTATGGGCGCTTGCAAATACAGACCAACCATTCAGAAATTCAGGGATTATAGAAGCCTGAGAAACTAAAATTTGCAAATACATTTCAAAAACAGTCCCTTTCCTGAATCCGTAGAGCAGCAAGTTCATAGTTTTCTGCAACATAACATTCAGTGAAAGGAAAAAATTGAAATATGTTGTGTCAGAGAATTTAAAATGAGTAGTAGTTAAAAGGATAGCAACATTTTTCAATTAGGTGTCAAGATATACCTGGGAGCCATGCCCAAATTAAGGAGAGAGTTGAGAGCACCACCTGAGTTGTAGGGACAACAACAAACACTTTCAGAATATTCAAACATTAGAGAAACTATCTTATTAAATAAAGTCAATTTCTCTAAATTTAACTCATCAACTAACTATTTCCAAAATTGAAAATTAATCACTTTCTTCGAGAAATAAAACAGACCATTATTTGAGCAGCATGGATCAAAGATCAAGAAACTCATACCAATAAAATAATTAATATGCCTAAAATAAAATATATGACAGGAAATCCTTCACCAAATGTGGGTGGAAGCAAAAGAAAATAAGTGGAAACAGAAAAATTGATGTGATTTGGGAATCATCCCTCTACGTCCATGAGAACACGCAGCAGGATGGTTTACAGTGAGTAAAACTGGTCAGAAATTAATTTACTCATTAAGAATCAAATTGGGCAATTTCAAAAGGAAGATATAAAAAATAATACATAATAAATTATGAGAAGTGAAATATGTCATAACTTGTTAAGAAGAAGTTTGTCGGAAAATGGAAAAGAAAAAATATGTCGAATCTCCATTAGAAAACTTTTGGCTAACTCTTGAATTCTTTACAGTATGAACTCCTCAATTTTTCTTTTGTATTATAAATTTGGTATTTTCTTTCCCATGATGCATCTAAATGGAAAGTACCAAATTAGGGGAATGAGACAGATGATTGAGTGGAGGATTAAACCAAACATCAACACATCCAAATATCAGTTAAGTTAAAAGCATCCTTTTCAATCATAAGTAACCCATATTTATTTATAAAGTTATAAATCAATCACATTTATAAGTCAACTTATTATGGATACATCTAAAAATAGTCCTTCAAAACAAGCACCAGATTAAAACGTGCTACATGACTTGATCCAAATAACTATCTTATAAATGAATTATTAAGCAAAATTTAACATTTTAGCAATACGTTTCTTTTTATTCCCTTCTATGTTGCTCTATAGTCAAGGCAATAATTATATACGAGTTAGGGGTGGGTAATGAATTAGACAAGTTAGTTTAAAGAATTATACTAGTAACTTGTAACAATTAGATTAATGCCGATATGTGCTTAGAACAAAGATTGCCCTTTCCAATATGAGAAGCAAATTTTGATTTATGTAACTTCAGTAGTCGATAAACTACGCATATGAAAAATAGAGGCTACAACACACCTACTAGCCTAGCTTTGAGCCATTACTCGGTTGGTCAATCTGTTCAAGAACCTCATGTAAGCAATCCTCCAAGGTCGCCAAATTAGTATTGGCCTTATTAAGCCCCAAAAGCCTATAAAGTATCCTAGCCCCAAGCTCATGTGTAATGCTTCAGAGAAAACAGAATCTTCTCTATGAACTGCTTGTTCTTGAGGATTTACTGTTGTCTGATCTCCAGGGCAACTTTTGTTAAGTTTTTCACCACAAAGATCAATATTTCCTTCAAAATTAGAGGCATCAAAGGTATGGAAATGTTTTTCCATTGGGATTCTTCTAGAAAGAGAGTTGTGTGACAAGTGTAATTTTCCTAGACCATCAATTTGAGAAAGAGAAGGAATTCTCCCAGAGAAATGATTTCTTGATATGTCAAGGGAATCGAGTGAACTTAAATTTCCAATCTCAGAAGGAATTTCTCCACTCAAATTGTTTCTTGATAAATTCAAAGAAACTAACCCAAGCAAACATCCAACCTCTTTTGGCATTTCACCTGCTAAATTATTACATGGGAGGTCAATGCTCTTAAGAATTAATTCGGGATCCTTGAACCCCTGTTCCAAACCTTTCCACGTCCATGTTATGTCAAGCGTATAATCACCAAAACTGAGAAGACCATAAGTTTCATACAAAGTACGATTGTACCCATATATACGACTGAGTTTCACTTCTGTTGATGCTTTTTACAGACATTGAAGTAAAATTCTTTAAGCATGTTGGAATTCCTTTTGATAACTTATTCCTCGAAAGATCCAACAGTTGAATACACCTTAAATAACAGAGTTGAATTGAAAATTTTCCAGAGAAGTTATCCCTCGCATGTTCAAGATTATCAATTGTTGCATACTTTCTCCAATCCATGATGGTATTGGACCCGACAACATATTTTCAGCCACATCCAGCATAATTAAATTCCTGCAATTCTTCAAAGTGGAAGGCAATTCACCCATTAAACCATCGTTTCATAAAACCAAGGCTTCCAATTTAACAAGGGTGTCCATGGACATAGGAATTTTCCCTGACAATATATTGCTGCTTAAATCAATAAACAGTAATGGGTTTCCAGATTTCCAACAATCTGGAAGTTGTCCCTTTATTTGATTATTTGATAAATCTAAAGTCGCCAAGTTTGCAGCTGTGCTGTGATCACATAAGAATGAAAACAAATCTGAAAATTTATTTTCAGAGAGCAACAACTCCGACGCTTGTAGCAAAAATTATGGAACTTTGCCCTCAAATTGATTTGAATTCAGGATTATAGAGTGTCTATTAGAAAGCTTCAATGCTATATTAGGAATTACACCAATGAGATTATTGTGAGACATATTCAACATGTTTGTAATTTGCAAGTTGTTCCAAAACCATTCTGGTACGGAATCACTAAGCCCATTATCAGAAATATCCAATTCCAGATAGATCAAGGAACTTTGAGTCTGGAGCCAACTAGGAAAAGTCGGACCTAGCTTGCAAGATGCTAGACTCAAGTAACTTAATCGAAAAGGAGGGATCCAGGTAGGGACAAATTTTATAGACAATGAGTTGTATGATAAGTATAAGTATTCTAATTTGGAAAAATTAGAAAGATGAGATTCAGTGACATCACCGTCTAAAGAATTCCCCTCCAAGTATAAATCCTCCAACTCAGATGGAAAAATTAGAAAGATGAGATTCAGTGACATCTTGCCAGTGATTTGGTTATGAGATAAACTCAAAATCTTCAACAAGTATCTGTTGCACCATGAAGAATTGGTAATGAAGCTAGAAATGTCCCCGTTCAACTTGTTATAGGAGAGGTCTAACGTCTGCAATGTGCAGATGTTCCCAAAGAAAGATGGAATCTCATCTTGCAGTTTGTTAAAGATTTCCAAGTTTAGAAGGAATCCTCCCAGCAAATACAGAATACGAGAGATTGATATATCTTAAGTTGGTGAAGGAGCCCATGAGTTCTGGGACGTGACTCCACTGAAAATACTTACTGCTGAGATCCAAGTGTTCAACATTTTGCAAGTCAATCAATGAAGTGAGATTGACTGCACCTGACAAATATAGCACGAAGATCAAGTACCTGTACGTGACCTGTTTCATTGTTGCATTGAATGCCTTTCCATTTGCAGCAATCTCTGTCATTGTCATCATTCGTCCACGTAGACAGCATGCCAGAGTCATCTTGAAGGCCTTGTTTGAAGTTGAGGAGTGCTTGTCTCTCCCTCTCTCTGCACTTCGCTTCAGCACTTTTACGTGACGTAAATCCTGAGGTATGCAATAAAAGCAGGAGCAGAGCATAAAGTATTGTGAGAAAATTTTGCTGATAATAAATAATAATCTTAACTAAGAGAAGAGTAAAACAAGAGCAAAATAACGAGAGAATTATGATCGAGTTTTCCTCTTTCGCTTGTGAAACATAAAAACTCGATAGCGAGATTTATAGTGCATTCCACGGTTGAGTGTGGATTCTCAGTTTACATTCACTGTGTAAAGACTACTGACATTCACACTCTCAGTTCAAATCCAATTTGGAAAATCAACATTTTCTCATGGGCTGATTAACCATTTTGGACCCCTCTAAAAACAAAATACTAAAATGGAACTATTCTTAAACATATTATAAGCTTGGGACTCTTTTGACCATTAACTGATCAAACTCGCTAGTTTGACTAGTGAGAATTTAAGATTTTTTTTTTAAAAAGAATTACAAGTAGGCGGCTAATATGACAAAAAAAATGCAAATGACAGTAGCAAAAATCACAAGTCACTAACACGTGGTGGCATCCTCATTTCCGCTACTAACACTAGTGGAAATCACATGACAATATCATGTGTAATTAAAAAAAAATAAAAATCTTACGTGTGGACCGATTCTGACTAGTCAAACTAGCAAGTTTAACCAGTTAATGATCAAAAAAGTTTTATACCGATGATATATTTAAAAACAGTCCCATTTTAATATTTAGTTTTTAAAAAAACCCCTAAATAGTTAATCAACCTTTTCTCAAGATATTGAATCTGAACACTATTAAAACAGCCACAGCGTAGAACAGTACTGCACAATACGTAGTCATCACTTTCTCAGTCTATTTATGGATTAATGGCCCAAGGATCAATCTCGATATGATATAATTTTGGTTAAATTAATCTATAGGTTCCTATAGTTTTATGGATTTTTTAATTAAATCCCTATAGTTAAAATCACTTTAAAAAAATCATTATAGTTTAACAAGTTTGTAATTAAATCTCTACATGCTAACGGTGTTATAACTCTATTAATTTATATTTAACTTAATTGTACTTTTAGCCTCCCAACTTTTTTTTATCTACAATCAAATCCAATTGTAGGTGGTATTCAAAAATAATAAATTAATTAAGGTGATGAAGGTGGGAATTGAACCCCTAACATTGAAGTTCACCAACAATATTAAAATCATTAAGTTAATAACATTATTTGATATATAAATAAAAATTGTATTATATATAACTTAAATGGGAGACTAAAATTGCACATATATTTATTACCACTAAATTAAATAATGTTAACATTATATAAGCTAATAATATTAAATTTAATATTAATAAATATAAATTAGTATATATATATATATATATATATATATATAGGATAGTAATAATATTAAAATTAATATTAAAAAGTATATACTAAATATATATTAATAATATTAAAATTAATATTAATAAATATAAATTAATAATATATGCTAGGGACCAAAATTACACATATATTTACTACTAGTAAATAAACAACATAATATTATATGACAAAAAAGACAATAACTTATATTTTTTAATATTATATATCTTAATTATAACTTAATCACTCTATTTTAAATAATTTCATTTTTTCTAAATTTGTGTTGTTTTAATTTTTATTTTTTCTCTACATATTTTAGTGACTAAAATAAAATATTATTATTGATGAAATAATTCTTTATATATATTTCATTAAAAAAAGTATATTTATATCATATATTTTCAATTAACCTTCTTTTGATATATTTATATCATATCTAATATATTTAAATTTTTCTAGAAATTTATTAATATATACTAATTTATATATATATATATATATATATATATTTAGGGTCTAAGGATGAGGATTCAAACTCCATTCATGCTAACAATAATTTATTATTTATTTATATTTATTAACATTAATTTTAATATTATTAATATCTCATAAATATATACTAATTTATATTTATTATATTTATTAATATTAATTTTAATATTATTAGTTTATATTATGTTAATATTATTTAATTTAGTATTAGTAACTATATGTACAATTTTAGTCTCCCATTTAAGTTATATATAATATAATTTTTATTTATATATTAAATAATGTTATTAGCTTAGTGATTTTACTATTTTTGGTAAACTTCAAGGTTAGGGGTTTGATTCCCACCTTTAACACCTTTATTAATTCTTTTTCTATTTTTTCATACCACATACACTTGGATTTAATTGTAAATAAGAGAAAAGTTAAGAGACTAAAAGTGCAATTAAGTCATAACAGAGTTATAAAAGTGTTAGCATATAAGGATTTAAGTAAATTTTTTTAAACTATAAGGGCATTTTTAAAGAGTTTTTAACTATAGGACTTAATTAAAAACTCTACAAAACTATAGGGGCCTTTGCATTAATTTAACCTATAATTTTTATATAAGTTATTAGAGCACTGTCATGTGAAGATACATTAAAGGGTTAAGTATAACCTATCTATTTTTTATTTATAATATATAAATCTTGAAGCGTGAAACATGACGTTGACAACTAAGCTCACTATTTCTTAACACATCAGCATTTTAGATGTTGTGTCAATACTTTTATTCCTTATTTTCTCTTAGCCAATTTATATCCACATCAACAACTCCTATTATTTTTAGTTTTTCAAATGAATAAGAAGTTATCGGTTACACATATATACATATATGTGTATATACATATATGTATATATGTATATGTATATACACATATATATACATATACATATATGCATATATATATGTGTAGGGGGCATATCTAGTGAGAGAGACATTTTTATATGAGAGTGGGAGAAGTAAATCTAGGCCATATAAACCATACATGGATATGGTTAGGATTTAATGTCATGTGACCACTTAAAAAAGTCATGTGACTTTTTAAAAATGTTACATGACTTGTGTGTTTTAATCTTGACCATTCATGATAAGATCTAATGGTTTAGTTTTATTCCTCTAACTCTTACATAAAAAAGACCCTCTCATTAGATATGTTCCCTATATGTGTATATATATACATATACAAACGTATACACACACACACACATATATATATACATATACATATACATATATATCTATATATATACATATACATATATGTGTATATATATAGATATATACATATATACACATATATGTGTTGAAATAGAAAAAACACACAGGAAGGGGGGTTGAATTGTGCGTTTAAAACCTTTTAAAACAATATAAATAAATTTGAAAATGTTTTCAAGCTAAGGGATAGAGAGAAAGATAACATAGAGAGTTTTTATACTGGTTCACTTAACCTGAGCTACGTCCAGTCCCTTCACCTAGAAGGTATTCACTAACCAACCTTAGGTTACACAAGTATTGTTCGTGGCCTCTTCAAGCTTTACAAGGCAATCATCCTAGATTGCTCAACCCAAGTATTCTTTTTTATTAAGCCTCTCCAAGCTTTCACAACACAAACAAGTGTTTATACAAAGGTATCAACTCACGTAGTGAGGATTTGAAAGATAAAGCTCAAACACTCAGAATATTTTTACAAGACTTTTTCACTATCGTCCAATGGACGCTTTTAGTTGATGTACAGAAAATTTTTGATGTCTTGCTAAGATTGTTACAAGTTAGCACATATCGCAATTCTCTATTTTCACTTCTTCCTTGGTGCATATATAGTCTTCAGGGAAAAAGATCCGTTGTGGAAGACTTGACTTCATTATACAAGGAGGGGTGTGCAAACCATGCTTTCAAAAAGATCAGGCGTGGTAGCTTTTAGTTTTGCACTAAAACGGAAAGTGCAGGACTGTGCTGGTAGTCTATTTTTCTGAACATTCTTCATTCAGCTTGGCAGCTTGATAAGTTGACTTGCTTTATCTATTTTGCTACGCTTTTGCACTAGAATGATTTTGATTACATTTAATGCTTCAAAACAATTTGAACGTTAGATCACAAAGATGGTAATATGTTAGTTTCGAGAAATACAAACACAAGTAAATTGGATGTTTAAATAAGACTTAGTCATTTGAAGATTTGTTGTTGGAAGCTTTTGTTTGAATGCATCTAATATTTGAATTTGTTCAAAGAGACAAGATTTAGCTTTAGACCATCATCTTCAATTTGTTCACTGGACGGTCTTCTTTAGCAAGTCTTCTAGACAGTCTTCTTTAGCACGCGTCTACTAGACGGTCTTCTTTAGCACGTCTACTTGACAGTCCGCAGAAGAGTAGCTTGTTTGCTATGACAAGATTAATCCTTAGGCAGAAACTTGAACATTAATAAGTTTGTTATCTTCCATTACAAAAGGGGATTGCTCCAGAAAATGAGTTACTTCCAAGATTAAGAAACTATAGCTGTCTGAGATCCCTGAGTTGAAATGGGATTGCTCCTGAAAGAGAGTTTCTTACAAGATTAAGAAGCTGTAGCTGTCTGAGATTCCCAAGTTGAAATGGGATTGCTCCCGAAAGATCATTTTCTCTAAGATCAAGATATTGTAACTGTCTGAGATTCCCAATGTGAAAAGGAATTGCTCCCTGAAGATCATTTCTCCCAAGGTCAAGATATTGTAGTTGTAAAAGATTTCCAAGTTTAGAAGAAATGCTCCGGCCAAATCCAGAATACGAGAGATTGAGATATCTTGAGTTGGTGAAGGAGCCCATGAGTTCTGGGATGTGACTCCATAGAAAAACATTATAGCTGAGATTCAGATATTCAATATTTTGCAAGTCAATCGATGAAGTGAGGTTGACTGCACCTGAGACCTGACAAATATTCTGTATCCAGACCTTGAAGATCAAGTACCTGTACGTGACCTGTTTCATTGTTGCATTGAATGCCTTTCCATTTGTAGCAATACGTTGAAAGTAATAGAAATTTAGCCCAGCATTTTTTATCAAATATGCCGTGTTAAGTAGGAAAAGCATTCACCAATAAATAAAATAGCTCTTTTATTTTTATTTTTATATAATTAAAAGTTTATAATATTTCTAAAACTTAATAGCTATATTAATATAATTTATTTATTTTATAAACAATTAGATTAAATTTTGTAGTAAGTCAAATAATTTTATTGCTAACTTATTTGACTAACTAGCTTATATGCATTTGTTTGATCAAATTAAAATATTTTGTAAATAAATTTATTTTACTAGCTTATAACATACAAGCTTGTAGGTTATTTTTTCTTCTATTTTATCCTTACTATTTTAATTTTGGCTTAAATATGTTTTTGGGTGTTATAATGTACACAATCTTTTGTTTTAGTCTATTTAAAATTATTTTTTAAATACACATGTAATATTCAATTTTTTTATGGTAGTCCTTGTCATTACTTAGTGGCTAAAAAGTCAAGGAATAAAATAAAAATAGGGTATAATAGAGGTACTAAAATAATATAGGGACCAAACTAAAAGCTATATAAAGTGTTGTGTTATCACATGACAAACTAAGTAACAATTACAGCAATAAGTAATGGTAAAGACTTAATATCAAAAAATTTAGGAACAAAAAACATATTTAAGTCTTTAATTTTTAATAAAATATTTGGCATTTGAAAAATTAATAATAATTTAAAATTGATAAAAAACAAAATTATAAGTACCTACATATATATTTATGTATTTACTTACAAAAGAAAAAAAAATAAAAAAATTATATATATATATATATATGTCTATGTGTATATTCTAATTATATTTATATATATAAATTATATAAATATATCTTTTTATACCATTTTGCGTGTATTACTTAATCAACTTATTTTATCAAACACTTCTAATTCAATAAGTTAATTTATAAAGTTTTTGGCTAGTAGCTTATACGTTTGAAGCTTGGTTATCAATTACTTTTGCCAAAACTTAGTTATATTTGAAATTGTAAAGTGTATGCCCACTGTGTTATTCGAATGAGTTGGAACAATTTCTCTATGCTCTTTAGCTATTCGAATGGGTTGGAACAAATGGTAAACAATATCACTACTTCAATGTAATTTCTCTACTCTCTAGAGTTTTTTCTTTTTCTTTTTTTTTTCTTTCTCTGTGGTGTTTTTATTCCCTCTTATTGAATTTTTTCTAGTATGGGTGACCGCCAACACTATTGTTCATTGACACATATCCATTTTTGTGATCTCTTCCTCATTTTCCCTAGTTATTCATGTTGATTTTAGAAAGACTGCAAAGAGTTCAATTTTAAATTTATTAGAGATATTTTATAGATATAAACCTTCTAGCTTTAAATTTCTCAAACCAATCTAATTCTTTATAAGGCAGTTAGATTTACTATGCAAAATTACAAATTAGAAGAAGACTTATTCAAATTTTTTTTACACAAAGTCATAAACAATCAAATACACATCCTCAATATATATATATGTGTGTGTGTGTGTGTGTGTGTGTGTGTACTTCTTCATGTTGCAGCAAATACTTGGACTTCTTACGGTGATAAATATATAAGAGTTTAATAACTATGCATTTTCAATGTAAAAAGTTTTACACTATCAACCAATCACAAATCATTGTTGTTATGACTTTTAAGGTAATTATTATAAAAGTCAACAAACTTACTATACATGGTAGTTTGTGATTGGATGATAGTGTAAAACAACTTTACACTAACAATGCATAGTCTATTTTTTCAATATATAAAACAAAAAGATAGTATATATCATATGTATTGATTGATGTTGACATGTATGTTTATTTTCTTTTTCAGTTTTCTAACTTACTTTGCAAGGTAGAAAATTATGGAGGTTACACACACGCACACACACAAATAAAAATTATAGAGATGAATCACATTAGAAATTAATCAAAAAAAATAAAAAAACTAAGTGAAAAGACTTAAAGTTGGTCTTTGGTAGAAATATACCTCACAGAAATATACTATGCTTATTAGTTATCATATGCTATGTGTATTATTTCAAAGCATGATTGTCGGTGAGGTTTGTTCGGTTTCTATTGGTGATGAAAAATCAATATCCAATTTTCCGTTCTTATAGTAGCATAACCCCATCTTCACCTACTCTATTCTTATTTTTTATATAAATAAAATTTCATACTTTTTTTTTTAAAATAATATATATACCAAACACATTTCAAATTAAATAATACATAAAAAATATTAAAAGACATAAAAATCCTAACCACCATTTGCATATAGAAAAAAAAATCCATCATCTCTTACATGAATTCAGTCTAATTAGGCTTTTTTTCTCAATGATAGGATTACTAGATAGGTTTATATTGATCTATATTATTATTCAATCCAACACTCTAATTCATTTTATGGGTAAGAGAATTAAGCACACCAATGACATGAAAGTGGAAAAACATAATGGAACTAGTCCAAAGACTTCATGTTATTAATCTTCCTCGTCAAATTCATTTTATGGATTAGAAAATTAGCACACCAATCACACAAAAAAAGATAAATAAAACTAGTTCAAAGACTTCAAGTTATTTATCTTCCAAGTCTAATTCATTTTAAATCGGTTAGAAAATCAAGCACACCATAATCACATGAAAAGAGGAAAAATGAAACTAGTCCAACGAGTTTAAGTTATTAATCTTTCTAGTCTAGTCTGTTTGATGTGTTAGGAAATTAGCACATCAATCAACCCAAAAATGGAAAAATATTAACGAAATTAGTTCAAAGACTTCAAGTTATTGATCTTCTTGGTCTAATTTATGGGTTAGAAAATTAGCACACCAATCACACACACAAAAAGTGAAATTTGTTAAGTTATCGATCTTCCTAGTTCCTAGTCTAATCCATTTATGGGTTAGAAAATTAAGGAAAAAAATCACATAAAAAAAAGGAAAAACGAAACTAATCTAAAAGACTTGAAGTTAGTGATTTTCATAAAGGTTTCTCATATTATAAAGAGAGAAGTGCCAATTATAATAAAATGATGCAAAATAGTTTACTTTTATCTTGTAAATAAATAAAAATATATATTTGAACTAGGTTGTTATGATTTTCAAGAGAATCATTCTCAATTATTTCCTTCATGGATTCATATGAAATTTTCTTCATTAATGTCAAATTAACATGTACCTACAAATTTTTAACTTGACAGTTTTTTCCTGTTATTACAAGTCAAATTTATTGTAGTGTTCATTTGTACAATTTGGATGGATGGCCATGCTACCTCTCCCCCCTAAAAAAATGTACATTTTCTTGTAGTTTCTATTATTTTCCCTATTCCAAATATATTTTCACAATTTCCCTAAAGCTAGTCAGGGATTGCAATTAGACATAGATTTTTTTTCCCCAAATAATCTAAGGTGCTGTTGTTATGTTGGATGTTATGTCTTTGGTATTACTAGGAAAATCTGCAACCAATTATCAAGAAGACCAACTAATCTTAGATTTGCTGAATGCAAAATTAGGTTAACTTATTGCATCATATGAAATGAAATAATTGTTGAGTCTTTGGTAAAATAAATGAAATAAATCATGTCCTATGTCATTCCAATATAGGAAGGTATTTTCCATAGGCATCTCACAAAATTAAATTATCATCCTTGTAAAAACTTGCATCAATTAAATTGGTTTTGGGAGATGATAGTTGTCTAAGTAAAGGAAGCATATACAAGAAGATAGCTCTAGATGTGTGATAGGAAAATATCCAAACCAATCCCTATAATGTAATCAATAATTCTTGGTTTTGGTGAGGCTGTAACTTGCACAGTTTGAGATTCAACACAATTATCATCCAAAATTAGTGCAAGTTAAACAAATACCAAGATCATGGTTACAAAATTCTCTTAATAATCCTGCGTATCGCATATCAAATTCACTATACCGCGTACCGCATTCCTGGTTCTCATAAACTGCGTCCCTAAATGAACCATGATCATGTACTCGTACCGCATACCTAGTAACTGATCAAGATGGACAAAAGCAAAGTTTTACAAAATGATTCATGATTGTAATTTCAACCACAATATCAAAGTTTCTAACTACATTGTGATCGCAACTGTGCTTGTATTGATTATATTTGTCCATAATTTCTCACAACATCAAAGATTGTGATGAAAGTGTACTTGCGGTTGCAATTTAAAACCTTGTGCACAAGTTTATTAAATTTTTGCATGCTACTAGGCAACACAGTTAATTAAATACAATAAGAGAAAATAGGTTATGCATTAACAGTGTAAAGTAATTTCACACTGTCATCTAATTACAAATTACTATATATGGTAAGTTTATTGACTTTTACAATAACAATATTAAAAGTCATACCAACACTGATTTTTGATAGGTTGACAATGTAAAAGGTTTTACACTAACAAAAGATAGCCATCAAACTCAGACAATAAAATAGTTTCAAACATTTTTTTATAAGTTAGCCAATGATTAATTCTGACAATGCGTTTGAGAGGCATTCAAATTAGGTGAATGGATCAATTCAAGTATTTAAGCATGCAATGCATAAAGATTTGAGAAACTAGAAACTAATAAAATTCTCAAGCAGTTCAGGTTTGAGAAGAAACGTACATGCCCCCATTTCATGGTTGAATGAAGCATATTCAAAATTAATGAACGTAAGATTTTTGAGATTGGATAAATGAATTTGGAGAATGAAAAATGACAAGTCTTTGCCACTAATCTTTGTTTCTCTCTCATGTTTTTTGGTCTAAAGTAGATTGTTTGCTTTGTTGAAGACTCTTATTTTGTTGGCCACAAGATGGGATATTCCTTGATTTTTTCTTTTCATCTATATACAATCCCAACAAGTGTAGTTGTAGG